>OX101784.1:31201517-31769017 GCA_944452715.1 Ophion slaviceki
ATAAAATGATCAATCTATTTATAAACATATATTACTGAAAAAATCGGTTTTGCATCCTACGAAAAATTTGGGTGTTGTTGACGACCAATGGAAGCTAAAAAATCGGAGACAGGTGTGAGTTAATTAAATTAAGCAAGCGTACCTCTTCTTTTGCTCATCAACTATCATCCACTCTATTATCTCGGTGTCGATCTGTGGCCCCAGCGCCGAACGTTACACAAATATTTGCCTCATCGTGTTCACTTCCCTTGAGTCTTTACACTTCATTAATTGTCATATATTTACTCTATTTATTCATCTGTTAACGGTTATATCGTCATAGCTTGAAGCACATAAAAGTCCCCAACTTTTTGCATGTGCGTATATTTTTGTGGATTAATTATGACTTTCATCAACGGCCCAACGGATACATCCCATCATTTGCAAAGGTTTACGACCGCTCGGATATCTCGAATACCCCCAACATATTGAATACACACCGACATGTAATGAGTACGCTTATTATTTATATCTACACCGTGCATTGCAATTTACGTTCTCACCTAATGCGTGCAGTACGCGAGAGAAAGATAAAGAATCCTCAAGCCATTGTTAACCTCAATCGGCACAAAAAAGTCGATGGAAAAAAAACCAATCACCACATGGGCAAAAACAATGAATTTTTTGTTCAATCTAAGGTGGATCGCAATTTCATTTTATTATGGAGAGCTCTAAGCTACTCGTTTTGTAAAAAATGGCTTGGTGAAAAAAAAAAATAAGGTGCGGAGTTATGAAACCATTTACGAAAACCTCGGAAAGTTTCTTACCAGCTGGAAATGATTGATTTTTTTTTATGACGGCTCTTATCGAAGTTGAAATGTTTTCACCGACAATAAACGATTTTTTGCCGCAACGGATAAGCGTGAGATATCACGACATAAAATGTAAAATATGTATCGCATAAATTTTTTGGGGGGGGGGGGGGAATAACCTACTAGCGTTGAATCATAGGAATGGCATTTGCCTCCGAAGATGGCAAAGCCTATTTTGCTTTAACTTTCGTGATCAGAGTTGCCCGATCAACATTGATAAGATTTTCGGGACCGCTTGCTTGGGGCCAAAACTTTACCCGTGAAAATCGACCAGACGAACAAAAAATTCGACGATTTCGTGCCACTTTAGGTGTTAAACTTGAAAACTTAGAAGGTAAGTAAGTATCTGTGTCTGTGAAACAGAGAGGATGGCGTGAGAAGGATGAACGGGACAAAAAAGAAAGAGGGAGAAGAGATGGAGAAATATAGAGACGTGTTGAAGTTCGTGACGCAAAAATAAATGTTTATTTTCCTTTCGAGTGTAATACAAAGAAAAACGAAGCTCGTTTAAAAAATGCAAATAAATTAATGAAGTATAATTTGTTTATTTTTTATATAGGTATATATTTTTTATACAAATTATACTTAATATTAATTAACTATAATTTATTTATATTTTCCATCAGAACTAGTTGATGAATAATGAAAAATCGCAAATACCGAGTATCTAATTTGCACGTGATCCTCATCGCCAATTTCCTCCTGTGCCGTCGATCCTGATTTGCCTCACAATTCGGGTCAAGGTATCCAAAATTACCCTCCATTATTTAAATTTGTCCTCATTTCTTGCAAAATCATATGTATTTCGGTAACATTGAGTCTAACTTATGATCCGATGAGTCTATAAGTAAACGAAGGGTTAGGGGATATCGGTAACGTATTAATACGAGTAAAAAGACTCGATGCGTGAAGTTCATTTATGATCAGTAATAGCAAACAGTAAATGTAAATGAGGTCGGTCAATATTCATAATATTAAATGAAGACGGCAATTTAATAGTCGTTTCGTGTTACTTTTACATGACTTATATACTTTTATACAGATTCTGTCGGAATTTTTTCGCAACTTGCGTCTTATCTGAGAAAATCTTCGAGGGAGGATAATCAGTGAGTTTGTTTTGGGAGAAGGGAGAAAACGTAGAACAAGAATGAAAGGGGGCGGACAGTACGGTGAGCGAGGCGAGAGAAAATATTTTCGCCCCTGTAAATACCATAAAACTAGACTATGCATACACCGTTGTCATATTCATGCAAGAGAGTGCCAATTTGTTTTTCCCGTTGAGGGGGAAAAAGCGCGGTCAATTTACACGTATACAGGTTACTCACAAAATAAAATGAAACGGCGGTCCTCAGAAGAAAAAAAAACGCGGCGATGTCAGATTGGATTAGAGCCCGTAACTCATACCTTTGCGGCAATCCCGTTTTCACAACGATCCAGTCTGTTGTTTCGCGCGAAGAAATAAAAGTTTCTTAGTCTCCTCTGTTTTTCCTCCGTTTCCCCTCGTTAATTGAAATTCTCCTTCGCTTTACTTACAGCTGCAAAGATTTCGCGACTCCTCATCTGTGAATCTACTACCGCGAATTAAAGTTTCGCCCCCGTATTCTCAATTTTAAATAGAGCATCTTGCTATTTCGATTTATTCTCAAGCTTCCCTACATTCCGTTTGATTGTAAAGTACTCCCTCTACGGTCGGCCTTTTCTACTGTTCATTGTTTTTCAACATCCGTGGTTGTTTTCGTTTGTCTTCCGCGTCTTCTTTCCGCCTCACACATTCCCTCTTCCACTCTCTATCTCTCCCTCTCGCTCTCGCCGTATCTCGCCTTCCAATTCTTTTTTCTCTATATACCTTTCGCCTCGCTCATCCAGATTCCTTTTCAGTTTAGCTGCTTTCTTCTTGAGAAGGGACGAGGGGCATCTTAGCCATTCATTTCACGATCTTCGACTCCCTCGCCGGCTACGTATATATTTATTTCGCATTTGGGGAATCTTTCCGGCACAATGGGAACGGGAAAGTCGAACACTCATCGGAACAATCTTCATTTTATCGGCTATAGCGCTTCTTCCAACTGCTATTATAATATGTACCTGCCGACTGTACATGCTGCATCGAGTCTACGGGTAAGTTTTCAATGTTTTTGCAAATATATACAGACGATTTATGCTTGGATGCTCCCGGAGGGAGTCACATCAAAATTGTCAAGAGTTCACTCCAGGTTCTATGCGCTGGATTGTCTCCTCGCTGTAACATTATCATTATTGTTGTTATTTGGTTTAAAGCGGTGCAATGCTTTTCAGCTGTCTCGATTTGCTGTATTTGCTTAAATTGATCGATACCCGTGCAGAAATGTGACCGGGCAGTCACTACTTTGTGTCGGGCCCTGACCAGAAGATTGACATGTTCTGAAAATTGGAACCCATCTTTAAGAACTGTGTAAAGCTATTTTGCTTTTCACCTCATCAAAGATATTTATAATTCGTTAGGATGAAAGTAGTACATGTGTTGTAATGCTATTCACCATTAAAAGCATTCAGTTCATCAATGATAATCGAGGAGGATGAGAATGCTTACCATAAATACCGTGATTACAATAACTAATGATTTGAGCATACCGAATAGCCGAATTATTTTATGAGGCAAAAAAGTAAAGTAGGTGATTCGTGGTTTCTTAACGCCTTATCATCACGTTGGGGAAAATCAATGCTCTGGCCGGAAAGACATTAATTGAATGTATTTCGCCAACAATCTGCTAGGTGGCTACAAGCGAAGCGCTTCGCGTAAGCAAGGTACCATTGTACGAGTATAAAAGTTCGTTCTGTGCGTTGTAGCACGTACAGAAGTGCACTGCTTATAGCGGGCACTTACGCTTATGGTTTAGCGATATGCGTGAAATAACCCTTTGCACTCGAGGCCTTTTTCGCTCATCATACCACCAAAATTCATTTCAGTACTTGATTGGTGTCCTGTACAGTTCCGTATCAGTTCCCAATCAGTTACCAGAAAAGGGAATGGCGGAACGGGGTTTGGCCTAAGAACCGTTACAAGGCGAACCTGATCCACGCTGGGTGGCCTGATCATGGTCTGATATCATTTACGGGAGGCAGATCAGGGGCAGAACTTTTTCCCGACTCACATTTTTACACGGCCGTTGTGGTGTAGGTAGGTACGTTATTCGTAGACTTCAATCTGTAATGTCATCCGCGTTTATACTTTACAATTTCTAATGTTCCTTTTTATGTTCTTGCCGATTTCGACAATGCTGTCTCTTTCACCTTTATCCTAAATTTGTCACTTCACTATTTCCAGTTTGTTAGAGTCTCCAGAGGGTTTGCCACGATTACCTTTTCCTAATGGACGATATTGCATTCGCACGGTAAAAGTGTCCCCCGCTCAATAGTTGAGTCAGCCAGTGGGCGGTTCAGCGGCCACTCATCCAAGTATATGCTCATACCAACCGTGCGTTCAATGCTGATGATGATAATTCGAGTAACTAAATCTTCAATCGCAATCATCATCGTAGAACGCTATAGCTTAAGGCGTTACCCCCACTTGTAGCGCAAAAAAGGCCTTTTTCATGAATTTTTTTAAAGAAAACTACAAAACTTTTTTAATCGATCAATATACCATATTAAAGAACACATCTTGAAGAACTTTCAGTAATTTGTTTATTGAAAAATATTACATTGTTTAGTGACAAATGGCCGTCAATGAAATAATGTTTTTATATATACGGTTTGCGGTGACCAACATTGCGGCGAAGTGGATCATCTGAAAAAAAAATGCGGATGGATTTAGTCAAATATAAGTATAAACTAGTCTTTAATCGAAGGATTTTAAAAAATATTCATTTTTCACAAAATGGCGGATAGTCAAAGTTAATGGTTCGATTTTAACGAAAATAAAACGGCCGTTTTTTGACTATAAAATGGCCATTTTTTTTCGAAAAAAAAATCGAACGATTAAAGACTACATTTTTATGTATTAAATAAGCCTGCAAAATTTCAAGAAGATCGGTTCATTAGTGTTCGAGTAATCTTGGTCACCGACTTCAGAAATGCCATTTTGAGAAAAACGCGTTTAAAGTTTCAATTTCAGTTTACACGAAGAAAATATTTTTTTTTTGTAAACTTACATAGAGTCATCTATTCCGGGCATCAAAAAAAATTGCACTTCAAATTGCACTTTAAAAAAATGCAATAAAAAAAAATCGATTTTTTCAAAATCGCAAGTGGGGGTAACCCCTTAACAAAGTTGTGAACGAGGAAGCCTTAGACTAATCAAGTAAGTGATGTATATGAGTTATAGCAGAAGACGCGCAATACGATTAAGGTAACTTCGCAAATAGAAAGTTCTGAACGGATACGATCACTTACAGAAGTCGTAGCGAATAACAGCTATCACGTCCGTGGAGATTGAGGTAAGCAAGCGGACGGTGAACACTGAAGAGTCAAGTTCCTCAACTGATTGTAAGTGCCTCATGTCAAGACGAAGGGAGTCACCGAGTCCATTACCACTTTCAGGCTTGTAAATCGGAGCAGGTTTTCCTCGCGGGAGTGCATTGGAAAGTCATTCAGCTTTTTTCGAGGATCAAGTTTTCGTCAATTGGGAGTGTTGGATAGGTGGAAACATTTAGTTCATTGGATAGGTGGAAAGTTGGATAGGTGGAAACATTTAGTTCATAAACAGTCATTAAAAAACCGTTGACGAGCTTTCCGTGGACAAAGGAATTCGATTATTCTCGAGTATCGAAATTAGCAAGCGTTTGAATACATTTAAATCGAAGGGGTTGCTGTGTTCAGTCGAGCAATACAAAATTATTGCCGCCCGAATGACGATCAGTAAACATTTATTATTAAACTTCTGAAGGTACAGTACAATATCAAGTGACGCGGCAGCGTCTCGACGCCAAGTAATAAAAAAAAAGATGAGCTCTACTGTAATAAAAAACGATGAACACCACTCGTGTCACGGACGACGAACATGCCGCGACTCTTTATACAGTAAGTATAAAGGGCTTTGGATGGGCTTTGAGGCAGTAAGTATGCTTTAGACTTAAGTATGCTTTAGAGTCATTCGGGAATAAAGTCAGAGGACTTTTTAACTTATAATCGAAATTACGCGAAAACACGACGACGAATCGAAAATCTAATGACATTTTACCAATATAATGTGATTTTTGCCTACAGGAATTATTCTTTTTCCACACTTGCCGTTCCAGACTCAATGGAATAAAGTCATTCGGTCGCATCGTAAGCATTGCTACATACGTCCTTTGCGAGAACGTCACGCTCAGCGTACGCCATGGAGCGCGACGTTTCCCGACTCGCCGTCGGAAACGAACGTGGCGTGCAAGTGTCAAAACAGTCGGGTTCTTCAAGTGTACGGCTTCTGTCGGCTTTGACCTCCAAGCAGGGTTAGAGCGTGAAAGTGGAAAAGCAGTGAACGTGGATATAATGGCATAAAAAACAGCCCTATTTACGGGTACAAAATTAATTAAAAAAGAGGGGGGAAAACGGTCAAAATAATATTGGTACGCGATGCTTCGGGCCGAAGGTCTTCATAACGTCGCTTGACGCTCGGCGATGTCTGATAAATATACAATTAAAACGCACACGTTGAAAACTCCTCAACAATCTTCGCAAATTTCGTTTCCAAAAAGAGGCGATAACAAATCAACCATGTGTGAGTATATTTTTCACCTTCCGCAATTCCTACCGCCCGGATTATTCGTTTTATATTCGTTATTCGTCCGCAATTTTTATCGACAAAATAGAGGGAAAAAAGTACGAACGTCTCATGTAGTCTTTTTTTAGCGGACGAGGATAGTAATTTGACCGTTTCCAGAGTTCGAAACGCGACGTAAGATTGTCAATCGTATCGAGGACAGTGACAACGCCTCGAGAACTCCCCGAGGCCGAAAGGTGCCGACTCGGAAGACGACGAGACCAAAGAAAGGGAAAAGAAACTGGAGTACCTCGGCTCAGCTTTTGCTTTCGATGTGGCACGGGGTCGAGGCGCTGATGGAGAAGTGCCTGAAACTCACAGCGAACATGGAAAAAGCCGTGCCTGCCGGTGCTTCGATGGTCAACCATCAGCACGCAGGGAATTCTGGCCGGCTTGAAACTTGCGCCGTATCAGATGGTCGTCCTGAACTGGCTCGCCGTAAGGTCAGAGGTATCCTGGCCGATGAGATGGGTCTCGGGAAAACTATCCAGGTCATAGCTGTTCTCACGTACTTGAAAGAGGCGGGACACACGAACGAGGACGACGGACCGCATCTCCTAGTCGCGTCCAGTTCCACCATGAGTAAGGAAAGAAAAATCCTTTGTCTTAAATTCAGAAATTTATGTGTATAAGAAAAAACTTTTATTTAATGTACTAAAAAGTAGACAATAATTTTTTTACCAAGTCACCTATGTGTGACTATGAATACAAGCTTGTGGCGCTCAACTTTTTAAATGTTTAATAAGTTAGATCATTCATTTTTATTAACCGTATTTAATTTGGCCCAATAGTAATTAGAGAAATTATGATCGCACGTTTATACTCAGTTTCCAGATTTTTATTTAAGAAATCTAAAGTCGGTTTACAGTAAATTAAATACAGTTGATACGTTAACGGATTTATGTAAATTAAAGATTATATGTCTAAATTTTGAGCGCCCCAAGCTTTTATTTATAGCCACATATAGGTGACCTGGTAAAACGAATTATTGTCTCCTTTTTAGTACGTTGAATAAAAGCATGTTTTTTGAAAATAGATTTTTTACATAAAAATTATTTTCTACTTTTTAGTCTTTCATTGATTTTACTAGTTAGTTGTTTCTAGTAGCTTACTAGTTTACGAGCTTGTACCTTAGGAACATTGATTGCTTGTAAACAAATAACAAAGACTGTAATTGGGATTGAACTTACGACTAATGGCAGCATATAAACCTTTCACATACAAATACAGTCGGCTAAGAATTTGTTTGTATGTGTTAGTGAGGTTTTATATGGATGATAAGATATCGCTTATTTTTATTTTACATGAAAATTTGAAGATGTTATGGATATTTTTTAAAAGTTGAATCATGCAGTGTCGCCTCTTAGATGCATGTTTGCAAAATTTCAACGCTCTAAGTAGTCGGGAAGTGGGTGAAATATCGATTTTCCGTTTTGCATCTCACAGAAAGTCGTTTTTTTTTTAGTTAAATCGTGCATTCTCACCTCTTAGATGCATTTTTGCGAAAATTTCAGAGCTCTAAGTAGTCGGGAAGTGGGTGAAATATCGATTTTCCGTTTTGCGTCTCATAGACAGTCGTTTTTAAAAAGTTGTATCATTCATTGTTACCTCTCAGATACATGTTCGCAAAATTTCAGAGCTCTAAGTAGTCGGGAAGTGGGTGAAATATCGATTTTCCGTTTTGCGTTTTACAGGCAGTCGTTTTTTTAAGTTGTATCATGCATTGTTACCTCTTAGATACATGTTTGCAAAATTTCAGAGCTCTAAGTGGTCGGGAAGTGGGTAAAATATCGATTTTCCGTTGTGCATCTCACACGAAGCCAAGTTAAATAAAAGCTTGTAACATATTATTCCATCCTGATCCCCTTCGGCAGCCCCCGATCTATATTGTTTACGAGAAAATAATGAAAACTGTACGAACGATTTGCAGAAAATTGGAGAAACGAGCTCGCTCGCTTGTCGCCAACACTGAACATCGTGCAGTATTACGGAACGCAGGACGAGCGTGAGGACGTGAGAATAGGCTGGCGAGCCGGTGACCTAGACGACGTCGGCGTCGTTCTCACGACGTACAATCTCATCAGTAGTACGCCCGAGGAACGTGGCTTGTTTCCCGTAATACCCATTCAGTACGTCGTTTTCGACGCGGCACCTATGTATACATCTACTGTTATTCTCGCCCCCTCGTGAATTTTATATATACAGGGTGTTTGGCGCATGAACCGACACCATTTTTTGGGTGATTCGGGGGGGTCATCCGCTAGTTTCTTCACTAGTTACCTTTACGCATTTTTAAGACTTTCGAAGCTCAAGAGGAATTCCCTTGAAACCAATGATTTATGAATAATCAACATACGTTGCAGAATACAACAAAAGTTATTTCGTACTATTACAACCACAAACATAAAAGATATGACGATTTAAAGGCAAAATTTGGGATAAGTTTGAAAAAATGAAAAAAAAAATCATATCACAATTACCGTGACACTTAGGACATCGGGTCTAAGGGTGAACAAATTAGCAAATGACCCCCCTCAATCCCCCATAAAATGTGTCGGTCCATACACTCTGTATATTAGGGTGATTCCCATATTCAGTATTTGCAGTAAGATGAAAAAACTACGAATAATAAAAAAGTTTGATTCCATATAACAGAAATTTTTCCATTTGTTTTGTAAGTTGCCTACTCCTCACTTTAAAAAAATCATAACTATGACCCGAGCAGAAATCTAATCAGGCTGCCTGAGGATCCATCAGGGCCGGATCAGGGATCAATAAGGCGCCCTGATCAGGCACGCTTTTTTTGAGCCAGACAGGGGCCTGAGCAGGGACCAATAAAACGCCCTGATCAGGCACGCCTGATTTGCGCCGGATAGGAGCCTTATCAGCCATCAATAAGGCGCCCTGATCAAGCACGCCTGATTTGCGCCGAATAGGAGCCTTATCAGGCATTAATAAGGCGCCCTGATCAGGCACCCCTGATTTGCGCCGGACAAGCTAAAATATTGACAATAAAATGATAAAATAGAGATTACTATTAGTTTGAACAACAATTTAATCAATTTTTTACGATTGATTGTAATGCACAACCATACAGTCAGTCTAGAAATGCATTTTTTTAAATATATACGTATTTTTATTCTCTTAAATTTTATATTTTGTAATATATTTAATGCGAAACGAACCTCGTATTTTTTTTCTGTTATCAGTGGAGAAGAGACATCACCCAGATCTTTTCTTCCGTGTCGTTGTTGCTCGTATCCAAACACACCATTTTCCGATCGACAGATACCAATGAGCATGTTTTAATTGTTTCCGTTTTTTTACTCGCCACATGTTGAACGTTGCCGACTCGCATGGATAAGTATACATAGATTTCGTAATCCGCAACAAGATAAGTTGCTTGATCCGGGCCTGATGAAGCGCCTGATCAGAGCCTGATAAGGTGCCTGATCCGGACCTGAATTTGCAAAAGCGTTACATCCCTGATCAGGGCCGGACTAAATTTGCCTGACCCGGCTCGGATTTGCTATTGTGGCAGCCTGATCCGGTCCGAATTTCACCCTGAACAAATTTCTGCTCGGGGATGTCTCGAAATTGGTTGACTTTTGCATAAAACATTGCTAGGTTATTTGATAGCGAAAAATGTCATACAATCCTTTCAAGGGATCGTGACCAATAACCAGTAGCCCTGTATATATTGTAATCCCCCGAAAAAAAAAACTTCAAGAGAACTATCCGGGAAAGAATGCGGTGCACTTCTGGGCCGGAATTCGAACCCGGGACCTTTCGATTGCCGGTCGGCTGCTATGACCACTGAGCTACGCCCGTTTACCTCACCTATCTCGGATAGTCTCAATATTCGCAACGCATCGTTATAATATATTTATTTTAAAAAGATATGAAATCCCCCTAAAAACGTTAACAAGTAAAAAACGCCAAGTAATAAACATTCCCTCGAAAAAATTATCGGTTGTTTCACCAGCTAGAAAATTCTATTTAATTAACATCGAAATATTTTTGTTTTTATTTCAAGCGATGATTTTACATAGATTATTACTTTTTCAATTTAAACGTTCAAAAGAAGTGAAATATCTTTTTGTGAAAAAGCCAAGCAAGTTTAATAGAAACATACACAAAGATGTCAAACCCTAGAGAAACTATTTTTCTCAATTTTTTATCTTATAAAACCATATTACTATTATAATAAAAAGTTCGTATCACGATAATATAAAAGTACAACGTATGTATCACCTAATACTGTGTGTATGGAAATCCTGTACAACGATTTGGCGTGCATGGTCAAGAAAAAAAGCTCGGGACGATACACGATTTTCTTGCAGAACCGTTGCTACCACTTGCATGAGTAACCTTCGCACCAATTTATGTACTTAGATTATTTTGAATTGCAACATCGCATCAGTGACCGTATCAGGTGTATCAGGATTATTAGGAATGTGATGTTCGACTGTACTTGGACCGACTATCGGAAATGGAGCGATAGGAGTCGAGAGTACTATCAATATTCCTTTTCCACCAGCAAGTGGGGCACACCATAATTAAGGGATGAGCTGCAGTCAGAATTTTCAAAAAATCGATTTTTTAACATTTTTTTGAAGTGTGATGTTTCGAAAATATTCCTTGAAAATTTCAAGTCAATCCGATGAATAGTTTCCGGGATATCCCACAATTAGTGAAGGGGCGTCGGGTCCCATGGCAGGTAGCAGCTGACAAACGCGCAAACGATAATACCCGGGAAGGCAAAATGCTTCGAAGACAACAACAAATTGATATTTTGGAACCTTCCACATCGGCAGAAGCCCTATTGTATGGGCCAAGAATTGATGATTTGATGTAAGTAATTTTTTAATTAGTATTTCTATACATAAATCAAGTGTAAAATTGGAAAACTCTTTCAGAAATTTTCACAAATGTATTACTCAAAAACTATGAACTTTAGCAGAATTTTATAAAGAATACTTTCGTTTTAAAATTGCCCAAAATGCTTTAAAAAAATAATTCATCCCGAAAAACTTTCATTTTTTGAAAAATTGTTTTAACAATTGGCTATAAACAATTGAATGCTCGACTTTTCGGCAAAAATTGTGATATTCGGATTCAGCGGATAAAAATATATTAAAAAAAAAATTAGCTTCATCCATCGAGCTCTAAATTTTACGAACATATAATATCGTATCCACATCGAAAAACGTTCAACGGGTTTTTCTCGAAACTATGTTTTTCAAGTCGGTGTCCAATATAATTCAAAAACCACTCGATGGATTTTGATGAAATTTGGTGGGCTTATTGATAGCATTAAAAACTAGTCCTTTATCGAAGGATTTTCATTTTTGGTAAAAATTTATATTTCTTTAACAGTAAACGAGCGTTTTTTTGGTCGAAAATCAAAAGTTATCCGTCGTAAGCCGCCATTTTGTTAATTTTTGAAAAAAAGCTTCGATTGAGGGCTAGATTTATTATTAAACTAATGATTTTTTTTGGTTTTTTTATTTCAGACGATCCAGTAAAATTTTATGATATTCACCGCAAAGCACTACATGCCGAAGGGGGTCCGACAAAGATGGCGATATTTTTATAAAGAATCAATATTTTTCTTTGCAAATTTGTACAAGTCAAGTTGAAATATAACATAAAAAGTCTGTGTAACCACTTTTGTAAAACAAACTTAATGATTATTTAAAAAAATCATTGAAAATGCTCGTTTTTTCACGCCTCTGACTGCATCTCACCCCTTAATTCTTCAGCCTGCCAAAACTATGTCCATTACACCAAAATTTATACGACGCAACCCGAGCAGAAATTTGTTCAGGGTGAAATCCGGACCGGATCAGGCTGCCACAATAGCAAATCCGAGCCGGGTCAGGCAAATTTAGTCCGGCCCTGATCAGGGATGTAACGCTTTTGCAAATTCAGGTCCGGATCAGGCACCTTATCAGGCTCTGATCAGGCGCTTCATCAGGCCCGGATCAAGCAACTTATCTTGTTGCGGATTACGAAATCTATGTATACTTATCCATGCGAGTCGGCAACGTTCAACATGTGGCAAGTAAAAAAACGGAAACAATTAAGACATGCTCATTGGTATCTGTCGATCGGAAAATGGTGTGTTTGGATACGAGCAACAACGACACGGAAGAAAAGATCTGGGTGATATCTCTTCTCCACTGATAACAGAAAAAAATACGAGGTTCGTTTCGCATTAAATATATTACAAAATATAAAATTTAAGAGAATAAAAATACGTATATGTTTAAAAAATGCATTTCTAGACTGACTGTATGGTTGTGCATTACAATCAATCGTAAAAAATTGATTAAATTGTTCTTCAAACTAATAGTAATCTCTATTTTATCATTTTATTGCAAATATTTTAGCTTGTCCAGCGCAAATCAGGGGTGCCTGATCAGGGCGCCTTATTAATGCCTGATAAGGCTCCTATTCGGCGCAAATCAGGCGTGCTTGATCAGGGCGCCTTATTAATGGCTGATAAGGCTCCTATACGGCGCAAATCAGGCGTGCCTGATCAGGGCGTTTTATTGATTCCTGCTCAGGCCCCTGTCTGGCTCAAAGAAGGCGTGCCTGATCAGGGCGCCTTATTGATCCCTGATCCGGCCCTGATGGATCCTCAGGCAGCCTGATTAGATTTCTGCTCGGGAAGTGGTAGAATTTATACGGTAGAAAGTGAATACTTTCACGTCACTTGTAGAATTTTGCAAAGAAAGTGAGATTTGAAGAGCCGTACATCACTAATATGATTTATACTTTGTGAAATAAGAAACTTGGTTTGTCGTTACATAATAAATTGCGTCGATTTTTGTCTTTCTTAACCTGATAGTCAAGTTGTTGAGGAAACGTCATCCTTCGCCGAATTTTTTTTTACCCATGCACGCCAAGTCATTGCACAGCATTTCCAGTGATACATTTATACAGTACTGGTGTAATAAATACGTTGTACTTTTATATAATCGTGACTGGTAAACTTGTGTCGCGGTCCCCCACGACTCCTGTTCCCAAGTCGCTCTCACGCCAACATCCGACTCCTCATGCCCGTAATCAACATCCCTTCACACCAAAACCCCAACGCTTAGCCAAATCTAATCTTTCTTCCTAAAAATCCTCATCCGCAATTCTCTCTTCTCTCAGTCCCATTGTCCTTAATCCCACGCGCTTCGTTACACTCGCGCGTGGCATCCTCTCCACCTTTCTTAGGCCCCTCCGCTTAACCACACTTCCTTCCGCTGAACCATGAACAATCAGTCCATCTCCGAGTCTCCAACAGGAAAGACGTGCACTCCCTCAAAAGTTGGTACTCGTTAATAAAACACTTTAGTAGCCATCAGTCTTCCTTCCTATTTATTTAAACCGTAAAGCGTCTCCGCGTGTATCCCGCGAACTAGTATTCTGTATGCATATTTTGTACGTTTGAATTGAAAAAGTAATCATTTAAATAAAACCATTGTATGAAATAAAAACAAAAATATTTTGAGGTTAATTAGAATTTTCTAGACAGTGAAACAACCGATATTTTTTTCGAGGGGTTTTTTTATTACTTGGCGTTTTTTAAGAGGCCAGTCCACTTTGAAAATTTCGAAAAATCGAAAGCAAGCAAGACTTGAAGAAATCGACGATGATGAGCATTCAGAAGGGATTTTGTACAGTGCAAGAATTGCCGATTGAGTTTAGGTAAGAGTTTTTCATAGTATAAACTTCAAACGCGATTTTCTCGAAACAACGTTTTCAAAATCTAGCTCCATCGTATCTCTAAAACTAATGAACCGATTCTCTTGAAATTTGAACCACATATTGTAAACATGATTCGCAACAAGATGACCCTCGATGGTTTTAAAATTTCGATTTTTGCTCTTCTTTTTGCGAAAAACTGCGAAAAAAACGCGTTTTTTAAATACTTTTTTTCGTTTTTCATCTACCATTTTTTATTTTTTGATAAAACTTTACATCCGAGGGTCATTTTGTAGCTGGTGTCATACTGAATCTAATGGACTTTGATTTTTTTGTTTCAGACAAGCCGTTGCCGAGTTGTGATGGAGCTACCTAGCCCACTTATTTTTGAGGCGTTACGTTAAACTATAGTTTTTGTACTTAAAAATGAATAAAAATGAATCAAAACATTTTTTATGTATTTCAAGACTTTATTTATCAAGCCCAACAACTTTTATATTCATCTCTTTTATAAAATCCTCAAAAAAAAATCGCGAAAATAGCCTTTTTCGTGGCTCCAAAGTGGACTGGCCCCTTAACTTGTTAAATACATTATACAGGATGTCCCATTTATCTCGAAACATCGAAATAACTCAAAAACAGCGAAGTAAATCGGGAACTCCACACTGCATTTTTTTTTCACGGATCCATTTTTCACGCAACAGAAGTCTCTATCGTGTTCTTTATCGAATCTTAATAAAAGTAGTCTACACCGTTATGTACAAAATTGCGTGATGTTTGTTAAGATAAGTTTAAAAAATGTTCGGAAATAATGGCAATTAAAAAAATCTTCCGGACAAATTCAATCTGTTTTTGTACGAAGAACAAGGTGCTGCAAAAAATATAGGTTTCCAGTTTAAGGGGTTGGGCTACTGTGAAAGTGACGAAGACTCGTTCGTCGCTTGGGGCAACTGAAATTGGAGAGGAAGGTTCAATATATGGTGCAAGAATCTCAGATTGAAAGCGAACTGATAATTACAACGATGGAACTGCTATTAAACTTTAAACACGTTTTTCTCGAAACTATGTTTTTTAAAATGTTGTACACGATTCCTCAACATCTGATGAACGGATTGACTTAAAATTGGTACGCTTATTCAGTTTTAGTAGTTTAGTCTTGAATGACGTTTTTCTTCTTAACATTAGGTATCAACAATAACTATGTCAATCGTGCTCGAAAAATAAAAAAATAAAAATTTCTGTTCGAATGATTGAAACACGACAATAAGCAAAAGCTCGGTCAAGTCTTAGGCAATATTATCAAACTTAAGAAAAAAATAGTTGTTTTTTATTCAGATCAACCGGGTGGCCAAAGTCGAGTACATCGTAGAGCCCCTCACGTTCAAAGGTCCATCACGAGATTGGTTATAACTTTATTGATTATTAATATTTTTAAAGAAGTTTGGTACACAACTTTGTTAATTTATATACAAATAAATGTCCAAACGATTTTTCCATTATCATATTCATGCCTTTAAAAAAATTGACCTCGAAATCACCATTAAAAGTTCCACTAAATAAAAATGTTATCTCGCCATTCTACTCCTCGTTTGAATCTATGTACATACTCACTCAATAGTACATTACTATTTACTCACTTTAATCGTAAATAGTAATAAACATGTTAACTTATAAATATATTTGCGAAGATATGTCTCTCTAACTGACCACGACTAAAGTCATGTCTTCTCTGTCTCTTTCGCGAGTCTTTAAAAAGCTCTATCTTCTTTTACCAAGAAACTGCGTTCCTCAAGTTTTTCCTTTTTTTAGCAGCCATCAAAGTGTCACTTTCAGCCTTCGAGGCTTAGAGCGTCAAAGAAGCTGCTCGCCCTCTTTATTTTGCACCCACCAGCTTATTTCACACGCTAGCAACGCCGATTAAGAAAAAGCGCTTAACAAGAGGTCTAGTTTAACGAGCTTCTGCTGGCTCACTGCCCTTCGACACTGTTATCTTTTTTTTTATCTGAATGCATAAATTATGCAAAGAATCATAAAAAATGAGAACATGAATATGCCAATAAATGATGCAAAAACCTACGCCCACGTAAAGAGTTTGTACATAGAGACAAAGACTATAAATAAAATGATGAAGCGAAGAAGTTTGAATATGACAATGCGGTTTATCTCTTCCATCGAGGTCCCTGGAAAAAGACGGAATACTAAAATTCACATTAATTCTGACTTTCACGAATGTCGTCGCTAACTCCCCGTCACCTCATTTTATTTTGCCCCGCCAAACCTTTTATAATGCCATTCGTCCCGTAATATCCGCAACGATTTACGATGAACGATGAACGATGACGTGTATCCCCCGAAGTTTCAAGATATAGCTATACTCATGTATATATTGTCTACAGCAATACAAACGTCGCATTTATAAATAATAAGAACTTGATATTTGTCGCGATCGTTTATTAATGTCGATTACTTCAATTTTCGGTAGATGATCACAGTTTTGAAATAGACTTTGGAAAAAATATCGTGATTATCATCCTCAAAATTATGGCAGCAACTTGATATGTATGTTCATAGTAAAGCCTATCGTTGCGATTTGTAAAACCATAACTGCAACTGAAAATCCGCAAAAACGGAATCTCTTCTCTGTTTATTCTATCCATCTTTTGAAATACATGTAGTAAAGTTATTTATATTTTCTGAAGGAAAAGACGTTGCACTGGATCGTCAGAGACGACCTTCTGTTGCGGGTCAAATCAGCGTACAAAATTTACCCGTCACAGTTGGACCAAGAATAAAAAAAACCACAAGTCTTTATTGTCTGTATGATATTTACTAAATAGAACAGTTCTACGAAATGTGAATATATGATAATCGTTGCTTAACAGCAATGATTAACAGGTTAACGCTGTCACTGTCTCTGTCAAATAAAAAGTATATTACTTGGAATAAGAAATCTACGAATTGATTATTGTTTATTCATAACTTATATATAAATAGAAGTTAAATTTCTAATTGTGAGTGATAACTGTGGCGAATTGTTATATTATAACAAACAGGTAATTATCACAAAAAATGGCAAAGAATCGTACCACAAGAAACTAAAATGAATTGGCATTTCTTTATACAGTAAAAATATGGTGCTTCCAATGATGAGGAACATGGGTTAAAAGAGTCGTTCATGGTCTGTAGTTATTAATATCTGGTATCTTCTCCCCTGCCTTCACACAGAATACCTACTTTCTTACAAGGACAAATACATTTGTAGCATGCACAAAGGGGCGACAAATGCATCGAAAAAATCGTAGGAATGCTGTATAAAAATTGGAAACAAGTCCGTTTACGTAGACTGAATTTGCTTAACAAGCTACATTGAATCCATCAATCACATTAAAAACATCTTCTGAAAGAGGTGGTTTATGTTTGTATTGCGTCAATTCGTTGCAAGCATCTGCGTTTTGCCAAAATAACTACAAATTTTTACCAACCTGGCTCTTCCAGTAACGGTATAATCATTTTAAAACATAAATTTTTGTTCGTACATCAAATATACCTTATTTAGATTACCATAAACGGTCACTTAAATAAAAATAGGTTTCAAAGTAGGATTAGGTCCCAAAGCAACTCTAGTAGGGTGAATATTTTTGGTGGGCAAAGATCTGTGTAGCAAGAGAGCCAACGGCGCATCCCCAAGGCGACCGCGAAGTTATTACTCTAAGTGCCAGGTCTGAACTCACAAACCCTGCACAGACAAGGGTGCTATTTTACCACTACCTACAATGTATCGGTTCATGAATCTGTATATACAGGTCCGGAATCGAAATGTGAGCCCTTATCCCGTTTTAAAAACCATCGGATGGCGTTATATATTATTTGCTTAACCATAAGACTTTTGGTGCATTCGGGAAGACAAAAATGCGAGTAATCGATAATGTTTATCCCTTAAACCTATTTTTAGCTGCCGCATTGACTGAGAGTCAAGTAAGCCTAATCTACGAAATTCAATGAGAGAAGAATTTCATCAAAATATCTATAGACCCCACTCATTTCCTAGAGCTATAGACACCCATAGTCGAACACAATTCATTCATGATCAACCTTCTGGGCTCAGAGGAGGATTAGGCGTCACTCGTGCCCTTGCATAAATTTCCCGCGTTCGTTCTCTAGGGTCAAAATGCTCGTGAGTGTCACGGCAGGCGATCAAAGCATTGTTAGAATAGAGGTATTGCAGCCGGAATATTGGGCAACCATGACGTACATAATCGTCCCGCGAGAATGACCTCTCATTGCAATTTGGTTCTCGCAAATTCATCGGAGAGCGCACGATGTTCCAACATAAATATTTCCGTAACTATGTGTATTGATCATCCTTCCTCCATCCGTTGACATTCCATTAAGGCATCTCGCCTAAGATATTTTAACTGTGCTTCATGCATTCCGGGCACGGCGTACCGACGGTAACATAATCTAGATTGACCTATATTACCATCAATGTTAGAAATAATAGTTGTTTAACAATTATATAGTAACGGTCTGTTTTACTTCAGTTGAAACGCTATGAACCGTTTGACTTCTGTAGATTATATGATCACACACCATAGAATAAACAAAATAATCGATAGGCGCATTACGCTTATCTCTTTCGTTCCGAGGTCCTTAACGTCGCCTCAAAGACGATCCCAAATGATCGGAAGATCGGCAGCGACTAAAAATCGTCTACAAAGAGAAAATAACCACATCGATCGATAACGTTTTTCATTTACCCGTGGCCAACGCAATTTAGTTTAGGCAGTGCACGTGATTTTTCAGTGTATCTGCCAATTAGAAATTCGATTGGCCATTTGACCGCCTCTTTAATTCCCGTCGTCAAGAGCACCAAGGGTCCCCGAGAATAGCAGCGAAAGACCAAATAAATAATTCGAAAATTCAAACATACCAAGAAGACGTTTAACCTAATAGACAGATTGTTCGGTTTTAAGGGGTATTCTCACTTTAGACGCTAAAAAGGCTATTTTCATAATTTTTTTGATAGGTTTATATTATAGATATTGATACAAAAGTTGTTACACTTAATAAATGTACTTTCGAAATACATACATTTAAAAAAATGTATTTATGTAACCCAATCAAACTTTAAACGCGTTTTTCTCGAAACAGTGTTTTTCGATGGCTTGTTGATAAAATCTTCGAAACTACTAAACCGATCCTTATGAAATTTTAACCACATATTCTTTACAACTATAACTATATCGCATATCTAAGGTTTTTTTAAATGTTGATATTTACTTTTTTTCTTTGGACAAAAACGGTGAAAAAACACGTTTTTTTTTGTTTTGTCGAAAAATGTCCGCCACATGGTTATTTTTGCATATATCAAAAATCGTATGATATGCGCTATAGCCATTAACATACTGAATCTGAAACCGTTTGATTTTTTCGTTTCGGATGATCCATCTCCGAGATTTGAACAGCGCAGACCTATAATTTTTTAGGAAATTTTTTTAACTACCATTTTCGTCTATAAATATTGACTTAAATAAATTAAAAAATAAATTTTTTATGTATTTTGAAAGTTTGTTTATTAAGTGTAACAATTTTTATATCGATATCTATAATTTAAACCTATCAAAAAAATTCTTGAATATTGCCTTTTTAGCGTCTCAAGTGAGAAAACCCCTTAATTGTACATTAAATATATCGCCAGATTGAAATCAGATCGAAAAACGTTTTCTACAAAACCGTATAAACATCCTCGAAACCCTACAAGAGATGTACATTTTTGAGGACAACATTCGATGTAGATGTAAACAAAAAAACCTCGACACATGTATGACATATCACAGTAACGTTTATTGTTTCCAATGCGACCATATAGATTTCATGTGCTTAAAAGAATAGCTGGTTTTAAAAGGAATCTGACGGGAAAAACTCAACACCGTAGCGTTAAAAAAATCGTTGTTATCGGACTTCGAGTTTCGAAAATGGCATAAGTTCCTACATGATGCTTTATCGATACACGCTTGCAATCTGACTCGTATTTGTCGTATGATCTTGGTAATCACGTCAGTGTGTATAAACGAACAGTCTCTACTTAATCTTTTCTGCATAACTTTCGCAGTAGTCGGCGTTTTTTCGTACACAATGCATTTTAAAATACCAAATGCAGTAGTGGAAATCTCTTTGATCAGCGTTTATAAGAGTAAGTACTTGCACCGTTTATCAATCGATTTTAGTCTAAAAACATCGAAACACCTGTTTTATTGATCGATCAAGATTTTTTTATGTTAAATCTTGATCGATCATCTTAGAATTTGGCGTGTGAAATTATTTTTAGTCCCTCATTAATAACTGGAAAAAAGTAGTGGCTCTTTAAAAAAAATAGCGATGATCTCGAAATCTCGAAAGTGCTTCCACCCTAATGACCTTCGTAGCTACCATACGATGACTCCTTTTGAACTGTGCAACTTGAATAGGAACAGTTTGTACCTAAGTCTGATACGTTTCAAAATATTTATACTGTTAATAGCTGTTGCGTGACCCTGCATCGAGAGACGCGATAGCGTTTCGAGTCCACGTAATAAAAAAAAACCTGCCAAGTGCGAGTCCGGTCTTGCTGTATTGGGGTTCCGTACATATAATCAATTCACTTTTTTGTTTTAAACGAAATATTTAGTTAGGTAATGCTGCTTTTCTGTCTTAGTTCTTACGTAATACTAAACTGAAACCATATGGGGTGATGATAGCTAAAGAAAGCTTTCTATACTTCTGCTGTAAGCTAATCATGAAAATATAGAAATTTTTCGTTATTCAAATATTTACAATACCAAATGATTTTTTTTGGTGTTGGTACAAACAAATTGCCAAATTGGCTTATACTAATTGGTTGATATTGTAAATATTTAGATAACAATAATTTTATGGATTTTCAAATTCAAAATTGAAAATGGCGGATCCAATATGGCGGCTGTAAATGGCAAAAACTATAAGATTTTTTTCCAAATTTGATGATCTATTTTTTTTGGGAGCTTATTTCATGTAACAGTGACCCCGAAAACCTCCGGGTACCAACTTTTGCTATTATCAAACAATGTTTTGCATTTATGGTCCGCCATATTGATCCGCCATCTTGGATTCTCGAATTTTGAGTGTAGATTTGCAATCAGCGACCCCGAAAACCCCCGAGTGCCACTTTCGCTATCATCAAACGACGTTTTGCATTTATGGTCCGTCATATTGGATCCGCCATCTTGAATTGCCGAATTTTGAGTGCAAATTCGTAATCAGCGACTCCGAAAACCCCCGAGTACAAAATTTCAAGCAAATTGCACGTAAAGAAAAATGCATGCTTGAAAGGGTTCAGGAGTTGATTTTTGTAAAAAATGAATTCAATTAGAATCAATTGAACAAAGAAATGCATCTTTGGCTATCGCCAAAAGCAGAGGCAATCGATCAATATAATATGTTACTCTAACGCAAGGAACATTCTGGCATCGAGCACAGGTAAAGAGAAATTCGAAGGTCGGGTACTGAATAGACAAAAAATTGAAATTTTCATACATTGCTCGAAGGCAATAAAAGAAGTGGATCTGCAAATATCGAGGAGCCGAAGATATGGTTTTTTTCGCGTCAACTGCAACGACTGAAAAATGTCTAGGTATTGCGAAGTCAAATACATGGATTTGTGCGCTCGATCGCTGACGACAAAAAGTGAATACCTTTAGGTATGCAAGGACATAAATACGAATTTGACTTGCATAGATCCGCCACAATGGAAAATTCTTAAGTCTTCCGCTATCGAAAGGCCAAAAATGTGCATGTCTCGGAAGTCCATCAGATAGAAAATATATACTCACCGGCACAATTAACTAGTCCAGTCATTATATACATTTGGAAATGCAAGTGAACCGAGAAGGCTGATTTTTGGATATTGTGTGGAGGGGGCTTAGAAAAGCATAACTTCAAATTGTGAAAAAAGGGTTAATTTTTTTTGCAATAACTCGGCTCTCCGTCAAAATACATAAATTGCGATGATTCTTTTTGGTTGCTTTTTTACGCTCTACAATTTAGGTCCTATACATTTTTCACCTACCGTTCATGGTTGTTGAGATATCGAGTGAGGAAGTAAAAAATTCAGGTAGTGAAACTTTTTTCTTGCTGTTTTCTTCTTTCCCGTGATAAATATCGGAAAAATTTCTATTGTCAAACTTGTAGAGCATGTTAATGCCTGCAATGTCATTTTTCATTTTTTTTTAGACAAAAATTACGACTTTTAGCGCGCCGTAAAGTCGGTAAGTCCGTGCGCAGTTTCGATTTCGTAGGTCGCACGGTTGTATTCATGTCATAACGGATTACCGGTTGTTGAGGGAATAATTGAGGTATAATATAAATAACTAGACCAGCAAAATTATAAATCACACACATGAAATTTATTGTGCAATTACTTTTTTTTGTGTTGTAAAAAATAACAATGAACGGAGGTCCGTTTTTTATATTTATATTTTTCTTCGTTTCGATGGTCCAGGTTCGAAGTGTTCCTCCTTGGAGTACTCATCGAGTTCTGGAGATTCTTCAGCCACACGAGGTGATGCTTCGATAGTCGAATCATCATCATCATCGTCGTCGTCGTTAAGCAGAATGTCGACTTTGGCGACGTTGTTGCATGTTTGCCCACTGCAATTGAGGCAAATAATGGAGCAAGGAAACCCTGCTTTTCTGCAACCACAGGCAGCTTCACATTTCCCTTTGCATTTGCACGATATAAGCTTTAAAAGTTCAGGTGGAGCGGGTTCGGCTGTGCTGATAATTGGTTCAAGCCCATGATTTGTTCATCGCCAACCCCATTCCTGAGGATCCTTGTAAAACCTGAGCCACGTTTGCACCTGCAGATATGTACGGAATATATGCTGGCGGACTGCGCTTTTCATTCGTGGGAGTAGTGAGAGGTGGTTCAACTTATGTTTCGTCATTGACTTAGCGAAGCGGTGGAATCGCAGAACATTAATAGATTTATCCTGCTTATAACCACCATATAGGGCGATGAGGAATTGTTCTCCAGTGGATGTCAGAACCTCCGGAACGACTTTTTCCTGTTTGAATAATTCCACCGATGACCGTAGCTCCGGATGCTTTTCGAGAGTGTTGATGAATTTGGATTTTCCCATATTGTAAAAAGACGATGTGGTGTCGCAACGGTTAAAAGCATGAAGGAACAGTATGTTGTCAAGAACGGACTTATCATGCTTCAAACTAGTCGGAGAGTACAGTCTTGCGGGTGTATTTCCTTTTTCCGGTTTCCGGAAGTTTATGTTTGCTTTGTCCTGCGCAAGTCCACTGATCAAAATCAAAAGATCGATGTCTTCGCCGACGATTTCAACTGAGTCATAAATCGACGCTTCTTCAATTGCCGTGGTTACGATAAGATTATCTGCGTCCTCAAATGCCTGCTCAACTTTGATGTCGGCTTTTGCAAAATAACGGCGAAGCATTTATATAAAGTTATCCTTATTTGTGTCTCTTGCAAGAAACTTCTCTTGGCTAACTTTTAGAGTTGTAGTTTCATTGAATGTGAAGTCTGGCGATTGGTTTGTTCTAGAACGTCGTACACTTTCCGACGTTTTGGTTCCTGCGATACTCATGTCATTCGGATAACCGTCGAATATAATTGTGACATTCTCTCCAAAGTATTGTTGCACGTACGTAACATATTTCTGGCAGGTGAGGTCAAATGTTTCAATAGGACCCCAAACAACTTTATGCAGAAGAAAAGCACCGTCAATTACGTGAAGATGTCTGTTACCAGGTTGTAAGTTTTCTTTTAAAGGTTCGAAAGCATTATATAACAACGACTTTGTTCCTTTCCGCATTCCTTCTTCGTTGAATAAAGATAATGGAAACGGAGCGAGCTCGTATGCCAGAAAATGTTTCATATCAGTCTCGGAGTTCTTCGCAATGCACATTCTTTGGAAAAGTAACAGTGGATTGATCGGAACTGGTGACGCGTTGATTTTAATGCTGCTATTTACTGCCGATATAGGAAGCACCTTATCCTTCCTTTTTAATGACAAGGACCCGAAATTTGCTCCTATGACTTTAGTAATCATGTCGCAACCAACTTCGGATGCATGAAGACAATTTATGTTCTGGTGTGCCACAACTCCTGTGCCGATAGACATCAATTATTTATTTTCAGGAAAAGGTTATGACCTGCGAGCCACATGTCCAGTTTCTCAATGTCAGAATTGTCTCGAGAAATCCGCGAGGATCTCATGTCGATGTGCTGTTCGGTTATAGAGCAAGATACTCCGGAGAAATTTTCAATTTGCTCGCAAATGTTTTGAAGCTGAACCATGCCCAAAGTCCACGAAGCTATTGTCCTGTCTGTAATTCCCGGTCCCTGAGTCAGTCTTCCTGTTGTCTTCATGGATTGCATAAGAGTCTGCTCTATCGTCGAATCGTAAAGTAGCCACGTCTTGTGAATTTGTCGTAATCTTCTGTGGGTATTTTTTCATGCAGAGTTTTTACGCTCGCCGCGAAGAGAGTCTGAACAGCTCTCTTTTTGGCCACATAAATGTCTTTAATCAGAGGTTTCTTGCAAATAAAACTATCGCCCATTTTCACAAAAATCTTCAAACACGTCCGCTCGATCTAAAAGACTCGAGACAACTGACTGGAATGCTACGAAAAGGAGCAGATGTTCCTTTTCAAAGCTAAATCGCAAGAAATTGAGTTACAGGAAGAGGCAGAAGGAATTATGTATGGTCCAGGCATTGCTGATTAAGTGTAAGTCAGATTTTTTTACGATTTTTTATAAATTAGAACTTTAAACGCGTTTTTCTCGAAACAACGTTTTCGGACCGCTTGTTGAAAAAATCTCAGAAACTAGTACGGCTATATCCCGGACCAGAATTATTGCAAAATATTTATTCTTACTATTTTTTTTGCAAAAAACATGCAAAAAACACGTTTTTTAATTTTTGTTTGTCCGTCATACTGTTATTTTTGCATATAAATTAATATTAGAGGTACGGGGGTGTGGAATGGGAGGTAGGGCAGAGTTGTGGAATAGTTGATAGAGGGGGTATAGAGGTACAACGGGAGGTAAGAACGAAGATGAGGCGGATTGGGGCTCGTAAAAAGGGCTCTGTACGGCTGGAAACGAACCAATAAAAAAAATAATATTAGAGGTACGGGATATAGCCACTGTCACACTAAACCTAAAACCATTCAATTTTTTTGTTTCGGATGGGCCCTTGTTCAGATTTTTTTAACAGCGCACACCTACCTACTTTTTGAAGACTCCAGTTAACCTGACATTTTCACACTAAACAAGTGGTTAAAATCAATAATTTTTTTTTCTAATTTACGAATATTTTTGTTAAGCCTAACAAGTTTTATATCAACAAACATAACAGTATTTTAAAAAAATGAATAAAAATAGCGTTTTTTTCATACGTCGAGCACGCTGCGGTCAACTTTGTGGCGCACCAGACGTCGTAATTTGCGTCTGCAATTTTTTTTTAAAATGATATTGCAGGTATTAACATGCTCTACAAGTTTGATAACAGACATTTTTTCGATATTTATCACGGGAAAGAAGAAAACAGCAAAAAACAAGTTTCACTACCAGAATTTTTTAGGTTCTCGCTCGATATCTCAACAACGATGAACGGTAGGTGAAAAATGTATAGGACCTAAATTGTAGAGCGTAAACAAAACAACAAAAAAGTATCTCATCGCAATTTTTGTATCTCGAAGGAGAGCCGAATTATTGCAAAAAAAGTTAACCCTTTTTTCAAGATGGCGGAGAATGCACATAGGAAATCTTGGTCGACAATTTGAAGTTAAGCTTTTCTAAGCCCCCTCCACACAATATCCAAAAATCAGCTTTCTCGGTTCACTAACATGTTTTTTTCGACGGAATGACTGGACTATAACCGGCCACCTACACTGTAAAAAAGTCATTAAATTTACTATACTTTTATAATTGAAAATTTCTAAACTCGGAATATGAAACGCAAATTCGCACTTCAGTAATGGAAACTTCAGTATTGTAAATGAATTTTCATAGATTCGTATACATTTTAATATATGGGACATTGAATATTAGTATGCTGCGTATGAGTTTTTCAACGCGCATCATAATAATCCAAATATTTGTTTGATTGATGCAACAAACGTATATGATTTCATCCTTTACACAAAAAGTATTAAAATCGCAATATGACTATTATTTTTAACTTCATTCTGTTGAAAAGTACAATACTTTGTACATTGAATATTACAAAACGCTGTTTAAAGAAATATGAAATTTAAAATACTTTTACAATACTATGACAAATTAAATTTCAAAACTTAGTATATGAAAGAATATTTAGGCTTCAGTGTTGTAAAATTCAATACCGGACCTACATTTCATACGGTTTTATATTTCGTAATACGTACAAATTGAATATTAATACACTATCTACAATTTTTCAAGGCGTCTTATAGAAAAATAAACATTTTTAGTTGAAAAATACAACAAGCGTTTTGAATATATAAAATGTAGACAAAGTAAGAAAATTACAAACTGACTCTTAATTTTTACCATGCTTGGTTCAGGAGTATGCAATTTTTTGTGCACTGAATATTATAATAGACTGGAGAAAATTAAGAAATGAATGGGACATTTACAATACGAAGGCGTGTACATTTTCTGATTTAGTATATGTTCATTCTGATAGTCTGATTTAATATATAATTCAGTGCAGAAAACTTGAAAATCGTGCTTTGGTCAGCATGTTAAATCAAATCATAAAAAACGTATCGAGTAACACCAAATCTGAAGGAAGTGGTGAACATCCGGTGCGATGGTCTATTGGTTAGCGTGCTCGCCACTAAACCTGCGGACAGGGAGGTCCCGGGTTCGAATCCCAGTCGCGTACATTTCGTCGTGAAATGTTTTTCTTCGGCATTTCGCGGCGAAATAAGACTAGTTCCACGACTGGGAAATGTCATGATGAATATAACACAGAGGGGGAAGTCGGCTGCGGCCGCAAGAGGGGGGAACAGGGAGAAAAAAGGAGTAAACAGTAGAGGAAAGAAGCGATCTTAAGGGAAAAAAAATAAGTAAGTGGTGAATTAACCGAACAAGCAGCCAAGTCTAATTAAACCCAAACAGACCCAAACAAACTAAAATCTATGCGCATTAATTTTGATATATCCACAACTGATACTTTTGAATAGGTATATGATTTTTCCAGGACTTTCGTATTACAGCATTACTACACATTACTTAGACATTCAAACGTAGTGTATTCGTTTTTAAATAACGATTATTCGTTGTCACAGACTGAATCAGTAAAGAGAATTCCGGAATTTGTATATTCAAATTCATACAGAGTTTATTAAAGACGCAGAAAGGAAATAATAACAATTACACTAACCTAACACCGTAAAATTAATACACTTTTCTATGCCAAATTTATTTATTTTTTTTATTTAAAAATACAATATTTGCATATTAATTTTAATACGCTTATAATAGATACCTTGCGATACGTGTATGATTTTTCCAGTACTTAAGTGTTGCGATACTACTGAACGATTATTGGACATTCGAAAAGCAGTGCATTGATTTTCAAACGACAATATTAAAATTCATAACCGGTATCTGTAAAAAGACTTCCTGCACTTTTATATTAATTTTAATACAGATTTTTTTTACACTGTACGTTTAGTGCCACTGTACGTGGTAACGTTAAGTAAAGCTTATCGAGGTCAGTGTTATTCGTCAATAAAGTATTTTAACAATAAAGCAAACACTTGGTACAGTTGTTTTATTTATTATCTGAATTCCCGATACAATTGTATGGTTAAGTGATAAGTTGACATTCTTAGCAGACTGGCCACTGTGATCTTTAATCCTGTTCTCTTTGTTTTTGGATATTCACAGCTGTTCTCGACTCTCTCTGAGTAATGATTACGAAAAATGCCATTAGATGCAACTGGAGCGGCTAGAGATGTGGCTTTTGCTGTGCTGGATATCGTCAACGTCAGATCGCTCACTTATTCGCTGTACCTCGAACCACTTTTCAAGATGCTATCAGGAGATTTCGGGACACTGGTTCTTACACGCGGAGGTCAGGCCAAGGCCAAAAACGTTACACTTCGGCTCGAGGTGATCGCTTTGTTCTCAGTAGCGTGTTAAGAGACATCTTTTGTACAGCTACTAAAGCTCGTAATCGACTATTCGAGATGAAAAATGTTGGTCTGCGTGAACGTAAGAACGTAGTGTGCGTAAGAAGAAGACTCGCAGAAAGGGATCTTAGGGCATTACGTCCGGCTCCGGCCCCTGAACTTCTCTCACAGCACCGTAGAGCAAGACTTCGTTTTGCGCGAGAATATGCCAAATGGACTATCGAGCAGTGGAAGAACGTCATTTTCTCTGATGAAAGTAGAATAGGTTTGAGAGGTCCAGATGGGCGTCAGCGTGTGTACAGACGACAAAAGGAGAGGTTTGCTTCGTGCACCATAGTTGAAACAGTCGGTTACCAGGGAGGCTCGATAATGATATGGGGCGGTACAAATTATGAGTCTCGTACCGAACTTGTCTTCGATAGAGGCAGGGGTATCAGCGCCAACAACCTTCGGAGAGCTCCGGATAGCCGTTTTAGAGGAATGGCACAATATCCCTCAGTCGGACATCAAACACATCCTGAATGGACTCCCAAACGGGCTCTAGGAAGTCATTTGCAAGAGGGGGTAACACCCGTTATTAAACTTTAAACAGTTGTATCAAATATTGTAATTTAAAGAACTGAAAATGTTACTTTTTATCAAAAGTCGTAATAAACATGTTTTAACGATCCAAGATCAATAAAGCAATTTTTCAAAAACTTTCACCTTTTGTTTTCATTGCCTAAGCATTGCTGAAAATGAAACGTGCGTTAAATTTTCTTATTATTACAGAATATCGACAATAATTAAGAAAAACTGTGTGGCCGGTTAATTGTACCGGTGAGTGTATATCCGTGGTACCTGAAATCCGATTCAAGACAATCAAATAATACTCCGCGCTAAAATACGCCGAAATGTGGAATTGTCTTGCATCGAACACAGGTAACGAAAAATGTATATTTTTAGGTACTAAAGAAGCAAAAATATTAACTTTTCATTTCTTGAATGGTATTAGGTGGTAGGTATCGAGGAGTCCAAAATATAGATTTGTCTCGCATCAAGCGCAATAAATGAAAAATGTCTTCAGGCATCGCGAAGCCAGATCGATGGATTTGTTAGCTCGATCGCAAACACCGAGAGGTCACAAGTATAATTTTTTCTTGCATCGAACTCAGGCAATAAAATATTCTCAGAGCTTTAGCCATCGAAAAAGAAAGAATCTGGATTTCTCTTAAATCAATCAGACGAAAAATTTACATCTTTGGGTACTATGAACCCGAAATTCGTCCGAGGACAATTAAAAAAAGGATATGTTCTTTAGCGGCCTCAACCGGGATTTAAAAAGTGCACCGTCGATGTATTAGGAGTACAACTTTGCAGTGACCGTTTTACTTAGAGAGCCACTGCGGCCGAAGTAGTGGCCCTAGCTCAATAAAAAAGTGGCATTTTAAACTAGAGGCTCTGCCAATGTAAACAAATTAAAAAAGCTAGCGGATACGTGTATGCATTATAAAGTTATAGGCACTCAAACATAGCAACCTACGAACCGAATTCTCAACATTTGCGGGAGGTTATGATTTACTTCTTCAACATCAAGAACTCTACGGCTGAGGCCCACCGTTTGCTTGTAGATGCTTACGGGGAGGATTCTATTAGTGAGAAAACGTGTCGGCGGTGGTTTCAACGCTTCAAAAGTGGAGATTTTGAGGTCGAGAACAAGCATGGTGGCGGAAGGCAGAAAGTTTTTGAAGACGGGCTGACAGCTGGGCGTTGTGTACTATGAGCTGCTCAAACCATCCGAAACCATCACAGGGGAACTCTACCAACGTCAGTTGATGCGCTTGAGTAAGGCACTCAAAGAGAAACGGCCACAATTCAACGAAAGACATGACAAGGTGATACTGCAGCATGACAATGCTCGACCCCATGTTGCAAATGTCGTGAAAAAGTACTTGGAAACGCTGAAATGGGAGGTTTTATCCCACCCGCCGTACTCTCCAGACATTGCCCCTTCCGACTATCACTTGTTCCGGTCAATGGCACACGATTTGGCTGACCAGCACTTCGGTACTTACGAAGAAGTAAAAAATTGGGTCGATTCCTGGATTGCCTCCAAGGACCAAGACTTTTATCGATGCGGGATTCGAATGCTACCTGAAAGATGGGCCGAGGTCGTAGCTAGCGACGGGCAGTACTTTGATTAAAAAATATGTAGCCACTTTTTTATAATAAAGCCTTAAACTTTTGAAAAAAAACGGTCACTGCAAAGTTGTACTCCTTATAAATCCAATGTATGAGTATCTAAGAAATGTACACATCACTGACTGAAGTTCATGGTTATAAAAGTAGTCTAAATAAATAATTATAAAAATAGTAAGAAGTAAAAAAACTATCTATGATACAATTATCTCACTTATGTTGTGGATGCTATGTCCTTGAATTTTGAGAGCTCAAATATCGTGAAAAGATAATCCCAACTAAATACAAATTCAAAACTGTACACGTTTAGTTTCTTCGAAAAGTCGGTATGTTGTCGGTGATCTAGCGAACAAATCCATATATTTGACTTCGCAATACCTACAGACATTGATCAGTCGTTGCGATTGACGCGACACAAGTCCATATTTTCGGCTCTTCGACAGTTGCAGATATGAATTTTTTTATTGCGTTCGAACAATGTGTGAAAAATTTACATTTCTGACTGTTCAGTGCCTGAACGTATGAATTTCTCTTTAACTGTGCTCTATGCAAGAAAGTTTCATTTTTTGGCTATCCATTCTGTTTAGTGCAAAGTATTATAATTTTTTTTGTCTCTTCCTCATGGTACACGCTGTTAGCGCTTTTACCTGTCCCCACCGGTCCCCTTTCATCTCTCCCTTATTCAAATACCTTAACCTTAATATCTCTTTCCTGTTCCAATACCCCACCAGAACCTAACCCCCGTTGCGGCCACAGCCGACTTACGCTACACTATATCGCATTTGCCAAGGATACCGGGAAACTGTGGAAAACTCGTACCGGTATAGACGGCTTTGTATTCTTCTGATTCCTTGGTATACAGACTTTTCGTTAAAGTATATACACCAAGGATTTTAGCGGGTATCGCCAAGCAATGCACGTCGAATAGCGACAGGAAACGGACTAGTTACATGGGGTGCTAAGCGAATACATAGCATCTTGCACTCAAGTTAATGCTACACCTCTTCGTGGTTCTTGCTGGATACTCTTCCCTCATGGAAGAGTAACAGAGTTAGCATTAGCGCCCAAGGGCCGTCTTGACACTTATCGGTATCGGGGGTCGGTGTCCCCGGGGTTTCTTAGCCAACTAGACCGTAGGCTCGGATGGTGTTGCAACGACCCACCTCGTCTGCTGAGCGGTTTCTGCGTGCTTGCGCGTAGTCTCTGCGAGGCGGGCGCTGGTGGTATGGGCACGTCCGGGAGCGGGGGTCCTGGCTTAAACGTCCGGGCCGAGAGGAGCACAATTTCTTCAAAAATTCCGAACCCTAAGCTTCGGTGACGGTAATGGGGTCCTGGCTGAGAGGATGGCTCAGTCGTTAGTAGCCGCAACGCGAGCACCAAACCTCGGATACCCAACTAGGGTTTTACAATCTTCACAGTAATGGCCCACGACTGGTTGCCAGAGAACAAACGATGGCGCGGTAATGGCTATGTAAACGGGCCAGATCCACACCATGCATGGTTGGTAATGGTAAACCATGAATGGCTGCTAAGACTTGGCCAACTATCATACGCCCATATTGGCCCAGCAACGGCTGCCGGATCATCTGCCGGAAATGAAAAACAAAAAATTGACAAATTATGAATATAAAAATTCTAGTAGTATCTTTTTTGTTTTCTTATGCTTTACTTATGTCCATGTACATAGAATAATTGCATTAAAAACGCTTTCTGCAATGTTCAAGTTTTTATCTTTCATCGGGCTCGAACCTGCGCCTTTCGTTCTAGTGTCGAGCGCCCTACCCACTTAGCCATTCTAACACTTACAGAATCCATCGTTTGTTCGTTCCTTACTTTTAAGGAGGTACACCAGCTTCATACAATGTTGCCATGCTAAACCATGGTCAAATTTCAAAATGGTGATAGATCAATAAAATTTGGTGAGTATATTCTTTAGTATTATATATGTCAATACAATTTTTTTCAGATTTTTTCATTGTGCCGTTATCGAATAATTGAACATTGAAGTTCACGTGTATAAGCATAGGGTTTTTATAGATATAGGTATATATTCCGGGTATAAGAATAAACGCTTGTGAATTATTTGTAACAAAACGGCACAACCAAAAAATCTGAAAAAATTTGTATCTACATGAATAATACTAAAGAATATATTCACCAAATTTTATTGATCTATCACCATTTTGCTGAAGCTGGTGTACCTCCTTAAGCCGATAATTTTATTCGTGACATTAAAGTTTACCGACAATTTTTTTGGTCCATTTAGGCTGTAAAAATAACTCGCTCGTTTTGGGTGAAGTTCCGAAAAGCATACTCCTCTGATCGAGCTGAAATTTTGCACCGAACTTCCTCTCATTATCCTAAGAGAAACCGTTAACGGATTTTTGACGACTGGCAATAGTTTTTGATATATCGCATTGTAAAGTTTATTATTTCACGCCATACGAGTATATCTATATATCCGATACATACCCCCCGTTCCTCCGGCCGCGCTGCTTCCTGGCAAATAGTGCTCGCCCGTATGTGCATATCACTTGCCATGTGGGATGGGTTTGTTTGGGTTTATTTAATATAGTAGAAGTGCAGTACAATAAATAACTTTCAATATGCGATATATCGAAAACTATTGCTAGTCGCCAATATCCTTTTAAAGGTTCTCTTAAAATATTGAAAAGAAGGTCGGTGCAAAATTTCAGCTTCATCAGCTCCCTCTGCTTTGAATGCCAAGGTTTCGGGCACATTGCCAAAAATTGCTCGGCTCCGGACGAGCTTTGCGAGCATTGTGGCTCAAGTGAACACGCAAAAGATAGTTGTGAAAAGACGCACGCTCAGGTCTGCGTAAATTGCGTCCGCAATAAAAGAAAGGAGGCTAAACACTCAGTAAGGAGTAAAAACTGCCCAGAATATCTAAGACAAGTAGACCATTACCAGTGCCGCATAAAATGGCAGTAAGAGTGCCTCAAATCAACGCGCAACATTCAATTGTACTTATGGAGTCATAACGTGGTACGAGCGCGCGACAAAGGTGGCTGGCCTGAGACATATTACCGCGGCGCAAAGAGCGTTCTTATTCGGGCTCTCCGGAGCTGGCCGGACTGTATCAACGGCCGCAATGCAGGTCACTTGCGGCACATTACCAATCGATTTGGAGGTGATAAAGCAAGGGCTTAATAGAAAAGTCAGGAAGAACATTGACACCATATGGAGGAACCATAGATTCCTACCCGAGGAAGAAGGCGAAGAGCCGGACTACAAGGCGGAGGCAAGCAGAATTGAAGAAGAAGTAATACTGGAATGGCAGGAACGCTGGGACACATGCTCACACGGAAGAACCACACGACGGTTCATGAGGGACGTCATATTTGTGTATGGGAGGACCCGCCCATGGTTTAAGCCATCAAGACATTCTGTCGCGTTAATCACAGGGTACGGATCACTGAACGCAGCATTGCATAATCGCAACCTCGTCGTGGAGCCAACTTGCCCAATGTGCCGAGTGGGGGACGAGACAGCCGATCATATGATCCTGGAGTGCCCGCACTACGCGGATCTTAGGGCGACGCTGGATGTAGTAGTAAACAAAGAACTACACCGGCTTATAGAGAAGCGAGAAGACTTCGCGACGTTTTCACAATTCGCCGAACAGGCATTCGCCAGAAGAGCGGCAAGGGCCGCTAGAGAAGACGAAGAAGAGGAACATGAAGATCAGGAGCGCTAGATAGTGGAATAGAGTTCGCCTCCACGTGGCGGGGACGGAAACACGGGGTTATGCTCCGTGGCTAAGAAACTCTGAAAGTAAAAAAAATGTAAAAGAAATAAAATAAATAACTAAAAAGCCAAAATAAAACAAAGTTATAAACTCTAAACGACACGAGGCTAAAAGTAATGCGCATAAAGATAAACGCAAAATAAAAAGAAGTGCAAATAAAATAAGTGCATGATCTTGGTTGAGGAAGCGAGGAAGCTTGCCTCTGTCAAAAGACAAACTAAATAAGCTAAATAAAAAAGTGACTCCATTGACTCAAAGATATATAAAATATGAACAAGTAACACGCATAAAGTTCTATCAAATAAACAGCAAAATAATACAAAGTGGTAAACAGTTTAAAATATCAAAACAATAAGAGAGCCTAGGTGGCAGTGAGCGAAAGCTAGAAAGCCACAAAAATAATAGAACAACGATAATAATGGTCGATGCGCCAGCCCAGAGCACGGCTAAGCGGTCACCACTCCTAGTATCAGCCACGCGTAGCGCTGCTTGACTTCAGTGACCGCCTGAGCCATACCCCGACCGCCCATCCACCAGCGTCGGTTCGGTGCTAAGTATTATATTATTTGAATGCCTCTGAAATCGTTTTTTGATCGGCGGTAACCAAAGATGCATGTTTTTTGTTAAATTGTTTAAATATAAATGTATATCCTTCCCCTTCCCACTAATCTAAGGATCTTCCATTGCTTATGTTCAAGCACAAAAAATGCATGTTGTTGGCCTCTCGATAGCTGTAGGTGAGAATTTTTTATTTTCTGCGATCGAGCAAACGAAACCATAAATTTAGCGTCGCGATGCTTAGACATTTCTCATTTAATTATTGCGTTTGGTGCAAGGCTAATCGATTTTTCCGCCTCGAGATTCCTAAGGGTATACTTTTTTTGTCTCTGAGCAATGAAAAGTTCATATTTCAAACTTTTCAGTTCTTCCAGTTCAAGTTAAAAATTTGGTATTTATTCATTTATCTTTTGGTTAATACATACAATTTAATGTAATGTTTTGTGTGAAAAATCTGAAGGATCCAAAATTATATGAGAGCCTGGCTCGAGATGATTACGTAGTAGTACGCCTGATCGTACGATCTTGCCACTAGTTTTAGAGATAAACAAAAAGAAAAGAAAAACCCAATTTCCCTTTCTTTTGTTGCCCTATCAGACACGCTCATAGCATTCAGAGAACGTCAACAAAATGTTTGATGATTACAGGAAAACATGTATTGGGGATTTGCAGGGGACTTTGTCATCTCGAACGAGGCTCTCATATAATTTCGGATCGAATTTCACTTGGTAAGTTCGTTTGATCCTTCAATTATATTTCGTGCCTCGTTCTTCGAGATTACGTAGTAGATGTTTAGAGAAAGAGAGGAATATTTTTTTGATACTTTTTATTTTTCAGTACTGCTGATGCAAAGTCGGTTTTGTTTGATATAAATGGTCGTTCAAAACGTTGTGAAGACTTTTGAATTTTCCGACCAACCGGCGGTCTTCCGAATACTACTTATGTCTAAACCTCTTTGGTAAGCCGTGGATGTAGATACATGCACGTACTATAAGCGGAAAACTGTGTCGTGTCAATTCCACTCCTTTCCAGGGTCTTTTTGATCCATCGGCTAATCGACTTGAGTAAAATTTTGCAATCTTTATTTCGCGCTGCAAATTTTTTTAAAGCCATAGAGGCTGTAAGCAATTCTAAGTAGTTAATTGCTCTTTTCCGTTCGGGGGCTAACCAGAGCCCATGAGGATCTTCACCGTCACAATGGGTTCCCCAGCCAGTTAGTGATGCGTGCGAAAAAAAGTATTTTTTTAAATTCAATCTTCTGATGAGGTTCGTGCTGCTCCTTAAATTTTTCTGCCACCAATAAAATTCTGCTTTCAGGGACACTGGAACGATCATTGTATGGTCATAATTCCCTCCGTGGGCTTTGGATGCGTTCAGTTTTGCCTTCTCAAATTATTTTTTATTTGACCAACCATATGCTGCAGCTGGACAAGCGGCAACTAACGAACCCAGAAATTTCGCAAATTCCCCAATTGTACAATGTGATTTAGAAGAAATTTTTTTCACCATGTCAGAAAGATTCTGTCTTCTGTCCTCGGTCAACTCTAACTGATATTTTTTCGCATTTATAACAAATCCAAGGTATTTACACGAAGTGGTCGCTACACTTTTGCATTTTTCGAAATGTATCACGAAATCTAGAGATGAGAGCAATCGATGCGTTACGTCAAAATTGTTTGCACATTCTCCTTCTGTATTTCCGAACAGGGGAAAGTCATCGAGGTAAGCAGTGGAGATAAATCCTCTAGATTGTAGACATCCGATAACTGGTTTAATGATCTTTGTAAACACGTACGGGCAAGACGCGAGTCCGAAGGGTAGGCATGTAAACTGAAACATCTTTCCCCGAAAGCTGAATCGTAAATATTTTCTCGATTTTTGATGGATTGGAACTAGAAAATACGCGTCTTGCAGATCTAAGCTGCACATGTAACTTCCGGAAGTGATTAATTTGATGGCTGTTCTAATATCTTCGATTTTAAAGTGCTCTGTTTTATCGAACTCGTTTGACTTTTTCTGATTTAAGATGAATCGTTTTTGCCCGTTGCGTTTGTCTACTATAAGAAATATTTTGAAGAGAATTGCCTGGATTCAGATTCGCATATATCGATCGCTGCATGCTACATGCATTTCTTTTGCTTTCTGCAATGAAAGTTTTGGCTCGACTGGTTCTGCTGACTGATGTACCTCCGTAACGAACGGGATTTTTTAACCCTTTACGTAGCTTATAATTATCTTGTTCGTCGTTGTCAGTTTCCAATTTTGCAAGAAGAAACGCAATCGACCGCCATTCTTGCTTACCTTTATCGACGATAATTCGCACGGAAATCGCTGCGCGACTTCGATGGGATCGGGCTCCTGCGTGCGGATGACCGCGATCTGTTGCTCGGAATCCAGATCTTCGGTTGGAACGGGTATCTTGTTTGTGCTTGCCGTAACCCACCTCGCACACTCGTTTGTGTCATTCTCGCAGGTGGGCCGGTTCGGTTTAAATGCATTCTAGGAGGTATTGTCGATTTATTGGCATGGTCAAGTACACGTATGTCCTGCCTCACTCTTTCAACATAGGTTCGTTCTTTAATTCTTTCGGACAATTTTGCTGCGTATAGTAGTGCGGAGCAAAATGATGTTTTTACGTTTTCTAGAATATCCTTCGTCGATTTTGGCAAGCCAGGGGAAAAGAAAGATTTTCGCAACGAGGTAATTTCGTGATGTAGATCTGTTAACCTTTTAAGGACGAGGAAATTTCCATGAAAATCGACTTTTTTTACATGAAAGATATCAATAAAATCGATGAATTTCTCAATTGGAGTCCCAAGCTTAACTGCTGGTCGATATATCGTCCAGCCCCGTCCGCGACGAAAAGTCCAATTCTAAAAATTTATTTAAAAAAGTTTGAAAGCATATTCCTATGTAATTTGATGCGCTGAATACGGAAAAAATAATGAAATTTTATCCTTCGACCGATGACGAAATCAAATAACTATTACACCGAAGGATTATTTATTCGAGAGCTCATTTATTCGAGAATGTTTATTCCGATTGTCTGCAGTTTGAGTCATACAAATACAGATTCAAACAATCTAGAACATTCATATCTCCGAAATAGAAAGAAGTGAGTATCTAATATTGGTAATACCATTTATAGCAAAAAGCCATATATCGAGGATACAAACTTCGAATGTGTAGATCTTAGATAGGCAAACGAGCGATGGTCCAAAATAGCGAACACCGAGAAAGCGAACATCAAAGAAGTGGACGAGTTGCTTCATAATTTTCTGCCGATTTTCGCTAACACGTACGAGATTCTTTTAAACTCTTTAAGGGGGATATACATTTACAACGATCAAAAAATTAATTTCTTTTCTTTAAGGGATAACACCACTCTAGGTATTTGGAAAAATCGTTTTCTTTTGGCTTCAAAAATCCTTTGGGGTCATAAAAACTATATGCAATTGGCCCGGAAACGATTTTTTTTTACTTTGGATAAGTGTGTATACGTAAGGCAGGTTTGCAGTCACAAGAGCCTCGCGGTTGAGATATTAGCGTGCGGGCTCTGAGTGCAGACGACGCGACTTCGATCCCCGGTAGCAATGTCTTTTTGAAATTAAACATACATGAATTAAATATAATAAATACTGCCTGGACAGGCGAAAGTAGCTAATGCGAGAGGAAGTTCGAAAGTTGTAAATATGAAATGAAGAAAAAAAAATAGATGCAAAATCGATTCACCGGGGATCGAACCCGGGGAAACGACCGCGGCAAAGGCTCAAGATTTCTTTTTTAACCTTCCACGGTCGTTTCGACGTTTGATTTTTCAACGCATTTCGTCGTAAATTTTTTTAACCCGCATTCTCAGCATTAACCAGGCAACCGAGAGAAAACAATGATCTTGATACATGTCATTCTCTTTAAAATGCATTCAATGCATATTCCAATCCGCAGTACGGCCACACATATACGTCAAGCTCGTTCGGGCGGAAAACCTCGTTCCGTTCGCCTGTCGAGTAAGCACGATTTGCGCGGGTGGAGACTTTTCCCTCACCGTATTACCCATTCGTGTTCACGCTGGCTGCGGTACCGACTTATGCGGTGATCATGTCTCACGCGGCTACAAGGAAATCTGCAACCTCGACAGAGTCGATGATCACAAAATTATATTCCCGAACTCGCCGCCGCGATTTAGCGCCATTTCCGAGGCACGCCGAAAAGGGGAGCGTTGTACATCTCCCTACTAATCTCTGCTATTACTTTGAACGTGTGGCGTGCTTCGCACTAGGAAATACTATGAGCGTTTCTGACAGGGCAACAACAGAAAGGGAAATTGGGTTTTTTTCTTCTTTTTGTTTATCTCTGAAACTAGAAGACGAGAAACTCTGAAGGCGTACTACTACGTAATCTCGAAGGCACGAAATATAAATATAGTGGATCAAGCTCCGTCCTCAATTACGTGTTCATGTTTTTGTGTTTCATTAATTATTCTTGAGTGCTCCATTGCCTTTCGACTAAAATATTTTTACATATATTTGTTCACATATTTGTTTGGATTTAACTCCTCTCTTAAATCTAGTTCTAATTCTATGAGTGTGAGTGTGATGATGGTATATTTATAGATGACGACAGCTCTACTCTGCCCGCCCGAAGAGTACGTTGCCGTATCTTCCGCGTTAATTACGTATTCGTTCTCCGAATGCGTTATTGATTGTTTTCCTTACGTAGTCGTCTCTTCCTTCCTTCAGGCTTTGGATCATTCGTTTTTTATTTTCCCGTAGTCTTTTTCCGAAGTTGGGGCCATTACGCATATCCCATAGAATTCTGTTCGGCAAAGATCTTGAGGACCCTCCAGCCGATTTTAGCACTTCCTTATAGGTAGTCTTTAGTTTCGTAAGATTACCTTTCGTGTGTATTGAGAGGAGAGTTGACGTCCCTTAATCATGTATTAGTAGAAGGCATGCTCTCGTAACTTTAAGCTTCACTTCCACATCAATCCTGCTATGATATCCGATTATTGGGTTGAGGATGTTACATGCCCCGTTAAATTTTCAGTTCAGACTTAGTGATTTCGCGATGTATACCCCGAGGTATTTTATCTGATTTACCAAGTCGATTGTTGTTCCGTCAATTTTCCTTTGTGTTGGCGCATCTTTCCTCTTCCTGAGAATCATGGCTGGTGTCTTCTAAGCATTACATCTAAGTCCCTGTTTCTTGTAGAATTGGGTAATCTTATCCGCATATATTTCAGCCTTGTAAATTGCGCTCCTTGGATTAGACCCAAACGCTGTTACGAGAATATCTTCGGCATACTGGAAGAGTATTACATCGTTATTTCTGGGTTGTGATATGTCAGTCACGTAGAGATTGAAAATGATGGGTCCACGAATTGATCCCTGGGGAATCAATTTTTGGACCCATGGAATCGAACCGTGCGGCTGTTGTGTTGGTTCACTTTTCCCATTCATGTATGTTCCGATAATTCGTCTGTCACTCAAGTATGATGAGATTAGTTTTATCAGTCTGTTGCAAGCTCCCATTTCCCTTAACTTTCGATAGAGTCCTCGATGATGACTAGAGTCAAATGCTTTCGATAGATCAAGCGATACCATTGAAGCATGATATCCTTCTTATTGTTTCTCTTGGATCTTGGAGAAAGTTCTCATGATTTGTGTATGCGTATCCTTCATAGATTCTTCCAGTAGTGTTCTTCATTGTTGATTGCGTGTATTATCGTTCGATTCGTAGTTCGAACTGTCACGTCCGGAGGGGACGTGGGCATATAACGTGTGGTTCCCTCTTTCTTGCCTACGCCTAGCGCAATAGCACGGGATGAGGGTAAAAAGAGGATGTGCTGGAGGAAGGAAGCATTTTTAAGGAATTTATAGAAATAATCCGATTATTTGGAAATGACTCGTTTCTATTTAACTGTTGATTTATTGGAATCAGCCAATTTGGGAATTCTATTAACGCTCGAGTACAAAGAGTGTAAAAATGTGGTTCGCTTACATTGATGGTTTCGTTCGGTGTCGACCTTGTCGTTCAGGTAGCGGGTGTCGGTCATAAAATTTAGTGCCTTCGCTAGTGGGCCAGAAGTGGTCGCAGGTCGTATCGGTGGCACGCCTACAATTTTCAAGTACACTGATTTTATTCCGCGTACAATTTTCAAGGATTGGAGATAGTTAGAAAACAATTGATGTTTGGATATTATACTGGTTCGAGATATTTCCTAATTCTGAACCTTTTCTAAGTTCGACGGTATGAATGCGACTAATTCGATTACAGACTTTGAACGTAGATAGAAAATTAGAAGACCGTCGAGGACTGATAGACTTATAGAGTGACTTCAATAGATTGTCTTTGATATACGACAACGATAGACTGCGCGGTAGACTTTTGGAATGAACGAACTGCTCTGATGTGCCTAAAGTACTTGAAATGCTTGAAGACTACTGACTATGAACACTACGAAGACTACCCACCAAAACTGCTGGGTTGCTTCCTTTATATGTGATTTCTTGGTCTCCCGAATTCATAGAGTGGGAGAGATAGAGTATTGACCTCACTTAATTTGGAAATACGTAACGAACGCACGAACCTGGTTCTGGTGGGAGGTTTTCATGGAGGAGGGCGCATCTGCATTCTCCGCATACGAATTCTTTTCCTGTGCTACTTAATTTTACGATCGGGCCGTTGGGAGTTTTTCGGGGCCTTACTGAGATTCATTTGTGTGTTGTTTGTATGTAATCAGAGAGAACGTGGGGACGCATTCATGGATTCTTATGCAGCAGTCATACGAGTCTATTTTTGTGACCTGGTTTCTATCGGGGAAAGCGTAGTGGTTAGGTGCTACGTGCTCCTTAGATATGCATCTCCCTTTTTGGTACTTCTTAATTTTACGACCGGATTGATGGAAACCTTCACGGGCCTGACTGACGTTGCGCTGAAGGCGCGTTACGTGTTTTTGTTTTATGGCTTTTCCGAGAAGTTGCGCCCAGTGTCCAATACGGTCGTCGAATAGACAAAAGGGGAGGCCGCATGGAGAGAGTGCACGACGCTCAGGTTCTATTAATCAGCGGCATCTTATCTGTAGAGTGTCTTTGGAAATATGTCGAGGAATGAGAATATTCTTATCGTGCTTATTTTGGTGCACGTGATTTCGTAGGGGACCGTGGGAGTCCTTGGTCACCTCGGGGTTCAATGTGCCTCCCGACGTGATAGAGCATGTATAGAAAGCAAGCATATATAGCAGTCAGCTATCGACAAGTGCGAAAGAGACCGAGCAGACCGAGCTATGCACAAAGCGAGTCTTAACGCAACGTCTGTTGCGCCCATTGAGAAAAGTGTTAAGGCGGCCCTCTAGTTTCTCGGGTCGAAAAAATCGATTTTTTTTTTTCATAAATCACATCTACAACATGTGTAGAAAATGTGTGCCAAAGGATTTTTCGATATTCGAAGTGGTTCACAAGTTACGGCCCGGGAACGGAGCAGGTATACGGAGCAGGTATACTTTCAAACGCGTTTTTCTCGAAACACCATTTTTCGAAACGGTGACCACGATATTTCAGAAACTACTCCACCGATCTTGTTAAAATTTATACAGCATCTTTAATATGTTGTAAGCCAGTGATTGAACTAGGATTATCATGATTGCTTCGATAGTTTTTTTTATGCGGGCGAAAAACTTAAGAAAAGATGAGTAAAAAATAGAATGTAATTTTCAAAAGTGTATAAAAAAGGCAATTTTTGTAATTTAGAATTCACTCTAGTTCAATCGCTAGTCTTAAATATGAAGATTAAAATGCCGTTTGGTTTTTTGATTTCAGATAAGCAGAACAGCCGCAATCTTGGTCACCGTCAAGCACCTCTTTTATTTGATGTCTTCCTGTCAGCCACTATAACGTTTATTCTATTATATATTTTGACTTCAAAAAATTTGTAAAGCTTATTTAAATGTTAATAAAGATTATGCGAAAACAATGAGATTGATTATTTCGATGCTATGCCCGTAAAAAAATATTCAAAAAAGCCGTAAAAAAACAGCCGAGAAACTAGAGGAACGCGTTAATGAACTCTCAAAACGGCGTATGTGCTATGCTTACGACATGACCGATGGCTTTTTTCGATTTATCAAACAAGAGTGCAACAGTTTTTGTGGTCATAAAACTGCTTGGAAATTCGGCCGTGAATTATGAAATCTCAAGATTTCGTCTACGGATCGAAAAACAACGTAAACAAAATATATAGGAAAAAATGACACTACATTGGTAAATTGTGATTACATTTCTGATTTGTCGACGCGTTTCCGCGTGACGTTGATTCAAAGTTCAAAGCAACCAGTAACGACGAACATACTGTATAAAAAGTACGCGGTGTGTTCGTCAATTCGTCAGTGGCGTCGAAATGGGTAGCGTCGATTTTTTTAAACTACTTGGCATCGAGACGTTGCCGCGTTTCTTGATATCAAAATATAATATATATTAAGAGTCGCAGTAGTGACTCCGGACAAGTGCATTTACGGCCAAAAATTCCACCCACATCATCGCACTGTTACCCGAGTCAATTGTTTTAACCACATTTTCAATACCTTGACATGATTCAATTTATTAATATTAATGAAATATAGTACCGTCGCAATATTCGAATGCACCATACGTTCTCCCTTTCTTCCAATCAGGACAAAAGAGAAGCTGCAGCTGTACGCATATTAACAATATCGTGATTCGTTTTTTCGTACGCAAGCGCAAATGGTTTATTTCATGACACCATCACACACCAGTTTTTTGCACACTTTCGCTACTTTCACACTGGACTGGAGACGGCGACCACTTCAAGCAATGGGCAGTGGTCATGACTGTGCGAGAGATGAATATATCCTTATGGCTGTTACTGCCACTGTCAAATAATATAAGTATTGTCTCTCGAAGCAGAAATCTACCAATTAATGATAATCTATTGATAACCTGTCGATTGGTGAGCCTAATTAAAGGAAAACAGATGAAATTCGGTATTGAAATATAAGTTTATTTCGCAATTCTGAGTGGATAACTTTGGCGAATTATTGAATTATAACAAAGAGCTGACTATTGTAAGAAATACCAAAAAATTGTGATCGCATATGTCGCAAACAAACTACGAGGGTAGGGTGAAAAGTTTCCGGCCTGACCAAGAGATGGTGCCACTAGGTCTAGTTTTGGAGCGGCGTCCTACAGTACCATTCCTACCGAGCTTGTATGTACAGTTTCAGCCCAATCACTAAGTTAGTTTGCGTTTGAGAGCACATTGCGCGAGACGCTTCCGTTGTTTTCGTAAAAATGGAAAAATTGGATAAACGTGCTGTCATCAAATACTTCCATTTGAAAGGTTTTACACCAAAACAAATAAAAGAAGAGATGGATTCAGCACTAGGAGACTCCTCCCCATCATATTCAACTATTAATCAGTGGGTTTCTGAATTTAAAATTGGTCGTGTGAGCACCTCTGACGAGCTTCGCTCAGGACGGCCCGTTGAAGTCACAACTTCAGAGATGATTGAAAAAATCCATAAAATAGTGTTGGAAGACCGCAGGTTGAAAGTGCATGAGATAGCTGAGACCTGTAGGATGTCAGCTGAACGTGTGCGAAATATTTTGCACAACCATTTGAACATGGAAAAGCTGTGTGCAAGGTGGGTACCGCGTTTGCTAACGCTCGACGCTACCGACAATTTGGCGCTGTATAGACGTAATCCAAACGAATTTTTGCGTCGATTCATAACTGTTGATGAGACATGAGTCCACCACTACACTCCTGAAAGTAAAGAACAGTCAAAACAGTGGGTTGGAAAAGGGGAACCAACCCCAAAGAAGGCAAAAACTATTTTATCGGCAAACAAGGTTATGGCTACTGTTTTTTGGGATGCGAGAGTTATGAGAAATGTATCAGTGTTGATGGAGATTATGTTGAAAAATAAATCAAAAAAAAATTTTTAAATATCGTTTTTCTTGGTCAGGCCGGAAACTTTTCACCCCACCCTCGTACAATGGATTGTGATTTCTTTATCGATAAAAAATCTGATGCTTCCAATGGTAGAAAACGTGAGTATACAAGAACAGGTTATGGGTGATGGTTATTGAAGTCCAGCATCTTTCTCCGGCTGGACGTTTCACGAAGAATGTTTTTCTTAGGAGGTAAAATTTATTTTAAACCTGCCAAAAATGAGAAAAGCAAAAACTGCAAGAATGCTGTACAAAACATGTGGACAATCACATTTACATAGACTGCTTTTTTTCACAAAGATTCATTTATTTAATTAAAACCAGATAAGGCTGTTACTACTAAATCTACGAAGCTTTCCCATGTAATGAATGAAAAAAAGTCAAAATTATTTTTAAAAACATTTCAAAAGTTGAAAAAGTACACCAACTAATCAAAAAATCCCCTCAAAAACGTTGATGTTTGTTTCCCCTTGCAAAAAATTATGGTTTACCTCAAAAATAATTTTTTTTTTCAATTCAGACAGTGATTTCATTAAATCTTTTCAATTAACTAATTACAACAAAAAAAACGTAAAATGATTTATGTAATAGCCAATAGGACGTATTATCCGAGTGCACAAGAAAAGTTATACACAAAATTGTTAAATCTTCGAAATAATCTTAATGAAAAAGTTCATTTTTCGTTTATAAAATAACATTATTACAACAAATATTATAAACCACACAAGTACACAGGGAATGCTATGCAACCATCTCAAATTTCGCGGAAGAAACTTTGTGGCTCCCGAAAAAAAACGTGCGTTAATGTGAGAATGAAAAGAAATGAAAAACATATAAACGCTTGAAAAAAATTACAAACGGCCCAGCACTCGGCACAGTGCCAACTATACTCGACGCCTGGCCAACGATCATTACCAGTACTGGGTGACGGTTGGAGAAAATCCGAAATGTTACATGGGTCCTACAGTTGGCAAACAGCGGCAGCCTAGCGTTGATGCTCACCTGGACCAACATTAGCCCAGTATCGGTGCCAAAGCTAGCTCACCAAAGGTTCGGTGCAGTTTAAGGCCAATGTTGCCCCAAGGTTGGTTGTCGGTGATGCGCCATGTTCAATTTAATCATGAGTTTACTCATCTGTCAACAAAGCCGGCCGAACGTTGGCCTTATGGTTGAGTATCATCGGTTGGGCCCCGATTGCCATCCCCAGCGTTGGTTTCATTGTAAGCGTCGGCTATTTTTTCACGGGAATTTGAGTGGAAATCATATATTCGTTAAGCGTAATTTTACAACAAGGCCGATTTATTAATACGCATGTGCGGTTGCGTTGAATGCTCGAAATATGTAAAAATTAAAAGGTCAAAGAAAAAAATCAGAGCCCCCGAGCTTCCTTCGCTTTTTTCTCTTCGTGTAATAATTTCATCGGTGTTCCCGCCTCATACGTTTAACCTTTGATTGGTGAAGTGAAAGCAAATTTTGTTTATTGTAATTTCTGTTTTTCGTGCTTACGTTCGCCGTAATCACGAAAATTACATTTGGTAAATTATAGGGGTAAAAATTACATTATGAAAAATACAATTACGTAAATTACAGGGCTCGATTCGCGTATTTTTGGACCACAGTCGTCGCTAAAAATTTGCACGGTTCATGCTCGAAAGTCAATGTTTGAAAGATTTTTCAATTGAATTTAGTTATATTTTTTTTTAAATATTGTTTTTTACATTTTTTTATGGTCTTCATCCCTTTGAGGTTCGCTGAAAATTTGTTACTTCACCATAGATAGTCCCAGAGAACTCGCCGGAGCGTTGCCCACAGCCATACTTTTCTAAGGCATTTGCCTATATTTTCAGAACTTACTCATTCCAATGCTGATCTATTTTCAACGTGCAAAAAAGCTTAGCGCGAAAGAAGCCCGCCTGGCTAATGTACTTTCACTCTAGGAGCCAATTCAAATAACTCCAGCGTATGGACGGAGCAATAATTTTCCGATGCAAAGCTTCGCGAACACGAAGGGTTCGAATCACTTACTTTCGAAGCCACATACGTCTCGTAACGTTTCAGAATACTATTCGAATTTTTTTATCGTTGCGAAATTGTCGTATCCATTACATTCCATTACGGAATGGAAGATCTAGGTCAGCACGACACTTTTCCCATCTAAAAGTTTGCAACCGTGCGACAAGCATCGAGAACACTTTACTCGAAGCGATAATGGATTGCAATTGTTTGACAAGCCGAGAAGATGGTAAAAAATATTGTTGCGTGACCGGAAATGCTAGATCGTTATCGAAAGGTAGTGTAAAAAAAGTGCGCTTGCAAAGTATGTATATCCCGTAATTTGGTGAACTTTTATGGTTTTCCAGGGCATTAAGCAGGCCGACCGTCAAGGGCGCACAGCGCTGCCCTCACCCCGGTAAGAAGACGGCACTGCCGAGCGGCTGAGAGCCAACTGAGTGGCGGCTTATCCCACCATCACCTCCTGACAGCTAGCCTAGCCATTGTGCCGCACCTCAGAGTGGGGGGGTTGAGTGTGTGTAAATATGTCATTTATCTAAAATATGGAATAATGCAATTTACAATAAATATGGAATAATGTAATTTATAAGAAACATGGATTTCTGTAATTTATTAGAAATATGAAATAATGTAATTTACAATAAATATGGAATAATGTAATTAATAATAAATTTGTTCTTTTCTTGTGAACGATTTACTTGGTCCGTGAATCGCATCGTGCCTTATAGTCAAACATGTTAGGGCTTCATTGCAATAGAGAGCAGAGAAATGAGTCTGGCGATACGTCTAGTGAGGTTATTGTTTCTTCAAGTGACATTGAAGACATGCCTGGCTAGAATTGTTGTCCAGCTACCGAAGCTCCAAGATGCCTACGGCTCCATCGATCCAGGGGTAAGGTTTCTTTTTCAGCACAAACTAGACTGAGTGAACAGAGCAAGGAGGAGTGATCACCACCTTCGTTGACCTTGACCTTGACCAACGTTGTAGAGGTTACCGTGCTGATCATTTTCGACCATAAGTGTAGTACGGAAATCGGTTCTGCGAAAAGATGTTCATGGAAGGACATACATCACTGCTAAGTTCGTGTGACATCTGCAACATTCGCCAAGATCGAGATCATCGTATTGGCCGTCCACGATTCACTAACCTTGAAAATCATGTTTCCTCCAGTAAGAATGTTTATCTTGTCACGAGTATCCAGAAGATCGAGTAGGCGTAGTTGGGGGTCTACTGGAGGTTTTAGTGTTTTCGCTGATGTCCTAAGCATTTATTCCCATCATCTTCATCAACGACACCAGGTGGCGAGTCGATAACACGCCAGTAACGCCATTAAAGAGCCATAAATCACAGCTTTTTCTCATAATGGTGTCATCAAGGTCGAAACTCCTAGAACATTCGGCGGCCGTCAAGAACTTGCATTGGTGTAATCACATGGCTGATTTTCGGCTCGTCGAGTGGCCTGCGCGGGAGAACGACTCCACGAATGCCTACGGATTTTTGTGGACTGCCTGCTGGATAAATATACTGAAAGCAAAATTTATATACGTCCACGGGACAAGGACCAAATTGATGATGTACGGCTTTCAATGCTTACGCGATGTACGTTCCTGATCCTTAGAGACTGGAGAACGTATACAATGGCGAGAACGAGCACGCTTGGTCACTGTTGTCTCGCCAGTTGTCCAGTGCTCATGAACCCTGTCGGAACGTGAGTGAATCTTGATGGTTACGAGATTCGCGCCATCGTGAAGAGTCCACGACTTATTTACGATTGTTACGCAAGAAGACTGACATGAGCGCCGTGAAGTGTCCTGTTCGTTCCGGTTTCAGGACGATCCTTCGCTCATTGAACGCAACGGCCAAACGGCTGCTGAATGGGCAACGTTGATGGCCTACTTGCCGAAACTTTATACGGTATAAGTGATATTGCACTGCAAGTCAATAATCATGACTCACTGGGGTAGTAGCACTTCTCAAGTGGAGAAAATTGCTTCGCTGGTCAACGTCAAATCGCGCGTAGGTCTGCTGCGCGTTTGCCTGCTGACCTTCTTCTTCCTTAAGTATTTTCTCTGTCAGACTTCGAGCTTCGTCAGCCTCAACGTTCTGCGCATGATCTGCAACTCGCGTCTCACCAAACTGTTATCCGGAACGTCATCAAGGATCTATCTCAGCAGTTTTTTCTCCCTGGTGACTTCTCAAGGTATCTATCGAGGGGTGCTCTCTTCCCTGTTGGCCAAGCGTGGATCTCTTTGCAACACCGAGAACATAGTGGATCTTCGGAAATCCGATCACACGATAGATGCTCATCAAAAGGATGACGTCTTTTCTCTGATCCAGAGTCTCAAGGGTGGTTTATTGAACTTGAATATTACAATTGCACGGAGCATGTATTACGGAATTCAATTAATGCCTGCTCGAGAATTCACGTCCACCTTCTTCCGGATGGAGCATGGTTCAAGCTTCATCTGTCCAAAGATGTCGTTGTCGAGCAGGGTTTGGCTCTTTCGGTACGTGAGGATTGGCCGCTCGAACGGAAATGCAATCAGAAGTTTCAGGCATTCTTAGAAACTGATGTCTTCCGTTACACGTTCGAAAAAGATCTGAAGAAAAATTGGAAACCCTCGAAGCCACCGACAATGAGGACAGGAACAGGCACTTTAAAATTTGAATGTCGTCGATTTGAAATTCGCCTTTGCCATCCTTGCAATTGGCCTGACTATGGCTGCTATAACCTTTGTGGCTGAAGTCATTCGGTGATCAGCTGGTGACGATACGTCGATGTCGTTCAAGCGATAGACAATTGCTAGCAGTTTTCTTCGTTGCACAGTCTGTATCACGCACCTAATATTGAAGACTTACTGCTATTATATTATGTATATTTGTGTGTGTGCATATACATATAATATAACAATGATACTATTGCGCCAATGCATTCGACTTGAATTCCTTCTTACTGCAAGGGAAGCCAGTTGTAATAACAATGCCCGCTAGCTTCTCGTATTGCGCCAGCGGTGCCCATAGTCCTCGATTTGCCTTTGGGCCCATCGAGCGGCCTTCCTGTTTCGGCCCATGGAAACTGAGGGACGCCCCAGTTCGTCGACATACCTGGTACCGATTACGATGATCGGTTGGATTACACTTAAACCAAGGAAGGCGTAAATTAGCCGACATAGTGAGACCGCTCAATTTTTTTGGCGAATTTTACTCCACATTTCACTCTCCATTATATCTAGAGAACTGGCCAGAGAGACATTCCACAGAGAACTGGCCAGAGTTTTATCCACAGCTACACTTTTCGAAGGCACTACCATTTGAATTGTTGGAACTGACTCGTTTCAATGCTCATCGATTTCAAACCTGCAAAAAAATCTAGGTGGGGAAAGCGCCCTCCTCGCTAATGTACTCCGACTTTTTGACCCAATTCAAATAACTCGGCGCGTCGACGGAGTGACCATTTTTGTCCGCAAAGCTTCGCGAACACGAAGAATATTATTTATTCGTGAAGCCAAACACGCCTCGTAACGTTCAGAATTTTTTTCAACTTCTTTATCTCCACGAAATCGGTGTCTTTATTTGCGGAATAAAAGATGTAGGTCAGCGCGTCACTTTTTCTATCGAAATGTTTGCAACCGTGCAAAAAGCATCTCGTATAGTTTCCTCGAAGCTATACTGATGTTACAACTGTTCGACAAGCGGAGAAGATGGTCAATAATGTTGTCGTGCGACAGGAAGCACTAGATCGTTATCGAAAAGTAGTGTGAAAAAAGTCCGCTTGAAAAGTATGTATACCCCGTAATTTGATATTTATGCTTTTCTGGCTAGCTAAGCATGCCCGGATCGGGAGGCAGTACCGCTGAGCAGCGTGGGACCAATCGTACGGCAACCCACCCCACCACCGCCTCTCGGCGGCCGGTCGGTACGTAGCACTGGGACTGGGGGATACTGTTAAGTTCGTGCATGTCTAGTATTGCGGCCACGTAGATCTTATGATACGGGGTAATTCATTGCGTGGAAAAAAGCTTAACTTTGTTCTTTTCTCGTGATCGATTTACTTCGTCCGTGAATTGCATCGTGCCCGGTAGCTGAAAACGTTGGGGCTTCATCGCAATAGAGAGATCAGCAATGAGTGTGGCGACAAGTTCAGCGAGGTTATTGTGATATTGAAGTCTGCGTGGCTGGACCTGTTATCCAGCTACCGAAGGTCGACCATGTTTACGGCCTCATCGAACCAACGGTAAGGTTTCTTCTTAAGCGCAAACTAGACTGAGTGAACGGAGCGAGGGGGAGTGACCACCTTCGATGATTTTAACCTCAACCAACGGTGTGGTCACCGTGCTGATAATTTTCGTACATGCGAACAGTACGGAAATCTACTCTGCTAAAAGATGTCCATAGAAAGAAATTCATCATTGCTGAGTTCGTGTGACGTCTGCAACATATGGCAAGATCAGGGTCATCGTATTGACCGTTCACGATTCACTGGCCTTGAAAATCATTTCTCCTCAAGTGAGAATGTTGATGTCTTGTCACAAATATCTGGAAAATGGAATAGGTGTAGTTGGGGGTCGCCTGAATGTTTTTATGTCTCGCTGATGTCCGAACCATCTATTCCCCTCGTTTTCATCAACGACGCCAGGTGGCGGGTCGATAGCGCGCCACTAATGTCATTCATATATGTCCACAAAGTTTCGAAGTCCAAAAAGTTTTACGCACTCTTAGAAGCTGACGTCTTTTTTATTGATTGGCCTGACGGTGGCTGCCATAACTTTTGTGGTTGACGTGATTCGGGGATGAGGTGGTGATGATACGTCGATATTGTCCGACCGGTAGTCTAAATCTAGCAGATTTCTTCTTTGCACAGTCTGTATTACGCATCGAAAATTTAAGTCTTTCTTGCACGTTTAGAAAATCCCCTCGAAAACGTTGTTGTTTTCTACCTTCTACAAAATTACGGTTTGCCTGAAAATAATTATCATTTGTTTTAATTCAAACAATGGTTTTATTATATTTTATAAATTAATCAATTGTACAAAAAAAAACGTAGTCATTTATGCAATAGCCAATAGTACGTATTATGCGAGTGCACAAGAAAAGTTATACACAACAAAATTTAATCTTAGAAACAATCATATTGAAAATGTTGATTCTTCATTTAGACAATAACATTATTATAACAAATAATTAATATCACTATTATGGAAAAATAAAACATTATGATACGTCGTGGTGATGATACGTCGATATTGTCCGACCGATAGTCTAAATCTAGCAATTTTCTTCGTTGCACAGTCTGTATTACGCATCGAAAATTTAAGGCTTTCTTGCACGTATAGAAAATCCCCTCGAAAACATTGTTGTTTTTTACCTTATACAAAATTATGGTTTACCTGAAAATAATTATTATTTGTTTTAATTCAAACAATGGTTTTATTATATTTTCTAAATTAATCAATTGTACAAAATAAAACGTAAAGTCATTTATGCGATAGCCAATAGTACGTATTATGCGAGTGCACAAGAAAAGTTATACACAAAAAATTTTTATCTTAGAAATAATCTTATTGAAAATGTTGATTCTTCATTTAGACAATAACATTATCATAACAAATAATTGATATCACTATTATGGAAAAGTAAAACATTATATTTTTCCGATTAATCAAATGTACCAACAAAAAAATTGATTTTTCAAATAGCTAAGTATAATTGTAGCAAGTGTCCAAGAAATGTCGTAAACAAAATTATTAAACGTTACAAATAATATTAGCAAAAATATCTTATTTTTATTTAAAAAATCACATTTTATAACAAGAAGTTGATATCACCATTATAGAAAAATACAACGTATAAACCACACAAGTACACTGCAAATGCTGTGCAAGGTTTTGGCGTGCATAGTCAAGAAGGAAACGCTGATATTTTTAGCCCCAAATTTAGATAATTAGACTATGATCCGATCGGGTACCCGAATTTTCTCGGGTACCCGTGATCGGACGGGTATACTCGAACTTTATCGAGTACCCGAGTTTTTCGCGTACTCGTCTCAGATCGGGTACTCGATAAGTCGTGTTGCCGGAACAAAATTTCGTTTCATAGTATAGATAGCGCCACGGAAACGTACCAAAACGGACGAAATAGGCTCCAGCTTTATGTTCTCTACCCTTCGCCGATAGGTTGGAGTTCATAAGAAATACAAATAATTTATTTGATAATTTTAGTATTTTGTTGTGTCTATATTTACATTTTTTTCCGGCAAACTTCTTTTAAGACACTCGCATTTTAGGAAATATCGAAATATTTGAATGTCGAAAAACTGAATAAAAGCAAGATTCTTCGTCGAATTTTCATTAATTCTGTCTAGTGCTAACTGGTAATTTCGGCGATTCATTCTTCTTAATTAAATTTTTTGTCATTTTTTATTTTTTTCCAGGTAAAACTTGTTCTTCAAACGCTGATATCTCTGAAACCAATCAAGATATTTTCAATTTTAAAATGTCCAATGGAAGCTACATTCTTCTCGCTTCGAATAAACGCAAGGCGTTGAATCTTGGTCTTGTTGGGCTTTTTCTCCATTTAAAACCCACGTTAAAAAATTCAAAACTTTAAGGCGTTCGCCGGAACAGAAGATATTTATTGTACATTTTTTTCCTTTCGCACACTTTTTAGTGATGCCAAAATGCAACTTCCCCGCGCTATTACAATACCATCCCCCAAAAGTGACCGTTTTTCACTCCACCCTACAGACACACAGACACACACACACACACACACACACACACACACACACACACACACACACACACACACACACACACACACACACACACACACACACACACACACAAGTCGGGTACCCGACCCGAACATCGGGTACCCGCACACCCCTAAAGAATTCCGTATTTTTGGCCTTTTATTCTTTCCAGTACAAAGTTTTATGTAGACGAATTCACTGCCCTGCTGGCGTTCCCATTCAACAATTTCAAGGAACTTTTTGAGGTTCGAAATTGACGAACTTTCGTCAAATTTATTTTTGACTCTGAACAGGGCCGTTTGTTGCACGAATTCTAACAACTTTTTGAGGTCCAAATTTGCGACACGAAGAAACTTCGTAAAATTTATTTTGACTATGTTCACAGGTTAGAGCTGTCAATCCGAAGATATGACGAAATGAAAATCTAATGACATTTCACTAATGTAATGTGACTGTTTCCCATCGATGTTCTTTGGGTAGCCCGGGCGAACGCAGCATCTCCTAGTAGCATCACCGGCTACTAAGAGGCTACTTGTAGGGTTAAAGTCTGCAAATGAATATGGAAGAAATAGAAGTGCAAAGAACAAACAAATGGCCCTTTTAAGGGCGAAATATTATTTCGACTGTGTTGACTGTCGTGCGAGTACAAACCTCAAGAAAAACGACTATTTTCAGAGCTAAAAATAAATTTGATGAAGGTCCTTTGCAGCTCAGATTTAGAGTTCAGAAAATTCTTTGAAATTATGGATCGGACGGCAGTAATCGATTTACGTAATAACGGAGGAAATAGAGGCCAAAAATAAGAAATTCTCTGGCATTGAATACAGGTAAGAAAAAATCAGGTGATGGAAAATGATTTTCATAATACTGGAGAGAATAAAGGCAAAAATGTGCAACCCTCGTGCATCAAACACAGGTAAGAAAAAAATCAGGTACTGGAAAGTAAGAACTATAAACTTTGCATTGCTTACCCACGCGCATAATTTATATCCGTAGTATCAAGTGGTCAAAAATATCGATTAACTTCCGATAGAGCACAATGACAAAAAAATTTCTGTGGCTAATACAGCAGTACATTGTGTACCAAGGAGCCAAAGTGGGACTTTTACGCCGATCACGGTGTTCATTTCTGAAAACATCGCCCGAGGCGTAAAAGCCTCTGTCTCCACACCGTGCACACGATTAAGTTTAACAAAATCATGTTTTGTAGCTTTTGTATTGTTAAATACATATAGCTGCGAGCACGTGCAAAGTACTTTTCAAGTGCATCATTATATTTGAATTTGTGAAGATAATTTCGGGATGAATAAATATATGTTATTTATCCCGATATAAGTTTTTCGCGGTATCAGGTGAAAGACTGACAGGTGTTTCACAGCGGCGTTCAATGCCCGTGAACGTGGCAAATGTAAACGCGCAAATTTTTAAGGCCTAGTCCCTAAAAGACCGTTTTTAGGTCCTGGTTACACGCACGAAAAAGCGAGGAAAGTATGGTTGTGGCATATAAAGTTAAATATCAAACCTTCTTCAATTGCGTTGTTTGCTCAATCACAGGCAACCAAGAGCGAGTAAATTTAGTTATCGCGGGACCCAGCTATCAATTAGACATGCATCGAACATGCAGAATGGAAAGATCTTAGCGTTTCGGCTATCGAATTGAAAGAAATTTGAATGTCGTTTAAAATATATTTAATAATGAAGAAATATGAGGGCCACAGGGACCAAGCGGCATGGAGTACAAGGCAGATAGCTAATCTGTAGATTTAGAGTGTTTCTTTTAAGCGGCTGATATTTTGGAACAATAAGAGAAACATCTTCGACTCTGTTGAACGATGAACATCATCTTTCTCTTCATTTGCCCGAAATGTGTGGCCGATGTCCTTTAATCAATTAGATAAAAAATATACATTTTTGGTTTCCGTGATCTTGAAATTCATTTTCTACCAAAGACGTAATACTTTATGCTAAATAGAACAGAAAAGCAAAAAATGTGGAATTCTGTTGCATATATATTTTGTTCTTTCATTTGCGTATTCATCGAGTAAAACAAATTTGAGCATCCGAAAGAAGGACCTGATACTTCGGATGGTGCGCCTGTCGATCTGCTTAAGTCGCTGAAGAAGATATACATTTTTCATTGTCTCCGAATGAATTCCTAGATCGCAGTACCCAAAGATAAATGTTTTTTGTCTAATATTTCAATTAATATTTCTATCTGTTGGATAGCTCTAGAAATGTCCTACTCAATACTATATTAATAATTTCAAATCTAATATGCTAAGAATTTTTCATTGCCTATGTCAAGAACGGAAAATTCATATCGGTGATCTCTCGATACTTAAGGTAGTTCTGTAGTTTTGGTAAAATCTTAGGAATTGACTGAAATCTAAGTATGGTGTAGATATGACCTTCATGGACTGATTCCCAAAAATTCTATTCGATCCACCGTTCAGTTCATGAGATAATTGCAACTGAATATGGGTATTTTTGTACGCGATCCCTATACCTAACACGTAAACCGATAGCAGTTTGCTCGCATTTCTCGATATAGGTTCTAAACGGATCTTAGAATTTCAAAATAAAAACACACGTGTACGCAGTACTATAGTGAGATCGATTTGAAAAAAAAATGATAAACTTTGACCGTTTAGTTTTGGAGATATCGACTTATGAAAAGTGGTACCACACCGAACTCGGGCCCAACTATCTGTAACGAAATGGCAACAGTGTAAAATGGAATACAATCCCATTCGAGTTTCCTTCACTGTTTTCCTCAGAAAATGTCGTTGTTACAGGGAATACAATTTAAACTGTCGGCAAGATGTTGTGAATCCACGATCCGACCTCCTTCGACAGCGAATTTTTGTTGCTGATCGTTGAGGTTATGGTTATTCTCATCGCGTTTAGCCACATTTTCTTGACACATGGTTGCCACAGCTTTTAGTCTTTTAGCAAGCGCCTTTTTTCTTGTAAACTTTCCTTTGTATGGCATTTGGGTTGACATTTTCACGCTTTATTTATTTATGTAAAATATTTCGCGAAAGACGGATCGTGCGAATGTGTGAGAACCATAGAGGGTACAAGCTCCGTCAAAAATTTACAACCAACAGCATCGTATAGGCATTTGAAATGCGAAACTTTTGGCTCATACGTGTACCTACAGAACTATCTTCAAGGTATGAACTTTTCTTGTTTGCGGTCAAGGACGCGAATCCATGTTCGCCTTCACAGATCCCGAGTCGTTTTTAGAAACGACTTCATTTGCCCACTTCACTTAGGGTATATAATCAAAATGGGACACCCTGCACACACATACGTATATATGAATATATGGATATATACCTTTTCAAAAATATGTGGAATCTCTTTTGAAAACTTTGAAAAAGTGAAAAAGAACGCCAAATAATAAAAAAAAAAATCCTCCCGGAAAAATTATCGCTTTTTTTACCATATTAAAAATCCTGATTTGTCTAAAAAAAATATATATTCCAATTTAAGCAGTGGTTTTATTCTTTTTCATTAAAACGTACAAAAAAGTGAAATAACTATGTATAAAATCGCCAAGCAAATTTACTAGGAATGTTGTAAACAAAATTGTTAAACCTCAGGAATAATATTTTTCTGAATATTTTATTTTCATCTGAAAAATCACATTACTATTATAAACAACAATTGGTTTCACTATTATAGAAAAGTACAACGTAAGTACCACATAAGTACACTGGAAGTGCTGTGCAGTGACCTGACGTGCATGGTTAAGAAAAGAAGTTCGGCAAAGACTTTTGTTTTCTCAACTATTTAACTCGCACGTTAAAAAACATAAACTGCCGCAATTTATTATAAAAGTGGAAATCAAATTCATGAAGCCGTGAAGTACGGATCAAATCAGTGACGTACCCCTAGACCATACGATACTCGAAATCTTATTTTATTTGCATAATTTTAAACCTTATATAAAAGTATATACTTTCTACTTTATTGCACAACTATCAAACGTTGCATGAAATATTTTTAATCGCAACGGATACTCTAACGACGGATACTCTGACCATTACACCAAAGTTTATACTTTCGTGTAATGGTTAGAGTATGCATCGCTAACCCACAGCATCACAGGTTTAAGGTTTGAGTTAAGGTGTCATCGGCTTGCTGTTGGAAAAAGAAATGTCTCGATATTACTTCGGACACCTATAGCGCTATAGTCAATGTTTTATCCGAAAACCGTCGAGTATTTATCAGCAGCGGATAACGATAACGTAGCTCCGACACGTGACCGACGTACACCCCGTTAATACTTTATATCAAAATTGCGCTGCTGTCCGGATCACAGCAGCGCAAGAGGCAGTAGATCCCAATTCCAAAATTGTACACACACACACGCGCGCGTGTGTGTGTGTGTGTGTGTGTGTATATACATTGTCGCAAAACTTCTTTATGCAGGCGAAAGGAACGCAAAATTCTGTATCTTCGTAAGCTCTTTTTTTAACCATGCACTCCAAGTCGTTACACAGCATTTCCAGTGTACTTGTGTGATGCTTACGTTGTGCTTTTCTATAATGGTGATACCAATTTCTTTTTATAATAGTAATATGATTTTTTACATGATAATTGAATATTCATAAAAACATTATTCCTAATGTTTAACAATTTTGTTTGCAACATTCCTAGTAAATTTGCTGGGCTATTTTATATTAAGTTATTTCACTTTTTTGTACATTCTAATGGTAAAATATAATAAAACCAGTGTTTAAATTAAAATAAAATAAATGGTGGTAAATCAGAACTTTTAATATGGTGAAACAAGCGATAATCTTTTCGGAAGGAGTTTTTATTACTTGGCGTTATTTTTGGCCTTTTCAATGTTTTTAAAAGGTTATGTATGTATAGCCGGCAAGATAGCAGTCAGCTGTCGAACTGCGCGAGGCGAGTCTTAGACGCGTCGCTCTTTACGCTGTTAACCAAAGTGATAATCATCTCTCAAAAAGACGTATGTGCTATGTTTACAACATGGGCGAATTACTTTATTCGATTCAACTAAACCACGAGTCTAGAATAATTTCTAGTTTCGTGTAAAATCGCTCGGGAATTCGGCCGAAATTATAAGATCTCGAGATTGAGTGGACGGATCGAAAAACAACCTAAACACAACGAGGGACATTACAAACCACATTACATTGGTAAAAAGTCATTACATCTTAGATTCGTCGACACGTTTTTGCGTGCCATCGATTCAAAGTTTGAAAACGGCCAGTAAAAGGCCATCTTAGTATATAAAGAGCACGCGGCGTGTTTGTCAGTGGCGTTGAAATTTCTCTTTTATTACTTGACGTCAAGCCGTTACCGCATCTCTTGATAAATAAAAAATAGGCGGTGAGGCTGGAGGCTATTTGGCGGATGCATAGCTATTTCGAGACCTCGCTATGTGCCGCTTTTCATAATTTTCCTATTTTACTTTTTTTTATTCAATACTTTTTACATTCAGTACATAATAAAGCTTTTTGAACTTGGTAATTTCTGCTTCTACCGGTTTTTTTTAAAAGAGACTGCGCAAACGTCCTTTTTCATACAGTATCCCCACTGTTTTTTGCCGGAACTTATATATATATATATATATATATATATATATATATATATATAGTACATATAGTAATAGCACCAGTTATAAGATTTCAGGAACCCGACGGGCCTTCAATTCAATTCGAATTCAATTCACCATTGGGCTGGAGGGCTGCAAAGACGTCGGAGAGCAGGCGATGAAACGAAGGGATGAAACGAATGAAAATAAACACTAGGGGTGACTGATAAGGAGAATTCGATAAAAGGGAAGATCGGAAAGTCTGCGAAGCTTTGCCTGCACGAGTACCGAATAATTTGGTTGAATCGCTCACCACGCCTCCTCTTACGATAGCAGTACTCTTGCAGCTCTTTTCTCATATATAATATAATATAATATAATATAATAATATAATATAATGAACGGAAAATAATCCACCGGTGTGAATATACTAATACCAAAAATTGGCAATAAATACGCAGACAATTTTCTTTATCGGATAGATCAATAATATTTAAGCAACATACGAATCACGCCCCTTGGATCGGTTGCGTATTTAACGTAGACAAAACGTCTGATCTTTGAACTCCAAATGAGTCAAGAAATGTAATCTAATTAATGTATCGTTGAAGTGAATAAATAAGTTCGTTCCGTCGAAGTTAGAACATCTGTTAGAACTTGGGGGACTTCGATAAGACAATGACAAAACAGCTGGTTCTTCTTCAATTTTTGTACCGTGGACGCTAGATACTGGAGTCTTAACTCGGCATTTCAACTCGTCCTCAAAATTGCGAAAGTTAAGGGCGGTGCTGCGATACCTTTCGAAGGTATCATGCTATATGTATTGCGTATATGCATACAACATATCAATTAGAAAGAGATTCGGGTGGGTGAGAGTCCCACACAGTGATATAGTGCTGACCCTTCTCAGTATCTTTTCTAAGATGGCTCGATTGACCTGTATTAAATTCTAAAAAAAAATCCATTTACATGCCATTCCAGATTTTTATAATGAATTTTTTACCTTTGAACCATTGAATCTATATACACATACACACACACATGTATATATATATATATATATATATCTATATATATATATATATACTATCAAGAACAGAACCTACATTCGCCTTTATTTCTTCTCCCTTTTAATCCCGAGTAATTAAAATCTGCGGCGTCGTTCCGGCTGACAAAAACCCTCCGACCAGAACCTTCATATATATTCGCTTCAGTTCGAGAGCAAAATTGAAGAACGGATTGCGAAAGTTTCCGTCCCTGCAATTGCAACATACTGAAAGGGGCAAGAAATGTCCACGTCTCGGTCATCGAGTGAATGTAAACGAAAAACTCTAGCCCCTTGGCAATAAAGCTAAAAGCTCGAACTAAATACACCACTGGCAGTTATATTCATTGTTATTATTACCATTATTTTTATTGTGCAAGCGACGATGCACGAAAAGTTCTACCATTTTGTTATGGAAGGAAATAAGTTTTTCACATGCTTCTGAAACTACGCGCGGGACAACCGCACGACGAATTTTATCGTCAATTTACGTTATTATAAGAAAGACCTTGGAACGTGACGTGCCTGGAAGAGTACAAATGCAAATGTGTCATTTTCACTCTCGCAATTCGGTGCCTGGATAATATTCTTTTTATTATTCCCACGCCCAAAAAAAAGTAACGACTTACACAAAATGTGTCTGGTAGTAACAAAAAAACAATTTACTTTTTCAGTAACGCTTATTGCTCCCAGAGTGGGAACGATGAAATTTCAATATTGAGAAAAGAAGCTCTTTGATCTAGTTTCTTTACTCTCGATCGTTTTCGTCTTCTTTTATCTCTCTTTTGTTGCTCACATTTTTGTAAGTGCTTTCTAGGGCATAGACTTGTTTTTGTAATTTAATTTCGGCTTTATTTTTTTTATACGACGTGCGTGTCGTCGAGCGCTTCGGCGTTATAAGGACGCTTTTTTTCGTGATTAAAGGGGTTGCGAGGCTTATTTACTCTGAGCATTTTTAGGTCGAGCAACGCTTCGGAAGATTTTTTACTTCGATTGAAAATTTACAAGTCCCACCCCTTACCCTTCTCCAACAAACACTCGCCTCGTGGGGGGCTATAGTATCGCTGTATTTTTCCTTTTCCCTTTCGCGATCCTTTGCCCCGAAATTTACGATAATTAAAATGTCGGTGGATTTAAAGCACAAGAATGCTTTTTCTGGGAACTCAGAGAAAGAAGAGAGCGGGACTTATGAAGTAAGCACTTGGATTTTAATGAAATTCAGGCATCCCAACGTAAATAACGTTGCGTTGGAATAAATCTCGTCGTTAGTTCACATCCTCTGGCGTATCAAATCGCCATTGTGTACATTTTTTACGATTTGTTTTCTCGTAGTCTCGATCCGTGTAATTGGGAACAAGATAAATATTGTAGTTACTTACTCTAAATCTTCGATACAGGATACATTTAGATTTTTTAAATCCTCGAAATGATTAGTATTATTATTTCCATTGTACAGGCTTTATAAATGTATGCGTTTTGTCATCGTCATTGTCACCATCATCATTATTATAATGATTTTTTTTAAATCTTCTTTATTTCGTTTTATGACTGGGCGACACCCAGGGTAGTGCTGCCCAGCATTGTTGTTTCGGTCTATATTAAGATCGAGCCTAAGCCCCGGGGGAGGTCAATGTTTCCCAGCGCAAACTGAGGAAGGGAAGTCCGGAGCAATAAGATATATTATCACAAAAAATAATAATAAGGACTGACTGATGCATTCAACTCCGATATTAAAACTGATTTTCCTTTGTTATTTCTCCACCGCGTTTCCATTTGTCGTAAATCCCTTAATTATATCTAAAAAGGAGAAGCCTGCACAGTTTCTTCTTTGAAAATAAACTTTATTGCCATTTCTCGCTTCGACTGTTGTTCTTGATCGGAAATTTACTGGCGAAAAACAAGAGCCTTGCCACATCAACGCAATCGTTGTATTCGTGGAAGCCATTACTCTCTCGAAGTGTTTGCCAGAAAATCTCTGCGGCTCTGAGTTAACGAGATTAAGATAATAAACGCGGTGAGAATGATGCGTAACAACTGTGGGGAATGTACAATTGCAATCTACATTTCCATTTTGTTTGTCGAGTTCAGAAATGAGCTTGCTACAATCACAGAAATAAAAAAGGAGAGATTGTCGTGAAAAAAAACTATATTCAATAAAAAATGGAAAAGCATCGACCAAAAAAGATAAAAGAAAACACAACATGAAACGTTTGAAATGAGCGTTTGAATACACACTTTCGTTATATTGTACCAACAATTGATTGCGGTTATTACAAACCTGGTCTTCTAATTGAACTCGTATATACTGCAGAATTAAAAAGTTCTCGTCTGAAGCCTGAGTATCTTATTTGTTATTCATCCGAACAGCTTTTGCGCAACCCCAGGCCACTCGGCTTGACTAACACTTACAGATCTCTAGTCTAAATTCCATCCATCTAAAAAAAAAGTTTTAGTCGCTTCTGTAATGAAATAAAATTGTGCATTAAATTTTAAGTTTGAACTGAATTTGCTTTAACAATGTACTGGATTGGGTGATTCACTTTATTGCCAATATTATTATTGTTTTATCGTATTTTGTTTATCTTATATATCACCATCGTTATTATTATATTATCATTTTTATAACATCTAGTAGATCGGCATATTCTACATTTTCTACGATTAAAATTACCTTCCTTTATTCGCGACTGTTTATAAACGAACGAAACATTGTAATGTTTCAGTTCTCCGAATTTTCAAGTATACTTGCATGCAAAAAGTATGGAATATTTCCGGACGTGCATCATAAATTCAGTGCAAGCTAAACTCGGGCCAAACACTATATAGATGTCTTATCCTAGCACGGTACTATTTTTCATGCGGTTTTTGGTTCATGCGTCATTCTTCATGTTGGACACAAATTTCCGGTGCTAGAAATGCCAAAGAACTGTGCCGTACCAAAAATATATGTGTCCCAACAGAAAATATTTTTCCGCAAATAAAAATGTACGATTTACCTTTTCTATACTCCGATCGAGAATTATTTATCGAATGAATGTGCGGAAATACACGTTTCGTGGAAAGTCTTTACTTTATGTTGTTTAATGTTTCAGACGTCAGCAAGTTTTTTTATTTTCCGGAAAAACCGCGATCATTTGTTCGAACTTCGGTATGGTAATTTTGTTGGAATATAAAAATATTCTGCGTTTATATAACAGTTCAAAACGATCAAATATAAAACCCAAATCTATATACATTAATAATAATATATGGAGTCCTTCTCGTGTTTTTTCCCCTTAGTATTTCCTCGATTATTCACTTACTGTACCTATACTGATTTACCAAGAGGGGGAGTTCACAACTTCAAAATCAGACGCAATCGAGCGAGAGAACACGATATTACTGTCGCTCTGGGGCTGTAACATTTGCCCCCTCATGTTATAGTATATTTATATGTTCACACACATATACCCGCATACATGCAATGCCAGTCAAAAGTTTAAGATCACTTTTTGAATTTTTAATTCCGGCGGAAAGTTGCATATCTTGAGCAATCAGACGGGCCATTGGAAAGAGGAAAGAACCAGGTTCGATATGCTTCTTATAATGTTCTATTGCTTTTTTGTACTCATCGGGTGACGTTGAACATGGTCATTTCGTTTTTTTTACATTCTCTTGCAAAATCGGATCTAATGTTTTGGGGAATGAGAGCAGGAATTTCTTCACGGAGGAATTGAAAGGCGCAAGCCTAAGGTCTAATTTTAATTATCAATTTTCCCCCCGATGTTTTTAGAGTTATTCACTTTTTATGAGTCGAGAGTGGAAAAATATCAATATCGTTAATGTTTTAAGTACTTGCCATTATTATTGCTAATTTGATTATTATTATCATTGTTAATATCATTTCCCCAATATCATGATCAACACTAGTAGCCTTCGTATTCAATCTTCAAAAGCCCTCTAACAAGGAACATCCCTCAGGTGACACCCTTCGATTTTCTTGACATTTGGATATGTTATAAAGTACCGAAAAGTAAGCGATGGGTATTTTTTTATCAGCGAAAAAACGGTTTTAAGGGGTGAAACAAACCCTCGAAAATAGGGGTGTTTTTCGTTTTTCGTCGATAACTTTATCGTTCTCATCTCCAATGTATAGTGCACAAAAGATAAACATTAAAACGTTATCAACGAAAAACGAAAAACATCTTCATTTTTTAGGGTGCGTTTCAGCCCTTAAAACCATCTTTCCGCCGATAAAAAATATATATATCGCTTACTTTTCGGTGCTTTATAACATATCCAAATTTCAAAAAAATCGAAGAGTGTCACCTGAGGGATGTTAGTTCTAAGTAGTAAAATTGACAAGACAAGTCACGAATTTTCGGCCGCAAATGGTCATTCTACTGTTTTGTAATGGCATAACTTCATTTTGGAATGTATTTTTACCCTGTAGTTCTCGGGTTATGATATTCCCTCCAATATCACCACTACGATACAAAATGATGAAAAAATCTGCGAGAAAAGAAATGCAAAATTAATTAAGACCCAAATTAAAGCTTGAACTTGCCTCTTCGAATTCCTTTATGTAAAAATTGTTGCTGCTATTTTCAAAAAAATTACACGCGGCTCTCTGAAAGTATGGAAATCGCAAAAAGGCCATTTTAACCGTCACCGAGTGAGTGCAACAAAGTCATAGTGAGTTGAAAAAATTAAATTAAAGCTAGTTCTCTTCTATTTCAAATGCCGTCTAGCATGTTGTTTAATTTTCTGTTTTTACTGCGATACGCTGCCGTTTGTCTTGATCAAAGTACCAGAAAGTGATCTCGAACTTTTGGACGGTAGTGTACATACATAGCAATCAAAACGATACACGAAAATGCGTACTCCGTGGAGCAACAAAAACTTCATACTTCTTCCGTTTTCGCTCTATGCTTATATGCTGCGCCCATGACGCGTAAAACTTTGCCAGCCACACTGGATCGCAATATATTTATACTTCGGAATCTGATACACAAGTATTCACGATTTTACGGCGTAAGGGAAGAATGGTTTGAGATGAATGTCTTTCGCAATTCGCGTCCAATTTATCCACTTTGCGTTCGTTCGGGCAGAATCGATTGAAAACTTTTGATAAAGCTTTTTGGTATCAGGCCTTACGTTATTCTAAACTTATTGCTTCAACTACGAATTGTTTTCTAATTTTAATGCGACCGCTGCTTGTTTTTGGAATACAATACATATGAAGCCTCCAATATAAACGTAATCGATATAATAAGGTTGTCGAATGCAATAGTTATTATTAAGAAAGATGACCCAAATCGGGTCGCATTGGAAAGAAAGAATAATTGGTGTTAATAGTTTCAGTGGTATTGAAATAATTATGATATTATCATTTACGATATGGACTTTCTTTTTTATTTTCTGCTTGGTCGCATTTTTAATTGACTGCATATTTTGAAATAAGAATTACAGGGACAGATAGGGGAGGCTTAATGAATTCGCAAATATTTTTTTAATTTTAGATGTGAAGATCCATGCCCGATTACATTATGCTGTAATTCGTAGTTTTGTAATGATCAACTGACGTCCTTATGGATAAAATGGTCTTTAAAATTTGTCGCATGGTCTATCTAATCACGTGCGGATGTGCTCTCCTAGGGGAAAGGTGCGCGATTTTCTGGAGTGTCTTATCCTCGACCATTTTGACCAATCCACCTAAAAGGCAAATGCTCTTTAGCCCTCGTCCTGATTCGCTACGCAAAATTGAAATTTTTCGAAAGTCAAACACTTCTCTACGACTTGTCGACTATGCTGACATTGTAAGAACTCGTCCCCTTTGGAAATACTACTAGGAAACTTGCCGAGTTATCTAGAAGCCAGTCACGAGCCCAGGAATCACGCTGCGAAAGCGAACAGTTTTACGTTATGTCATCTGCTTTGTTTAATCTGCAGTAAATCAAATGTCAATTTTCTGCACACGTTTTCGTAATTTATACTGCAATTTATATGAAGCGTTTCCATTTGTTTAATGGGACCTTGCTAATTATCTTGACGTAAACTAATTATCGATTATATCGACACAACAAATCTTTTTCCATTTGAAAGTTTATTTCTCAATTTCAACTGAAAAAATACAAGAGCTCAGAAGTTTTTCGTTGGTCTTTCCTTTTAGATAATCTATTTCCATTTTAACATTACTTGTCTTCATTACTAATTTATCAAAGTTCTATTTACTGTACAGTTCTTAACAGTTCGTTATCATATCAAGGGCCAGATAAATGCCCCTGTAAACTTTAGGCTTTCCAATTTTGGATAAACAGAATGCACTATGCCGATAAATGTTGAGTGAGGTTATTTGAAGGATCGTATTCATGCATCACTTGATATCAAACTTGATGTAGGATATTCCTAACGTTTAGAGTTAATTAAATCCTGTATACGATTGTATTTCAGACCGCTATTTCAATACGGCCTCAGAATTCTGTTATTGCCTCTCCGAATAGCGCTGCTCTCGACAGCTACGGTTTGATTGCCTTGGCTGATATTCGACGTGTCGTAGGTGTTTGAACGATCCAGTCGCATGAGAACCAAACCTAACGTTGATTCGCCCAAGCACTGTATCTGTTGACTCAATGCATCGGCTGATCGTTCAGGTAAATACACCTCGGTGCTTATGGATAGTTGGACTGTGTGCTATGATCATAGGCTTGATGAATTGACACCTCTGACATTTTGGAGACCAAAACACGCGAGGTCGCATGATACCCTGCTGGCACTCCTGCTGCTGTTTTATCAGTACCACTGGGCATAAAAGTGTCCAATATAAAAACACTTACACGTACCAGCGTCGATTTCTTTTCTCTATCGAGAGGTCAAAGTCGTTCTTCAAAAATTACCAACAATCTACTGCAATAAATCAGTTTATTACCATATTATTCAATTGTTTTTCTTATTTTTTCTTATATATCGCTATATTTATTTAAAAAGAAAAAAGGCTCATTGCTTATTACTGGACTACATGTCCCATAATTAGTGATAGTTCGAAAAGTTCGAAGGCATTTTTTTATTCGGTTAAATGGGAATCAAATTTAAAAAAAGAGCACTTACACTCAAATTCTAAAAATAAGTTATTGATGATACAATATATAACCATAGATCTCTTTCGATGTATTGCGCCTGAATATCACATTACAAAACGACATGGTCCATCAATTATATCTACATATGTGCACACATGTATAATCCCAAGGCAAGATTTAGGCATACCTCACCCAACCAAATTTTTAATATAAATTCGCAATACCGGTATCGTTACGAAGCGCGTGGTGAAACATTATCAGCCTTACTAAATATATCTATATAAATTACGCACCTTACGAATTGGAAATGAGCATAAATTGGAATACTGATTCTGGACTCTCTGACTAACGACGAGCCCAGGAACTTTTGATCGATATATCATTTCGCCGGTCAGAATATAACCCTCGTGTTCGACGAGTCCTGTCGTGTAGACAGCGACTAATTGACGCATGTTATCCACGTACTTTGATTAATGGATACACACATGCTTCGGTTTTTGATTTGTTTTATCGTCGCGACAGATCAGGGATGATAAATAGCAGGTCCGCACAACGATTAACCTTCCGTTGTCACACTAACCTAGAGAAACATGCTTTTCACACCGGGTCCAATCGACCCAGTCCAGTTTCGAACTGTTGGTATACGAAACTTATCAGTCGGGTGACCATGGAAAAATGCATGAACATACTTTAAATATTGCGTAATACGTGTTGAAAATTATTGTATAAAAAATCAGATGGCAACATGCAAAAAAAATTGTAAAAAGAAAAAGACACAAAAATTCTTTTCACTCAAAAAATCATAGCGTCGTCAATTTTTAAACTTTTTCCCCCAACATTTATGTCTTATACTCACGAGATATGGTTCTTTGAGAAAAAAATATTCCCTTAGTGCCGGGTTTTAAAAACATATTTATTCCGGCATTTGAAGAGGAGCAATTCTGGGGTAAAAAACACGTGTATTGAAAAAAATGTAAGATATAACTATTTCTTTGTTGTAATTAAAAAAAAAGAATACACAAGTTCTCTATTAAATTTCACTGCAGTAAATGCAGCGAAACACACGGTGCTTGTCGCACATGGGCCACTGGTAGCTAGAGCATGGCTGTCTCGTTTTTCTATCATCCCGTACGGTGCACAATTGCCAACGGAGCTTTTTCGTTGAGTAGCAGCGCCTTTCTTCCTCTTCAGTTTAAGGTGGTGGACCACCTATTCCGAGACTCGACTCAATGCCCTTGTGGATGTCGATTCTAAGCCTTCCAACTTGTAGCCTTTCCATTAGGTGAGGCTTGACGAGGTGCGAATTTTTTTCTTCTTCAGGCTTTGCTTGTCATCGTCCTCACTGTGCTTGCTTTTTTCTGACACATGATTCTGCTCGTTTTCGGAGCCATCACCACCGAAATTATTTTATACGTCGGCGTCATTCAATAATGGAGCTTGAAACGCGCGACTACGCAAATTGTATGTCATTGGAGCGTAAATATGAGTGTAATAATTTTCTTATTCCGGAAACGCAGTTTTACTTGCACTGTGATCATACTTACGGTATATAAGAGGCTTTCCGTTAAAAAAAATTCACAAAATTTCACTCGAAGCGACACGGTTGTCAAACATGGGTCCATCGGACCCAACTTTTTTGCACGCTGTTTCTCCGACCGCTGTCACGGGAATACTAACGCTTAAATGCATACATCCACTGGCTCCGCATGAAGGAGACATTCTAAGGTAAAGGTACATTGTAGGGAGAGCCCCATCGTAGACCAAATAAGGACATGTATTTAGCGCTAAAGTTGAACGCTGGGTCTTTTGGACCCACAGTGACAACGAAGGGTTAATAAACCGATGTGATTCCCGTGCATCGTATAATGATGAAATCCACGGGTCCCTTGCTATTTTTTTAGATTTGGTTGCGTCTTTATATGGAGATACCGCAAAAAAGAGTGTTTTCGAAATCCTACAGCGACTCCTCTATTCTCAAAGGTGTCTTAAAACAGAGCATCTTTAAAAAGTCTATATTTTTCCTTTAAGGGCACTCGTTGGTAGCATATAAATAACAGTACGATTTAGCTTATGGACAGCGTGGTTATGAAATAATCGGCCTGAAATGTCGACTGGAACGTCGAGCGAGAAAACAATAAATTACAATACTGTTTATGCAAAAAGGAGCATTTGATTGAACGTTAGGTTTAGACTGACTTGATGCTTTTTGAACTTTGATTTTGCACATCGATTCAATTTCATTGTCGAATTGTTTCGGATCTATCATTTTTGGTATGTATAATTTTCAATGTTGGTATCAATATTTTTGTTTTGAGCATTAACTAACTCCAATTTAAATCCAAAGGTCGTCACGTAGTAAAAGTCAGTTTTCCATAGTTCAATATGAATGGGGAGAAAACCATACGTAAAATTGCTCAAAGACCGTACACTCGAAATGCACCCCAAGCGTAAAAATGCAGTTATGCGGACCGTAGTAGAGTATCGAACTTGCGTATACGCTGTAACGAATCCAATATCTCAGGGTATAATAGAAAGGGGAGGATGTCGCATCTTTTATCAGGAATAATATCTCTCGGTCGTGCCTCAACAGCCGGGACGGATCATATTGAAAATTCCTTAAAAATATATACTGTTTCCTTCAAGAGAAGTTTGAAATTGAAGGGTGTTTGGATGGTGTAATTTCAAACAAAAGTAGTCGAAATTTGAAATCTTCAAGCGTCTATCCAAGATGTAACGTAGAATTAGTCATAAATGGCATATGCAGACCAACCCTTAAATTTTACGTCGTACATATTTTTGTTGACTGATTGGTTCGCTTATGTTCAATTTTATTAAGGCAAAACTCTTAAAAGTAGATATATCGCGCTTCAGGGCTGCCGCAATTTGCAAACAGCTTAATTGCTGGCAACATTGCTACTAGCACGGATTCATGGAAGCCAAATGAAAAAAAAAACGGTATTTAGTGCGTTACAATTTATTACACTATAATTATATAGTAAATGATTGTGCATTTTTTTAAACAGTTTCTTCCATACGTAATAACCCAAGCAAACATCTAAAAAATGTTGTTCCTTTTTTTCATTGAGCTTTTTTTAGTGCTGCGATTATATCTGAGCGTCTAAACAACGTTCCAGAAGCACGTATTCAAAGCTACTGGACATTATAAGTGTCATCATATTTCAACGGGTTCGTGGATTAATCCCAAATGTCAAAACGAAGGTTTACAAAACACGAAGCAGTGGCATATAGAATTTTTTGTCAACGTGAAGGCATTGCTGTTAGCCTTCCATACTTCCTTAATTCCTTCATGGTATTTTATCGAAGTTTATTATTCATTCTGATTCATTCTTAAGTTAATGATCATCATTATTATTTAAGTGTATTACAACAGTCAGTCTGAGACCTAAATTGAGGGGACTAGGCATTGAAAAATCTCGATTTTTTTCTTCTGTTTTTGTATTCTGTTACTATAATCTCTTCCGAACATTTTAGTGCAAAGAAAACTGCAAAATTCGCGACGTTGAGTTCGGGAGAGCAATAAATCTCCGAAGCTCCGCTAACGTGACCAGGAACACTTGTTGGATGCAGACAAGAGATCGCAAGCATCAACATAAGAAGCTAGGGTGGAAAAACACTGCCGTTCCGCCATTGTTGCCATAGAAAAAGCTGAACTCGAGAAGTCCTTCTACCGTACCGGCAATTTTTAACTTACGTAAGTTGCAATTTTTCTGCCGTAGTACTGCGCGAGAACTTAAACGCGTTTTTCTCGAAACAGCATTTTGTACTAGTTTTGCCCCGATAACTCAAGAACGATTGAAGATATCGCCTTGACTTTTTTTTAATGACGATATCAACTTGCTCTATAAAATAAACCGACGTCTATGTAAAAAAATCAATTTATTATTATTGTTATTACAACAAATGTCTTCTGTTTTTCGAGGTTTTTTAAATTTTAGTGGCCATTTTTTAATTTGTTTTTTTTCTAAAATTTTAGATTCAGTCTGCGGAGGAACATTCCCTGAAGAGAATGGCATTTTGGAATTGCCGAAAACTTTAACTGGCCACTCAGAATCATGGCAAAGAGGAGCAGTGCATGAAATGCGTGGTCTTCTTTATCCGCCCATATCTCTCTTAAATATTCGTATTTTTGAAACCTCAAAAACTGAATTTGATAGTCAAAGCTCCAATAAAAACGTTGTAGAAAAGAAAATGTTTGTATATTACTTCGGTTCTTCACAAATGCCATTTGAATTTTATCCCGATTTCGGCCTATTTTCGCTGCTTAGTCCCCTTAAGGGACTATTAGGCCACAGTAACGGGTATAAATCGTGTGCGAATTTGACAATTTTTGTTCGTATGAAAACGTGATTCACTCATAAAATTAATTACACATCTAAAATTAATTACACAAAACGGCCGACTCCTAATATTTTATTTTGTTATCTTTTTTTTAAGGCGCTCCGCGGCGTGACATTTAGCATCCACAATTTTTTACCTAGACCAAAATACAAAAATTCTCGTCAATCTACATTATAATACCTAGAGAAGTACGTACGGAATTTAAAAAATATTGTTTTATTCAAAAGTTGTAGGTATTTCAACTTAAGAAATGAATTTTCAGCGAAATTTCAGTGAAATTTCATATAAAACTGCTCATAAAATGAAAAGTTTTCCATTAATCAGAAATTCCGTACGTAGTTCTCTGCGAAATGCAATTAGAAACATAAGTTTTTAATTTGAAGTAAATCGAATTAAAATTGTTGACGTTATTTGTCACGCCAATTGAAAAAAAGCTGTTTTGAGAAAAACGCGTTTAAAGTTTTACATATGCCTCTAGCCGTGCCAGAGGTGGGCTTACGTTATACGCTCAAAGTCGGTGAAAAAAAATAGCTACAAATCGATAAGTAACTTATTCTTATGATGACAAAGCACCGTTTTAGCGAGAAAAAAAATCGATTTTTTGAAAATTCTATTATGGCCTTCCCCCTTAATTAAATGCGATAAATAAGCAGTCAGCGCAGAAAATGAATATATGCGCGCGGTTGTGTGCGCGTGTGTTTTTTGTCACAAACGTGATTTGGGAAGAAGCCATCTGAAATATTTTTTCTGACGATGACGGAAATCAAAGCCGGCTTCATCTGTCGTTAATTGAAAGCTCAGAGAGTATTTTTATCGTAAATTCCATTGTACAGCGTCTTTCCCCTTATTACATTCCCCACCATATTCCGCTTCCCCATCCCCAACTTGCGGCCGCAGTCGACTACCCTTTCTGTATCGCATTCACCATGACATTTTTGCCATTGGTATAGGGAAACTGCGGAAAACCTACAGTGGGTAAAAAAAGTATTTGCACATCTCACATGAAACTATCGTTAATTTGGCTATGTTTGTTTGTTCATATTTTCCCAAGATTTTTGTAAACAGACACCATGAAGATTTAGGATAAGCTATCGAACACAGTAAACTTAAAAAAAGCATTTTATTTTTTTCGCAGGATAATTTGAAAAAGACGACGTCGACCAATTCTTTTTTATCCACTGTATACCAATGCAGCCGGTCCCAGGTTCCCTTTCCAGTTTCGGAGCTACCCGAGTGGAAATTTCTTAGGGTTAGCCTGATCAGGATCAGGCTCCGATCGGGTTGTGATAGGGGTAACACCTATTACGGGCATCCTGATCCGGCCCCGAACGGGCCGGAACTATTTAGGCCCTACATCAGGCTATACTAAAATGGCCCTACTAAGGCCGTCCCTGATAAGCTCCTACTAAGGCTTTCCCCGATAGGGTCCTACCCAGGCTTGCCCTGATAGGCCCTACTAAGGCTTTCCACGATAGGGCCTTACTAAGGCTGTCCCTAATGTGGTCCTACTAAGGCTTTTCTCGATAGGGCCCTCCCAAGGCTTGCCCTGATAGGCCCTACTATCGCTTTCCCTGATGGGGCCACAAATAGGCTTGCCCTATGCCTGCCTCAGCAGTCGCTAGATGCACATAACCTCTCATTTTTCACATGGAAACTTCGATTTTAGAGCATCGTAGCTTCGGAGTTTCGATGCATACCTAAATTCTATTTAAAAAAAACTGTGACGACAAAAAACGTTATGCAACTCGGATGCGTGTTAGAAGATTTCGGCAGCTTTGTAAGGCGAAGAGAGATAGAGAGGAACTATATATATAAATTATTTTTATTATATATATAAAAATATATATATAAGGTTAAGTTTCAAAAATCTATAGCATGTTATTCGATAAACCTCTTTAATTGTCACAATGATATTAACTAATTGATATACTTTATGTGCTACAACAAATAATCATAGGAATTCATTTGGTCTGTTATGCCATATCTGGGACCAAGATGTTACAAGCACTCGGTAGCATAGGGGCAGCGTACCTAGCTTTGGATAGGAAGGTACGAGGTTCGATTCCCATATAGGCGAAATATTTTCTTCGAACAAAAACGTTTCAGCAGGTCAGGGAATGACGAATTATGATACAAAATCATTGTAGTGGAACTCTAAACTAAGTGGTTCATTCCATTTTGGTTTTTTGAAATATTATATGCATTTCTTTCTGATCAGGCAACCTGATAGGGGCCAGATCAGGCAACCAGATCAGGCCCATATGTGACACAACGTTACATTTCCTAGTAGGGCCCTTTCAGGCTGCCTTATTAGTGCCCTACCAGGGCAGTCAGGCAACCTGATCGGGCCCTGATCTGGGCCCCATCGAAATTTCTACGCGGGTAGTTGCGTTTCCCCGAGAAATAAATCACGGGCTACAGTCGTACACACGACACACACGTACCGGTCCGTATGCGTGACATCCACGTAGAACTGGAGCTTCGAACCCGCGACCCCCCGATGTTCTGGTGCAGACGCACGCTATAACCACTATACCAGCACACCGGATACCCGCATAGAAATTTCGATAGGGCCCAGATCAGGGCCCGATCAGGTTGCTTGAATGCCCTGGTAGGGCACTAATAAGGCAGCCTGAAAGGGCCCTACTAGGAAATGTAACGTTGTGTCACATATGAGCCTGACCTGGTTGTCTGATCAGGCCCCTATCAGGTTACCTGATCAGAAAGAGATGCACGTAATATTTCAAAAATCCAAAATGGAATGAACCACTTGATTTAGAGTTCCACTACAATGATTTTGTATCATAATTCGTCATTCCCTGGCCTGTTGAAATGTTTTTGTGCGAAGAAAATATTTCGCCTATACGGGAATCGAACCTCGTACCTACCTACCCAAAGCTACGCACGCTGCCCCTATGCTACCGAGAGCTTGTAACATCTTGGTCCCAGATATGGCATAAGAGACCAAATGAATTCCTATAATTATTTGTTGTATCACATAAAGTATATCAATTAGTTAATATCATTGTGACAATTAAAGAGGTTTATCGAATAACATGCTATAGATTTTTGTAACTTAACCTTATATGTATATATATATGTTCTTAAGGGACAACACCACTGTGACGGCTTCAAAAAATCGATTTTTTGAAAACCATCTAGAAAAATCTAAAATACATTTAAGATTAAGATGCCGTTGGACCCAGGTCGAAAAAATAATTATTTTCGGAGATATTGAATATTTTGTGGAGTGGTGCAGCGCTCCGTGACGCTCGGGGTCCCGCGCAGCTGCGCGCCTCAGGGTCGGCAGATATACCGGGATATGTAAATTTGAGCAGAAACGATTTGCTGCAGCGTTGTTTGGACGGCTTCACGCAAAACAACAACGAAAGCTACAACAAATCAGTTTGGGTAATAGCCCCCAAGTGTCAGTTCGGGAGCAAAAAAATCGTCGATATTGCAGCTGATATCGCGGTATTATTATTCAATGATGGCCTGAGAAGCCTCATGAAAGTTTTGGAGACGTTGGGGATAACTATCGGCCCAAATTGTTTCAATTTTTGCGTTGAAACCGATGCAGCGCGGATCGAGCTGGCGGAGCGCTCGCTCACAGACGGTGCAAAAGAGGCAAGAAGAGCCCCTACAAGTTCGAGAAAAGATGCTAGGGACAATGACTTGCTTTTTAAAGGCCAGCTATATGGTGCCGGCATCGCTGATTAAAGGGAAAAATTTTTTTTTCCAATTTATCGCTTAAATTAACAAACCTAAAACTTTGAACGCGTTTTTCTCAAAACCACTTTTTTGAGTGCGGCACGCAGTAGAACTCGAGCAATGTTTATCCGATCGACTTCTTTGGACTGCATCAATAAAACTAGATTATCTAAAGAAGTACATAGGATTTTTTTTGATATCTCAATAATAAAAAAGTTATAGCCTATTTTCGACGAGAAATTTTGCTCGAAAATCGTCCTTTAATTTCGAAAGCGTGCGTATTTTTTAAAAATCAATATTTTTCAAATCCCTATGTACTTCTCTTCAAAATATCATATTATTAACGAAAACACTCGGTATTTTTTTTTCAGATCGACTTTGAAGAGAGTTCTGCTGCGTGCCGCGAACCACTGCAGAGGCAACAGTACCTGATGCGGGAGCTTCCCCAGCGTCACCATGGGGCGTGAAAAATTTGATAAATTTTTTTTATGTATCTTCAATAAACAACGAACAAAACAAAAAAAAAATTCGAATATCTCTTTTTTTTCCCACAAAAAAAATTCTTGAAAAATGGCAAAAAAACAGGGGGTCACAGTGGTGTTGTGCCTTAAGAAGGGCAAAATCGAATTTTTGATGGTCTTACTCCCCAAATTGGTTCGAAATAATTTTAAACAATATCAGAATTTAAAAAAAAATTTCACTCCATATTTACCCACCGCTAGGAAGCCTTACTTTTTTCCATAAGAAAAGCATTGATTTTTCGTGATTTTGAATCTTTTTTTTACCGATGCCCTAATTATCAGCTAAAAAATCGGAAATTCTCAGAAAATATTGACAGTAATGTTACCTTTTTGTCGGATTTTTTGGAATTCAATACAAGCATTTTTGGGCTAGATCAATCACATCTTTATACTCTGTATGTTACGGAAAAAAGTAAAAAAACGTGATTTGGAGAGTTAAATATCGAAAGAATTCAATCGGAGTAGTCTTAAAACATACGGAATTCTTTGTACAAAATAATTATTCACGTACAAACAATCCAAGGCCACCCCTGCAGCCAAATCGATTATGTGCCATGATTTAAATTTTTTCTGTTTTTCCTGCTTCACTTGCTGTTCGAGCACGTCGCACCCCCACAAAAACCAATTTCAAGAACCCGGCATCGCGTACACATTCTGATTGTTTGTCCTGAATGTTTATTCGTATTATGTTTTAGAAATCAATTATAGTAATGAGAAAAAGTGCATCAAGATTTTCGATCATAAATTAACGAGAGTTCGATGAAATTGTCCGAAATAAACTATTTGAGGTTAGCTCAATGTGAAATGGTACGTCTCCTTTGTTAATTTTGTTCTTTCTACAACGCACCATAGTCCTGTTTCCTCCGACCCAATACGCTCTATGTGCAAAGTGCGCTCGGACTATATCCGCGCGGAGTAACACCAACACGCCCGAACAAAGGGTCTTGTCACCGCTGGACTCCGAGCTTCGAGTTCCGAGAGCGTCGACTCGAGGCCCAGTAGTTGGTCTCCAACAGCCAAACAATTGCACTCTCCCATATTTCGTCAATTTAGATTAGGTGCACAATGCGTTTACGAGAAAACATTCGTTTGATTGGTTATATGGATTCCCAAATTTTCGGGAACAAACTACCATCAACTCATCAAGTTTTAAAAGTTTTATTTTTCAACAAACGAGTGTTAGGTTTTGATATAAAAACAAGTGCACCATTAGCCGTGCATGAAACTATGATTTTTTGGACAAAAGCCAGATTAAAAACGAAGCAAGATTATAAGTGCGTAACGAAACTGATGGATTTACATCAACAATGTCATCTACTGGGAAAAACTATGAATGCCCCAAGCAATAAAAAGAGGGAAGGGGAATTTTGCGGTAAACTGGATGACCTTTTTGACATCGCCCATCCAGATGCGCTTGCAGGCCTCGACGATATAAGAACGGAATTTCTGCAAAATCAAAGGAAGCCTGGTCGTATCGGTTTCATCTGGGATATCCAAAACACATATGATTTGATGGAGGCAGCAGAATTGCGAAAAACAACCGATGCGTTACAGAGGTTGGAAAGAATGGAACAGGAAAGAGCATTATTTGGTAATTTTTCTGCGAATATCTTGAAGAAACCATCTTTTTATCACCCTGGAGATTTCTGCATTTGCAAATTTCGACAGTCGACATGGCAGGTATTTTATACCTGCCATGTCAACACCATATTTTCGAGATAGTTTTGAAAAACGTCTTCAACGCGAAATTAAAGTCCCCTTCTACTGGACCAGATGAACCTATTTTCAAAGGTTTCAAAGATTCCTAGTCGAAAATCAATTAAACGGCATTTCGCATCGAACGCGAGCAAGAACTACTTATGTACGAGAGCGAGACCGAGCATGCGCTGACAGATACCGTAAAACGGGGCTACTTTGACATTCAGGGTGACTTTGACAGTTTTTGGGGCTACTTTGACAGAGCCCCAAAATGCGGTTTACATGTGTGCGCAGCGAACCCGCGTGACCTGTTGTGGCCGGCGGCGGCTGCGGGGAATAAACGTGAACAACAATTTGTTGTTCAAGTTTATTATATTGTTGCTAAAGTTGATTGCAATGTTGCTCAAGTTGATTTTAATCTTAATGACAATTATGAGACCCATTTAGTGCCTATAATAGTAGAACAGGTACTTGATATTTCTGTGTAAAATGTTTCCTTAAGGGGTGTTCTCACTTTAGACGCTGAAAAAGGCCATTTTCATGAAATTTTTTTGATAGGTTCATATTACAGATATTGATATAAAAGTTCTTACACTCAATAAATGCACTTTCGAAATACATTCTTTCAAAAATGTATTTATTTAAGTCACTATGTATAGACGAAAATGGTAGTTAAAAAAATGTCCTAAAAAAATTATAGGTCTGTGCTGTTGATGAAATTTCGGAGATGGATCATCCGAAACAACAAAATCAAACGGTTATAGATTCAGCACGTTAATGGCTGTAGCGCATATCGTACGATTTTTGATAGATGCAAAAATAACAAAATGGCGGACGTTTTTCGGAAAAACAAATAAAAACGTGTTTTTTCACCGTTTTTCACAGAAAAGGAAAATAACAAAATTAAAAAAAATCCTTGATATGCGCTATAGTTATAATTGTCAAGATTGTGCGATTAAAATTTCATAGGGATCGGTTCAGTAGTTATGAAGATTTTATCAACGAGCCGTGGAAAAATGTTTTTTTTTTTTCGAAAAAAAAACGCGTTTGAAGTTTGTTTGGGTTACATAAATACATAACATTTAAAAAAAAAATGTATTTCGAAAGTGTATTTATTAAGTGTAATTACTTTTGTATCAATATCTATAATATAAATCTATATATATATATATATATATATATATATATATATATATATATATATATATATATATATATATATATATATATATATATATATATATATATATATATATATATATCAAATTTGGGGGGGGCTTGACTTTCTTATACATTTGATAGCCAAAGGACCTATTGTTCTATTGGAGCAAGAAGCGTTGAAATTTAAGATGTTAAAGAAAAATGACCTACAAAAAACTTCCAAAACCTGTTTAAAGTAGCCCCTTTTTAAGGTAAACGGTCAAAACGCTCACGTGATCGCACTGGGCTGACGCCGATTCCCTCGAGAACTTTATCGTTGAATTTTATAAAATAAACTTTCTCTTCAGAAGCGATCAATTTTGCCCGAATTAGTGCGTAAACGGAACGGTAATTGAACAGGCACTTTTTCTCCAACGGTAGCATCGAGGCCTTCCGAGATCTCATCCCCTGGCTCATCGTGCGAAAGCAGGCTCATCGTCAGTTTCGACTGAAGCACGGCATGGAGACCTCCAACCTCCGCCCGTAACAAAACTGGCTGCTCTTCAGCACGATGCACCTTAATCCTAGGACTACATTCTTGTGTCTCACAGGCCCGACCAAACTTTCAAGGGGCTGCCACAGGGGCCATTGACATCATAGATACGGCTGTGCCACGTAAATTTACTTTGTTCCTACCCTTACCATTCACAGCTGGGCCGACCCTCAATCGTCGATTTGGTGCTAAATTGTAAGGTCGAAATACAAGCATGGGTCTCCCAGACCGAGGTGTGTACGAATCGGCCCAAATTACGATGTAAGTACATCTTTTCTTTCTCACTACTTCGATTCTAAATAAGTAATATTGAATAAATATAATCGACTTTATTATAGTCTTTCGGTATTAACCATTTTTTAAATCAATAAGTGTTTGTTTGCTATGAATGTATTACAGAATACATATATTCACTGCCAGGTACACGTAAGTCACAGAATTGATAAATAAATAAGTAAGTAAATAAATAAATAGGTGTATAAATAATCAACGAAATTGTGTATTTGTTGATTTTAGTATTAGCAGCCGATATGCTTACTCGCAGTAACGCGCGACCTGTGCAGGAAATTCAAAAGTAGCTGCGAATTTCTCACGAAGAGGAGCGTTTGAACGATGAAATCGACACGGAAAATGACGCTGTCGAAAATATAACCGATCACGATACCGACGAACACAAAGAAGATGCCGAGGATCACAATTCGGATGCTGTTCCCTCCGACTCCGATTATGTAATCCCTTATGCTTTTATATAATACAATCGTATTATATCAATACTTTTACGCAATGTATGAAAAATTCATTCGAAAATATTGAATTTTTACGTTATTGATTCGGCAGAATAGACCGTACATCGACTGTAACTAAAAACGACGCTCCTCGAAACGACCTCGTCTACCCCTAGAGGTTTTGTTGATAACGATAAAAAATTATATCACCATATGTTTCCCCCCAAAGTTTCAGATCAGTCCTTTTAAAATCCGCAAAAAAATTAAATTCTGTCGATTAGTTCCTGAGTTGTGAATTTTGTTTAAGTACTAACCTCGCGTTTTTTCTTTTTCGCGAAACATTTCTATGTTCTCAAACAGCTTTCTCAGACAACATATGAACCGAACACGGACTTCCTCTTCACATGTATTTTCCTCACAGTCTGGTCTTTCATTTATCACAAAAATCATCTGAATAGACATCATTTCAAGGAAACTAAATTATTCGGAAGTTCGCCGGGTCGTACTATAGACCCAGTGTGACCGAGTTCCGCACACCAACCTGAACAAAACCGAAACGGAACCGAAAAACACAACGGAAGATAAAAGTTAACGAGGAGAAAAAGGCCCTAACATACACGAAACGGTAGTACTCAGGGCGAAACACGAAAATCGTGGTCGATGGCTTAACTTTGTGACGCGAATCCGAAAAATCACGTCACAATACATCGTACACCAAAGTGAATGGGGAACTACAGTGAGTTCCATTAGCTCGAAGCCCATCGAGTGCCGGGGAAAGTTGAATAGTACTGAGTTAAGTGGGCAGAAACGAGGGAGCCCCTCAGCGTGGATATTTCATAAGAGCCCGCAGATGAACGATGGATGAGGCGGGGCCGGGTATACAAAGCAGGACGATAATGAAATATGGAAGGACGAAATGACGGGTGGACGAAAGACGTTTCAGAAGTACAAAAATTACAATGATGAATTGCTTGACGTCATGAAAACTAAACAAGGAGAGACGTGCAACATATGTCGGTAAGGAATGGAACTTGCATGGCAATATGTTTAGTATACGAAATGCCCCTATTCCCCTTATAGGGACGTTCCGCGTAATAGACGAAGCTTTATCAACGAAATAACATGCGAGGAAACAATGTGCGGGTCTTCAAATCACACGATTTTTTTCTGAACCATCCCCTGAAAGTAATAGTAGGATAATTCCGGGGGAGTTGGCCTAAGGGAGGGATGGCCAAAAGAAATATTTCATACAACCGCGCACTATATGTCACCTATTAGGCGACGTCCATTAATTACGTGAGCACCAAATGGGGGCGTTGCGGCGTGGGGCATAATCTCACGAAATCTTATTTAGGCGGACGGGTGGGTCAATGAAAATCTCACGTTAATTTTGTAATTCAGAAAATGTACTATTAAAATATTTTGTAAGGTACAGGGTGTGCAAATATGGACACCTTAAGGCTAAAGTCATTCTAGAAGGAAAAATATTTTAAGAAAACAAGAATAAAAACAACATTGTAATTTCTTTATTATATTTGGTAACAAACAGACAGAGTATATGAGTATATCCTTTGTAATAAATATTTTTTGAAACCCGTGAAATATGGTTATTTCCAAACTGGTCTGAAAATATGGACAGACACGTGTCCATATTAACAGTATGAAATATTGGGTGTACAACTTAATTCGGTCCGTTTTTTTGCTTAAAATACGCACTTATTTGAATGATAAAATGAATTAATACATTAATCAAAATATTGTCCATCACTAGCCACTACTTTTCCCCATTTTTCTGGTAATTCATGAATTCCGTCGCGGAAGAAGCGTTCATCTTTTGAAGCCAAGAATGAATCGAGCCAATTTTTGATACCCTGTTGTGACGTGAAGCGTATTCCAGTCAAAGCGTTCTGCATCGATCGAAACAAATGGTAGTCGGAAGGGGCAACTTCTGGGCTATAAGGCGGGTGAGCCAGAATTTCCCACCCGCTATTTTCCAAATAGTTTTTAACCACAATAGCAACGTGGGGCCGAGCCATGTCATGTTGACAGATTATGGACTCGTATCTGGTCGCATATTCTGGACGTTTTTCGGCTATAGCTCGCTTTAAACGGATCAATTGTTGCCTGTAGAAGTCTCCCGTGATAGTCCCACAAGCATTCGGTGGGCTTCAGCTGCACTTTTCTTCCAATTGAAACAGAAAATCAACACTTCCCGCAAATGGTGCTTATTTGGGACGAAATTCGACATTTTCACCGCAGTAAAAATTAGACTTGATGCGCAAAACTCAAAGGTCTGTAAACGATATTTGGTTAAGAGATGTTGATACTTCATGATACAGCAAAAATCATGTGTTGCCGTCAACCATTTATAGCACCTAGAGCCATCTTTTGAAAACGGACCGAACTAAGTTGTACACCTAATAAAAATAATCAAATGTTCTTATTAATCTTCTTATTCTATTTCAAGGCATTAATTAAGTTATTGCTTCGTTATCTTCTTCATTCATTTCAACGAAATATTTTTGTCTCTGTTTTATTTGTTCATCTTAATATATTCTTTGGAGTCAAATTGTGTTTTAGTTGCACATCTGGAACACACAAAATTGCTCTCATCTTCAGCTGTAAGTCGTACGCAGTCTTCGTGCACATATCGTTTCATATATCACAAATCCTCGTGGTATCAACTTGATCTTCTGCATAAAAAACAGTACCACGATTCCTTTGAAGAACAGCCTTTCTTTTGAGTACCTTACTTTTTCTGATTTCTGCAGATATGGCAGCTACCATATTATTTTCAGACCAATTTTCTCACATTACCTTCTTGACTAACGCCCCTTTTTTGTAAATAATTGAGAATATCGTATGTAATATCAATCAAAAAATTCTAAACTTTTTTGTACTGCAAATACGGACATCACATGTGTGTAATATCGTACTGGTACATTTTATAGGTAATTGTTATTTACAAAAAAACTATCTGACATTAGGTTATAAACTATGCCAAAAATTAAACTAGAACAAATTTGGTATCCGCTTACCGATAGTCATTCGTAGTACGATTAGATTTGTTACTTTTTGCCTTAAATGTCTTAAATGTTATCGCCTAAAAAATCGAACAAATAACATAACCTGACAATGCGCTTACTTTTTTACTTGCCAAAGCTACCATAGATAAGCGAGCGGTGCTACCATTGGTTCGAGTGAGTTATTCACTCTCTGCGTTCCGGTTGTAAGCATCATCTATCCATAGTAAGCAACACTTTTATAAACATATGAAAAAGTATCCATATTCGCCGCCTGTCCATATTGCCATTCCGTACTCTAATATTGTCTACACCCGGAATTCCCCGATTTGAGACAATCCCCGCGCAAGTGTCTGACTTTATTCGGGAATTTGCCGACAGTAGAGGAGCTAGGGCGGTTCTAAGCCACTTTGGGGGGAGGGTCAAAGGGGCGGTCGAGGGGGGAGCGTCAGGGGGGGTCAAGGGGGAGGGTCCAGGGGGGTCCATGGAGGAGCGGCGTTCAGGGGGGGGGGGGCGAGTGACGTCACAAAGTGGCCTGGGGGGGGGGGCATGTGGTCCTTGGAGCGACTGGCGGGGAAGCCGCCGTCATAAGTGTTGTGTGTGTGTGTGTCCACCCCGTCTCAAAGCTCGCCGACAGACAGGTCCTGACAGGTTTCTTGGAAAAGCGTGCGTACATGTGTGTGTGTGACAACCATATATGGGTCGGAAAATTTTCGGTCATATGGAAACGCTAGGCGCCACTTGAAGAGCGGCGCCTTTCAAAGCCCATTATTTATGACATGCAGTTGGTTCCATTCCGAAAGACAATGTCAATTGCATCCGCCTCGCCTCAAAGCTCGCCGACACTCGAGACAGGTCCTGACAGGTTCCTTGGAAAAGCTATAATCTTTAGGGATCAAAGGGACCGCGGATGGACCACTTGAGCGCAGCTCTTGAAAAGTCGAGGTCTTCATTCCGAAATATAACGTCAAGATGTTCGCATGTGCGAGTATGTACGCAGTGCATCCGGTCAAGCACCCCCTGGACTTGACCAAAAACGAGCTCGAACAGGTTCCACAGGTCTTGCTTCTAAAATATTGGGGTAAATATGTTGGCTTATTGTGGGATCGTTTGCCAGAACATCATCGGAATGACAGTGAAGTGATATCATATCTTCCATGCTTGGAGCATTATAATACGCCACAGATAAAAGATCACATCGATGGCCCTCCACCTCAACGTCGGGAGTGTACAAAATGCTGTGAAAATTCTCCACGTACGAGGTTCTTCGAACGTGTTTGAACCTGTTTTTTGGGAGCATGAAAAAATGTCGGGGGGGGGGGATTCCCACGGTTCTTCGAACGTGTTCAAATCTGTTTTTCACGATTGGAAAGGGGGGGGGTGAAAATTTGAGTAGGAGGCTTACGAGGGAGCTTATAATTTCGTGGACCACGCTCAGACTGCACGATTCCACTGCACCATCAACATCTAAAAAGAACTTTAAAAGTGCGGGGAAAATGAATCTCTCGAGTATCAACAAAGTCGGCCGGATGACAGAATTCCTCCCAACGAAGAAGCTGTCAGAACTCCCCGTTAAGTCGAACAGCTAATCTCCGACATAAGGGCCGTACAAACCAAATTTGGGAAACGCTACATCGCAGACATCGCGGATGAGTTCTCCGTCTTCTTACCGGCGCGACCTGTGAAGGCCTTCGACCAAGATCCGACAATGTTCGGGAGTATACTGCAACTGGCGCGCAATGGTCAACTCTACATGAAGTACATTGGTGGAAAATACAACAGCGTCGAGTTCCATCGAGTCTGAGTATGGTGGAAAAGAACGCTCGTGAAGGCCCGGTGGAAACAAGGAGTTCAACAGCAGCCAGCATCGTCACCATCGTAGAGTGCAACGACTGTTTGCATCACAGTCATCATCGTAGAGTTTTCAACGCTTAGTGCTATGTAAAAATGTACAAAAAAAAACTTTTTCATCAAATATAATGTAAAAAAAAATTGTCGTCAAACTGTATTCGCCGTAGATATAGGAAATAAATGGAGAACAATATTTGTTCAAAATGTTTTTATTCATTTTAAAAAAATCCCTCGCTCACGCTTCGTACACAGAGAGCCAGCTTGTCAACGACTTTACATTCGCTTTGGCGCAATTGTATTTTGTATTGAAGGAATGATGGGGACATTTAACGTTTGCGATTTTCGGCAACTTCTGTAGCGATGGACAGTCCAGAGTCTCCAGATCGATCACTTTTGTTGCTGAATCGGTGAATCGCGATAGCCATGAGCACTTCTGGAATCCCTTGGCATAGATCGTAGGAGCTCCTTCCAAGATTCCTCGAATTGTCGTTCTAGCTGCATCGTATGGTATTGCCGCTGTGATCCCATCGTATTCCATGATAATTGCGTTCCAGCCACTTGTTTGTCATTTTGTACTTGGCCAGTAAAGCGTCCCAGGCGAATGGTGCATCGATGAAGAATGTCAGCGGTTCAGCGTTCTTCTCATGGAGTTTGACGATGGACATCTCCTTTACGACAAATTCGTTGACGGGTCTCTTGAAGCCCTGCACATCGACGATAAGCTCCATGTTGACTGAAGTGGACGCGAATCATCGGCATGATTTTATACCAATTTTTTAACTCCACCACTGATTGGATTGTACTCGACAATATGATCATGGAGGATCATACAGTACGCTGAAGTTTGTGGCGGAATTTTGTTTTTCAATTCAAACTCAAGGCGCACGTCAACAGGGCCGGACTTGAGCGAATCGTTTTGTTTTGAGCAATCAATGACAACGAGGGGGGCTTTTTCTAAAAATTCCACCCTGCTCAGCCATGGTTCAGCCTCTTTGTTGTAATAGGTCGGTTGAAAATTCGCATACATCTCGTAGAGAAGAGCATATTGATTTTGATCAATGTTCAAATTCAAATTTCCATGTGGATAACATTGCGAGTTGAGGTATAGCTTGACGTCGCTCAGGTTACAATGATCAAAGTGGCTAGCATTGTGTTGTTTCTTATTTTTCCGTACCGTCTGCAGCGCGAGTATGACATATCGTGGCTTCTCCAGCTGATTCGAAGTTTTCACAGACCACACGTGCTTGGAGGTGGCAGGCAGCAATGGATATTCATACAGTTCCCATGTTCGGAAACTCATGGAGATTGGTGCGTCTTTAGCGAGAAACTTTAACAGTTGAATTTTTCACTGATCCGCGACTGTCACATACAGCACGAGCCATTCTATTTTATGCAATGCGAGTTTGTAGTCTTCGGGCGCTGTTTGTACAATGGCATTGTCGTCGGTCTTCGATCTCGTGAGAATCAACTCGTGCTTGGCATTTACGACAATTTTCCGATAATCTTCGGCAAATCCGAGGAGCATGCTGAGCGGTATACAGACATCAAAGTTTCCCGATACATCTACAATCTGCTTGGTCTTTTCGACATCGAGCCATCCAGTGTTCTCGAGCATAGAACTTTTGGCCGGTGAGAGAGATGAATGTCCCTTAATTACACTCGTAATACCGACATTCTTATTACGATCGATTTCTATGGCATTCAACTCATATCGCACTTCCTCAAACAAATGACAAATGGCATTGTTGACGAGACTTGTAGCAGTGGTTGGCGCCCCGTCACGCTTTGATAATATCCCACATATGTGTAGGGAACTCTTGCTCGGCAGGATGGAGAGGTCTTGATGTTGGATGTAATACGGACTTCATCGCTGTTATTGAAGGTTGAAGATGCATATGGCTGATGAGCGTGAATCTCACAATGGACGATGGATTCATCAAAGACCACGGGTGCCTGAATGTTTACAATTTCTTCTTCCATTTCACACAACAGATGCACAGAGCACAGACTAAATAATTTTTTACACGCTTTCGCCACGCACTTTGAGACCCAAATGCTTCAAGAGTAGCACGTTTTAAGGTGTTAGCACTTTGGGCGCTGGTCAACGACTGATTGTTTTTATCCATGGCCGTTTATTGTTATTGGAAGATCTGTTGAAAACAATGCCCATCACGACTTTATATGCAGGCGTATGGTGATTACTTCACCGTGGAAATTTACCAAATCACCGTCTTGATCCACTATGCGAAGCTGTATCGTGTCAATTGTTCGGCTCGTGATTGGCAGATAAATTACGTGGGAGGGAACTTCAATGCTCTTATAGCCCGGTGGCACAGATGGAAAAAATTCATGAATTGTGTGTACTTTTTGTCCGTTAATATAGGCACCAGCGGTAATGTTGCACTTAACATGTAGGGCGTTCACTTTGAGAATGGCTACTGGACCATCGGATTCGTGTCTTTTATTAGCTTCCAATTTGCGTGCGGTGAAGCCTAGTAGATGCCCAATAGAATCTTTTGGCTCAAAATTTACATCATGATCAGACTCGATCTCACTGCGTAGCGTGTTATTGTTGGGTTTAATGCTGATGCTGATGTTTTTACGCGAGAGCTCTGCTTGTACAAATGTCTCAATATCCTCTATTTCATAACTGCCCGTAGGTATCGTCAACACCTCATCTCCCACGTAAAGTTTATCATGGTCAACGTCGATATTGGGAATAGAATTGAAGGTTACCAATTCCAAGAGGCCGAGAGTATAATTTTTGTGTGGTGAGAGTTCGATGGGGGGAAAGTATTGCGCCTCGAGTATGGACGATGAGCCAGATATGGTGAATGTTAAACTTTCATCCATGATGTTGGTAAATTGACAACTGAATTCCCCCCGTCATTTCCCCCTTATATATAGTGTATATTTGTCTTTGTGCTGCAGCTGCCGACAAAGAAACTTGAGACACAAATGTCCACATTCAATCGTATCATATTCCTGATATCTAGTATAACTATAATGAACGCTACCGACACGGAAATATCTCATGAGCTCGGGTGGTGGTGGAAGATTGCCGAAACTATCAAAGTACATGACTTTCGATCCGGTCTTTTTGTAAGCGACCCAGTGTGTTCCAGGACCGACATTTTCATCCAAATTTACAATTGCTGCTTCACATTTGAGGGGTCCACTCGCTGGCAATGTATCGCGCATGTAAACTCCACGAAAATGCGGAATTCTTAGGATTTTTGCATATTTGAGTAGGTCGCAGTCGGTGAGGGGTCGGTATAGTAGCGTTACTTCTACTTTTTTGGCTTGATATGAAGTCGCAATCCCTGCTTATACGGTTTCAGATGTAGACCCCGACCTAATGCAATTGCTTCAATTGTCCGATTATGACGCTTATTTTCATCCAATTCACGCTTAGCTGCTTGGGCAGCATTTACAGCTTTGACTATACTAGCCGCACCACCCGACAAAGCACCCGCAGCGCTAAGACCAGCAAAAATGGGCACGAGGAAGGGCAATAAACCACCAATGTTATGGGGTACAGGTAGAACCCGAGGTGTGCGCACTTTACCACCTTGCAACTTTACCGCTGCAGGAGCACGCTTTAGAGCTGATTTGATAATCTTATGCGGATCATTACTTTGAATATTGTCTTCTTTGCAGCGCCAATTATCTTTTTCAAACAAACGCCACCCTTGCGGCCCTTCATTCCCATGCCAAATTTTCTCTTTGTATTCATAATATTTTCCACACCCCAAGCATTGGTTTTTTCACCGATACTAGCGTCTCTCGCGGTAACACGTTGCCTAGCCTGTTCAGCCAACACTTTATCCGCCAAATGTCTCGCCTCAAGATTATCCGGATTTTTCGAATACGCAATATCGTGTTGTTTGCTTGTCGTATCCAATGAATTAATGCCCGGATCACCACGAGCAAGGCGCTTGGCCAACTTTGTGCCTGGTCCACAATACTAATATCCAGGCAAATGTAGTTCAACGGGGAGTTTGTTGATTAGGCGGTTGACCAAACCTTTACCACTCTTCCCATGCACAATCATGTCTAAAGACAATACGCGACTGACGGATAGTACCTATAAGAAGCCTATTTATATGATTTCGCCGTTAGTCGTGTGTGAGATGACGTCCAGAAAGCAAACTATCGGAGGCGGACTTCCCGTGATAAATTTCGACGAGTTTGTCGAAGACCGTGGAGCGACAAAGAAATAAAAACACCATGGGAATTTATTGCCGGATAGCATACGTGCACTGTTTTGTGGTCCATCGAATTGTGGGAAAACCAACGCTTTGCTCACTCTCATCATCCATCCGAATGGTTTGAGATTTGAGAACATTTACTTGTATTCCAAATTGCTCAAGCAGCCAAAGTATAAATCGCTCGAACACCTACTCGAACCTGTGAGTGGAGTTGAATATCATCCATTCGAGGTGCATGAACAAGTGACAGCACCAAGTGATGCACGATCCAACTCTATATTCATCTTTGATGACATAGCATGCGAAAAGCAGGATAATGTTCGGGCGTTCTTTTCCATGGGACGACACGAGATTATTGACAGTTTTTATCTTTGTCAGACGTACACTCGTATCACCAAACATCTCGTGAGAGATAATGCAAATTTCGTGGTACTTTTGAAGCAGGACGATATGAATCTCAAACATGTCTACAATGACCATGTTAATACGGATATGACTTATACATGCTTTAAAAACATGTGCGTGAAATGCTGGAATTCCGACAAGTATGCATTTATCACGATTGACAAGGATAGCGATATTAACGGAGGTCGATATAGACAAGGTTTTGATTATTTTCTCACCATTGATAAATGACTCATCGCTGGTGGTTGGAGAGACAGTATTGCGCATGCCGTGGTAGTGACAACATGAAGAGCGAACAATTGTTGCGTGAGAAGGATGTATTGCGTGAAATTGCCAAGGCGAGCGATGCAATCAGACGAAAGCATCGAATGATGAAACTTGGGAAAGATAGCGATCAGCAGAGAATGCAGGATGTCTTTAAGCCTATAGTGGGGCCATTGGAGAAATTGGTGTCGTATAAAAACGGTGAGGTGGTGGCGGTGAAGGAGGAAATTAAGAATGAAAAAGTGGATGATAATGTTGAAGGAGATGTGTTAAATAGTGTGATCCATCAAAATGAGGCACATGATTCCTCGAAGAGTGAAACACAAGATTCGTTTAAATTGATATATGAGGATGATGACTCGCAAAATGTCCATGAGCTGATCAGCGAATATCTCCTGCTATTACAAACAAATAGAAAGGCAAGCTTGGATGTATTATATGGTGTACGATATCTCGCTAACAACAAATTAATGATTGGCAATTCTCCGATAATTTTCGACTCTTAACATATTCGTGTGGGAGATGCGAGTTATGCAAAAACTGTTGGATTAACGGAGCTGTTGTTTAAAAAAGTGCCCAATGTCGAAACTCTCACACCGGATGATTTAAAAAACTACGAAAAGATTGTAATCTCGACGAATGCGCACAAAAAATTGTACAAGCCTAGTGAGGCTATATGACGTAACACCAGCCACAAATTTAACACATATATCGCAAATATAGGCCATCATCATGTGGGGCAGGGCATGCCAAAGTATAAGCTAGCTAGAAAAAACACCCAATTGGACTATATTTATTGGGACAATCCAAACGAGCTAGTGGATCGTCTTCGCTTGCTTCTGGCATCCCTAGCAGCCGGAAATTCATCACATGCGAATGAAATTATATCGATTATTGAGGAATTGCGCGAAGCTGAAATGATTTATTAACTCGACATCGGAGAATTTACGCATTCTCATCATGAGTGTCGATGTGTTTGGACGTCATTCAAGTAGGAGTGTACTCCACAGTAAGCAAGGTCCTCCAGATCGACCCGGGTCTGGCTTTAGAATTACCACAGATGGTCATTATGACTTGGGGCAGAAACGATTGTGTAACATTGCAAATCCGGAAGGAGAAGATGACGCCATCACTCTAAGTGCGTTACAAAAGAAATCTCGAACTATCATTAAGAACATACGCAAGAAAATGAATGAGAGTAGTCAGTTGTTGGTTAATGGACTTGAAGCTACGATACGAGACGTTGCGAGGACACTCGAGACCGATGTCAAAACTCTACAAGATTTGGTGATTCGTAATTCAAACGTCATTGCTGAATTGGACGCACGACTGAGTGGACTGGAAAATGAACGAAAAAGGGGGCGCTCTCGTGCTGGAGCTACATAAGTCTGCTCGACGAAACTATCCGCGTCGACATGTGGACATTCGTGGCTTGGACGAGACCTGGCAAGCTGATTTCGTCGATATGTCATCATACGCGCGTCACAACTCCAAACACAAATTTCTCCTCACCGTCATCGATACCTTCTCAAAATTCACCTGGACCGTGCCAATGCTGAGTAAGAGTGGTAAAGATGCAGCAGCAGCAATGAAGTCGATCCTCGTTAAGGGACGCATACCGCAGAACTTACACGTCGATCGGGGAAAAGAATTCTACAATTGTGACTTCAAGGCCATCATGAAGAAGTACAATATTCATATGTATTCAACATATAGCAACTTGAAGGCATCCATTTGCGAGCGTTTCAATCGTACATTGAAGAATAAGATGTGGATGCAATTTAGTCTTCGTGGTAATTATGACTGGATCGATATTCTTGATAATCTAGTAGCCGAGTACAACGATTCTGTACACCGCACCATTAAGATGAAGCCGAGAAATGTCATCGCGGAAAATGAGAAGCAATTGCAGAAAGTTTTCAGATTGCAGAAAGTTTTCGTAAAGGGTTACACCCCAAACTGGACAATGGAAATATTTACAGTCCATCTTGTGAAAAGACTCATCCCGTCACGTACCACTTGAAGTACCATAAAGATGAATCGATCGCCGGTGGTTTCTACGAATAAGAGCTTCTCAGTGTCAAGCACCTCGATATCTATCTCATTGAAGCGGTATTGAAGAAGCGCGGTAATCGAATGTTTGTAAAGTGGTTAGGTTTCGACAATAGCCACAATAGTTGAATAAGAATATCCGATTTGTAGTCGATAATAAAGAAAGTGGAAAAATATGTATGTTTTATGACTCTTGACCTGCTGGTCGTCCCCGCATCCCTCCAAGGCCTCTGACCGACTCCACAGCAGGCTTGCTTCCCCTCTTCTCGCCGTCGCCCTTTCTCGTGGAACATGAGGAGATGGATATAGTGAATAAACACATGGGGTTATAAAAAATCCGTTTCTTTATTTACGGAAAAAATAAAATCCATTCTTGCACAATTAAATATATACAACAAAAATAATTTTAATATCGAGTGAACAAAATATATACATAATTTTCACGAGTTTTATACATCGATATTCACAAAAATGTACACAATTTTACATCGTAGGTGTAGAAAAAAAAATTTACAAAACTTTTTACGACTGTATTCTATAATGCCCCCATGGTAGGGTATCAGAGGTCCCAGGTATGATATACCGCTTATCGTCATGAGGACTCAGAGCAATTTTCGTCTCGCGAATGGTGTAGACCTTATGCAACTTTGATCAAATGCACGTTTAACTACGCTCCATTTCAACTTCTTCCCTCAAGCATCGTGCATAATCGTCAAACGTGACTGTCCTAGCCACAACGCTACTCTTGACACCTTTAATTTCTTCGTGTCCTTCTTACCCTCGACACGTGTCGCGTGCATTTTCGATCGAAGTCCAATAAATTCCGTCATAATTGCTCCATTACATTCGTCCTTCATGAGACCGGGTACCTTCTTGTTGACGAGCGGTATACCATACCTATTGTCCGCTGAATAATCGCTCGTGTCAAATTTTGAAATGTCGCGCTTCATGTCGGCATATATATCATCGCTCTCAATGTCATGTATGAGACTATCTGTATCGGTATACATGACTTTACATTTATCTCGATACAGAGGTACTATATACTCGTGATAAAATCCATACAAGCACGTTTTGGATATATCGAGTATGCACATCCCCACATATATCGGCTTGTTGAATTTCACCTCGAGATTGCGCAATTCCACGGCAACGAGGTTTTCCGAAAAAACACTTCGGCTGTGGAAGTTTGGCTTCGCAATCATTGCCTCTGCGCCATATCTGCCCTTCCATTTTGTCAAAAGTTTTACATCTACATGATTGCGCACATTCTCCATCGTTTTGCCAAAGACCGCATTATTCATTAATTTGAACAAATTCTTTTCAAAATCGTTTTTGGCCAGCGTTCGAAACTGGGTATTCAGCTCAATATACGAACCCAGCCATGGGGATTGTGTAAACTGTAGGACTCTATGGATTTTCGTGAGGCGAAGCCCATAGCGTAAGCACTGTTGTAAATTCTGGTAGTGTATGATGTAGCGTTTTTTATCGCAGACGGTTGCTAACAGCTTTTGTTTCCGCTTACCCGGCGGTTTTTCATGTATTGGACAAAACAGTACGTCTTTGTGCGCATCATGTAGAGATTGGGGATATTCCAAGTCGACTTCAAGGTTGTAGCCTATAGGTGAATCTAGCGCGATGCATAATGAATCGAAATTGGACACGTCGTTGACCCATCGAAAATCTGCATATGGCAAGGGCTGGCACATTGCCCATCCATACAAATTGTTGACATCAAAATACATCAAGTATGATGATGCTTTCGATGGATCAAACGACTCCATGTACTTGTTATTAGCATGTGCATATCGGTTTGAGCATTGACTCAGACCACCGCGTATACCCCGCTCAACGAATAAAACCATGTCGATGTCAATTAGTAATTCAAACTTGACATTCGAGTGTTTTAACATTGCATCCCAGGTATATCCTGGGAATGTGTAGTAATACGCGGGATCTAGGCCATAGCTCTCAACACATGTATTTCGAAAGTTTTCGAAAATATCGGCTAATAACAAGACATCTGTCTTCAGATACAAATCGCTATAGTCACCCAGCGTTCCAATGGAGAACCGCTCCCAAACGTTCTCAGCATGTGCGTACTCGCTCTCACATACTGTAGCATCTGTCAGGGAACTGTAAAATGCATCACGTGGTGGGAGGCAAGTGTCGTCTAGCTTCGTCACGTCATCAATATATTCATAAGAGAAGACCCCTTTTCGCGTCAGCAAATTGAAATCGTCTGTCGAGAGAGTTGGGAATTGTGTGCGTATAATGTTTAGTTTGTCCTCGGTCAAGAATGATGCTAATTTGTCGAGACTGGTGTTGAGGAATTTGTATGAGTTGATAAAGCGCAATTGGATCTTGTTTTTTGAATCGTCTGTAATTTTAACGTGCTTCGTGAAGGAGATGTATTTCTCCTTTGTGATTAGAAGCACATCGGTTGTTCCTTCGAACGCTGTGGCTACTTCCTTAATTATAAAATGTGCATCATAACCGGATAAATTGTGGAAAACTATTGGAATGAAAAATTATTGTTTGTAATTTAAGTTGCAGTTAGAATGGGCGGGGCCTCTATAGCGCCCAGTCAGATGGCAATGATCTCGAACGCGTACATCTTCTTGCGCAAATGGTTTCTCACATATGTGGCATTGAGTCGCTGCTCGAAAACTAGCCCACTCACTCGGTGTTAAATGCACCATTGGTACATTATCCCACAAAGTTTCTTTTATCCGCAGTGCCAGATTTTTTAGGTCTTCAACAAACCACGATACACAATCAGCACTGCGACGCGAGTGATATGAAGATAATGAATCGTCATACGAACAACATACATAGTATCCGATCCTAAACACTTCATGGTGTTGATACATATCTTTCGCTGGGTTCTCCCCATCGGTCTTTGCCAACACACACTCCAAATCAGCATACACGATGAAGGGATGTCGCTCTTTCCGGCTAAAGTTGCTGAACTGGAGCCACTTATTGGTGTCGTTTGGTAGTCGGATCGCACAGTCATTTATTGCTCCACAATCGATCTCATGTGATCGCAATTTTTCCTCTGATCTGAAGTGGTGCAAACACCTGCAAACAAAAAACAAGATTGTTTTGTTTAATTCGTCTAGCGTGTTTAATTACCTATATATATATATATATATATATATATATATATATATATATATATATATACAGGGTGATCCAGAATAGGTGTATCAGCGGGAAATGCCGGGTTCGGCAGGTTACTCCGAAGATTTCTACCGAGCCGTTTTCTTTTTTTCGCCTCCGTCATCAAATGGGAAGCATTAGAAAATAGGCGTTCGATCTTCGAAATTAACGCTCGAATCCGCCATGTTGGACGATCGAAAAGGGCAGAAGAGTAGACGAAGGCCCACGAAGTGGTAGCCGACGTCAAGAAGGTTCTGCGAAACAGCAGCGTTTGACAAATGCCAGCGCGCATGATCTGACGTTTAGAGAAACATTCGCCACGTTGCCTGTCAACCTATTCGGCCCGAGAATCGTGACACACGATTTGACGTTTCACCTATCGTCTGCTATAGCTCGGCGTATTGCGTGCCAAAGCGTGAAGCGCGCCGCAATTAATGACATTTACGAATTTTGCAGCGATTATCCATCGAGAGCGCTTGTTCTTTTTGCTTCCTTAAGAAATAAAAATTAACAAAACCAAAGAAATGTCAATGATTATCGAATTTCGATAAACAGAACGATTTTTCTTGCGTATTGAAAAAAATCAATACATAAGTTTTTATTAACAAACTCTCAATAACTTGACGCTACATTTTCGAGAATTGGATGTTTTCGGGATTCCATTTCTCATTCGACCACTCCGTTCTGTATCATAGTCGGATTGATCTCCAAAAATACATTTTTCTGTACGAATATCATCTCAAAGTGTGTTCGAGCTGGGTTAGGAAACATGAGGAGAAGCTTTCCATTTCCTCATTAGGGGAGACGAAATCAGTCGGTTCCGGCAGACGAAAATCGATACGACGTTTTTTTGGGATCGAAAATAGATGAGAAGATCTTCTGCACCGCCTGAGATACAATTTTTCACGTACCGATACGGGTTGATTCTGGAAATCCCAAAGCGTTGCGACTCTGTTTGCGGTTTCTCTTAAGGGGTAACACCACTCGAGCGGCAGAAAATTAGGCCTAACTTTGACAATTTATTTTGGCAGCATGAAAAAAGGCATAGAATTTCTTATGAGAGGGTTTATGTAAGACATATTAAAGGATGTAAAAATTATTGTAATTTTCATACAAAATAGTGACGACAGAGCCCATCTTGAAAAACTTGTTTTTCAAAATGGGAGGCCGGAATACGCGAACCCTTTGCATGAATCGATTTGAATTTTGATCACAGCTTCATAATTACATTCTCTATGGGCGTACGTAGCCGTTTTTTTTAAATTAAATGTAAACTTTTTTTGTATACAATTTATCGCTTATCTTTTGGGCAAAAAATCGATTTATTTCTTTCAATGTCCGCCATTTTTTTCAAAATTTGATCGAAAAATCCCTACGTCGTCCCATAGAGAATGTAATTGTGAAGATACTATCAACATTTCAAATCGATCCGTTGGAAAGGTGTTCGTGTACTCCGTTCTCCCAGTTTTAAAAAACATGTTTTTCAGGATGGGCTCTGTCGCCGCCATTTTGCATGAAAATTATAATACATTTTTTTCATCCTTTAGTATGTGTTAAATAAACCCTCTAAAAAGAAATCCTATCCTTTTACCAAATTCCCAAAATAAATTGTCAAAGTTAGGCCTTATTTTCTGCCGCTAGAGTGGTGTTACCCCTTAAGAATATTAGAACACCAGCGTTATGTAAAGGGTCAACATTTGGGCTACTTTATAATAAAATGTTATTTATTTATTCATTTCACTTGTGATCAGAGCAAATGGACAATTCATGCGGTGCACGAATCGTTGTCCGAATTGATTGCATCTCCTATCGCGATCGGGAACGAGATGAATTTATCTCGTTTCAATATAATCGGAAAGGAGATGAAATCAATGGTGAACTCGTCGTGACGGCTTCGAGTATGTCCTACGGACACTAGAAGAATCATTGACAGAATTGATTTCATCTCCATTCGCGATCGGGAACGAGATGAAATCATCTCTTTGCGATATTATCGGAATGGAGATGAAATCAACCGCGAACTCGTTGTGACGCTGTCGAGTATGTCCTATGGATAATGCACGAATCATTGTCCGAATTGATTTCATCTTCTATCGCGATCGGGAACGAGATGAATTTATCTCGTTTCAATATAATCGGAAAGGAGATGAAATCAATGGCGAACTCGTCGTGACGTTGTCGAGTGTATCCTATGGATATTGCACGAATCACTGACAGAATTGATTTCATCTCCGTTCGCGATCGGGAACGGGATGAATTCATCTCGTTCCGATATAATCGGAAACGCGAGGAAATCAAAGGCAAACTCGTCGTGACGGCTTCGAGTATGTCCTACGGACACTAGAAGAATCATTGACAGAATTGATTTCATCTTCATTCGCGATCGGGAACGAGATGAAATCATCTCTTTGCGATATTATCGGAATGGAGATGAAATCAACCGCGAACTCGGTGTGACTTTGTCGAGTATGTCCTATGGATAATGCACGAATCGTTGTCTGAATTGATTTCATCTCCTATCGCAATCGGGAACGAGATGAATTTATCATGTTTCAATGTCATCGGAAAGGAGATGAAATCAATAGTGAACTCGTCGTGACGGCTTCGAGTATGTCCTACGGACACTAGAAGAATCATTGACAGAATTGATTTCATCTCCATTCGCGATCGGGAACGAGATGAAATCATCTCTTTGCGATATTATCGGAATGGAGATGAAATCAACCGCGAACTCGTTGTGACGCTGTCGAGTATGTCCTATGGATAATGCACGAATCGTTGTCCGAATTGATTTCATCTCCTATCGCGATCGGGAACGAGATGAATTTATCTCGTTTCAATATAATCGGAAAGGAGATGAAATCAATGGCGAACTCGTCGTGACGGCGTCGAGTATGTCCTACGGACACTAGAAGAATCATTGACAGAATTGATTTCATCTCCGTTCGCGATAGGGAACGAGATGAAATCATCACTTTACGATATTATCGGAATGGAGATGAAATCAACCGCGAACTCGTTGTGATGTTGTCGAGTATGTCCTATGGATTATGCACGAATCGTTGTCCGAATTGATTTCATCTCGGACGGCAACAGCCGGCAACAACGAGTTCGCGGTTGATTTCATCTCCATTCCGATATTATGGCAAAGAGATGATTTCATCTCGATCCCGATCGCGAATGGAGATGAAATCAATTCTGTCAATGATTCTTCTAGTGTCCGTAGGACATACTCGAAACCGTCACGACGAGTTCGCCATTGATTTCATCTTCTTTCCGATGATATTGAAACAAGATAAATTCATCTCGTTCCCGATCGCGATAGGAGATGAAATCAATTCGGACAACGATTCGTGCATTATTCATAGGACATACGCGACAACGTCACACCGAGTTCGCGGTTGATTTCATCTCCATTCCGATCATATAGCGAAGAGATGATTTCACCTCGTTCCGGATCGCGAACGGAGATGAAATCAATTCTGTCAATGTTTCTTCTAGTGTCCGTAGAACATACTCGAAGCCCTTACGACGAGTTGGCCTTTGATTTCATCTCGTTTCCGATCATATCGGAACGAGATGAATTCGTCTCGTTCCCGATCGCGAACGGAGATGAAATCAATTCTGTCAGTGATTCGTGAAGTATACATAGGATACACTCGACAACGTCACGAGGAGTTCGCCATTGATTTCATCTCCTTTCCGATGATATTGAAACGAGATAAATTCATCTCGTTCCCGATCTCGATAGGAGATGAAATCAATTCGGACAACGATTCGTGCATTATCCATAGGAGATACTCGACAACGTCACAACGACTTGTCGGTTGATTTCATCTCCATTCCGATAATACCGCAAAAAGATGATTTCATCTCGTTCCCGATCGCGAACGGAGATGAAATCAATTCTGTCAATGATTCTTCTAGTGTCCGTAGGACATACTCGAAGCCGTCACGACGAGTTTGCCTTTGATTTCATCTCGTTTCCGATTATATCGCAAAGAGATGATTTCATCTCGTTCCCGATCGCGAAAGGAGATGAAATCAATTCTGTCAATGATTCTTCTAGTGTCCGTAGGACATACTCGAAGCCGTCACGACGAGTTCGCCATTGATTTCATCTCCTTTCCGATGATATTGAAACGAGACAAATTCATCTCGTTTCATATCGCGATAGGAGATGAAATCAAGTCAGACAACGGTTCGTGCATTATCCATAGGACATACTCGATAACGTCACAACGAGTTCGCGGTTGATTTCATCTCCATTCCGATAATATCGCAAAGAGATGATTTTATTTCGTTCCCGATCGCGAACGGAGATGAAATCAATTCTGTCAATGGTTCTTCTAGTGTCAGTAGGACTCACTCGAAGCCGTCACGACGAGTTTGCCATTGATTTCATCTCCTTTCCGATGATATTAAAACAAGATAAATTCATCTCGTTACCGATTGCGATAGGAGATGGAATCAATTCGGACAACGATTCCTGCATTATCCATACGACATACTCGATAAGGTCGCATCGAGTTCGCGGTTGATTTCATGTCCATTCCGATAATATCGCAAAGAGATGATTTCATCGCGTTCCCAATCGCGAACGGAGATGAAATCAATTCTGTCAATGATTCTCCTAGTGTCCGTAGAACATACTCGAAGCCGTCACGACGAGTTCGCCATTGATTTCATCTCCTTTCCGATTATATTGAAACGAAATAAATTCATCTCGTTCCCGATCGCGATAGGAGATGAAATCAATTCGGACAACGATTCGTGCATTATCCATAGGAGATACTCGACAAAGTCACAACGAGTTCGCGGTTGATTTCATCTCCATTCCGATAATATCGCAAAGAGATAATTTCATCTCGTTCCCGATCGCGATAGGAGATGTAATCAATTCTGTCAATGATTCTTCTAGTGGCCGTAGGACATACTCGAAGCCGTCAGGACGAGTTCGCGGTTGATTTCATCTCCATTCCGATAATATCGCAAAGAGATAATTTCATCTCGTTCCCGATCGCCATAGGAGATGAAATCAATTCTGTCAATGATTCTTCTAGTGGCCGTAGGACATACTCGAAGCCGTCAGGACGAGTCCGCCATTGATTTCATCTGTTTTCCGATGATTTTGAAACAAGATAAATTCATCTCGCTCCCGATCGCGATAGGAGATGAAATCAATTCGGACAACGATTCGTGCATTATCCATAGCACATACTCGACAACGTCACACCGAGTTCGCGGTTGATTTCATCTCCATTCCGATAATATCGCAAAGAGATGATTTCACCTCGTTCCCGATCGCGAACGGAGATGAAATAAATTCTGTCAATGATTCTTCTAGTGTCCGTAGGACAAACTCGAAGCCGTCACGACGAGTTTGCCTTTGATTTCATCGCGTTTCCGATTATATCGGAACGAGATGAATTCGTCTCATTCCCGATCGGGAACGGAGATGAAATCAATTCTGTCAGTGATTCGTGCAGTATCCATAGGATACACTCGACAACCCCACACCGAGTTCGCGGTTGATTTCATCTCCATTCCGATAATATCGCAAAGAGATGATTTCATCTCGTTCCCGATCGCGAACGGCGATGAAATCAATTCTGTCAATGATTCTTCTAGTGTCCGTAGAACATACTCGAAGCCGTCACGACGAGTTCGAAATTGATTTCATCTCCTTTCCGATGACATTGAAACATGATTAATTCATCTCGTTCCCGATTGCGATAGGAGATGAAATCAATTCTGTCAATGATTCTTCTAGTGTCCGTAGGACATACTCGAAGCCGTCACGACCAGTTTGCTTTTGATTTCCTCGCGTTTCCGATTATATCGGAACGAGATGAATTCATCCCGTTCCCGATCGCGAACGGAGATGAAATCAATTCTGTCAGTGATTCGTGTAATATCCATAGGATACACTCGACAACGTCACGACGAGTTCGCCATTGATTTCATCTCCTTTCCGATTATATTGAAACGAGATAAATTCATCTCGTTCCCGATCGCGATAGAAGATGAAATCAATTCGGACAACGATTCGTGCATTATCCATAGGACATACTCGACAGCGTCACAACGAGTTCGCGGTTGATTTCATCTCCATTCCGATAATATCGCAAAGAGATGATTTCATCTCGTTCCCGATCGCGAATGGAGATGAAATCAATTCTGTCAATGATTCTTCTAGTGTCCGTAGGACATATTCGAAGCCGTCACGACGAGTTCACCATTGATTTCATCTCCTTTCCGATGATATTGAAATGAGATAAATTCATCTCGTTCCCGATCGCGATAGGAGATGAAATCAATTCGGACAACGATTCGTGCACCGCATGAATTGTCCATTTGCTCTGATCACAAGTGAAATGAATAAATAAATAACATTTTATTATAAAGTAGCACAAATGTTGACCCTTTACATAACGCTGGTGTTCTAATATTCTTAAGGGGTAACACCACTCTAGCGGCAGAAAATAAGGCCTAACTTTGACAATTTATTTTGGGAATTTGATAAAAGGATAGGATTTCTTTTTAGAGGGTTTATTTAACATATACTAAAGGATAAAAAAAATGTATTATAATTTTCATGCAAAATGGCGGCGACAGAGCCCATCCTGAAAAACATGTTTTTTTAAAACTGGGAGAACGGAGTACACGAACACCTTTCCAACGGATCGATTTGAAATGTTGATAGTATCTTCTGAATTACATTCTCTATGAGACGACGTAGGGATTTTTCGATCAAATTTTGAAAAAATGGCGGACGTTGAAAGAAATAAATCGATTTTTTGCCCAAAAGATAAGCGATAAATTTTTTATAAAAAAAAAGTTTACATTTAATTTTAAAAAACGGCTACGTACGCCCATAGAGAATGTAATTATGAAGCTGCGATCAAAATTCAAATCGATTCATGCAAAGGGTTCGCGTATTCCGGCCTCCCATTTTGAAAAACAAGTTTTTCAAGATGGGCTCTGTCGTCGCTATTTTGTATGAAAATTACAATAATTTTTACATCCTTTAATATGTGTTACATAAACCCTCTCATAAGAAATTCTATGCCTTTTTTCATGCTGCCAAAATAAATTGTCAAAGTTAGGCCTAATTTTCTGCCGCTCGAGTGGTGTTACCCCTTAAGAGAAACCGCAAGCAGAGTCGCAACGCTTTGGGATTTCCAGAATCAACCCGTATCGGTACGTGAAAAATTATATCTCAGGCGGTGCAGAAGATCTTCTCATCTATTTTCAATCCCAAAAAAAACGTCGTATCGATTTTCGTCTGCCGGAACCGACTGATTTCGTCTCCCCTAATGAGGAAATGGAAAGCTTCTCCTCATGTTTCCTAACCCAGCTCGAACACACTTTGAGATGATATTCGTACAGAAAAATGTATTTTTGGAGATCAATCCGACTATGATACTGAACGAAGTGGTCGAATGAGAAATGGAATCCCGAAAACATCCAATTCTCGAAAATGTAGCGTCAAGTTATTGAGAGTTTGTTAATAAAAACTTATGTATTGATTTTTTTTCAATACGCAAGAAAAATCGTTCGGTTTATCGAAATTCGATAATCATTGACATTTCTTTGGTTTTGTTAATTTTTATTTCTTAAGGAAGCAAAGAGAACAGGCGCTCTCGATGGATAATCGCTGCAAAATTCGTAAATGTCATTAATTGCGGCGCGCTTCACGCTTTGGCACGCAATACGCCGAGCTATAGCAGACGATAGGTGAAACGTCAAATCGTGTGTCACGATTCTCTGGCCGAATAGGTTGACAGGCAACGTGGCGAATGTTTCTCTAAACGTCAGATCATGCGCGCTGGCATTTGTCAAACGCTGCTGTTTCGCAGAACCTTCTTGACGTCGGCTACGACTTCGTGGCCCTTCGTCTACTCTTCTGCCCTTTTCGATCGTCCAACATGGCGGATTCGAGCGTTAATTTCGAAGATCGAACGCCTTTTTTCTAATGCTTCCCATTTGATGACGGAGGCGAAAAAAAGAAAACGGCTCGGTAGAAATCTTCGGAGTAACCTGCCGAACCCGGCATTTCCCGCTGATACACCTATTCTGGATCACCCTGTATATATATATATATATATATATATATATATATATATATATATATATATATATATATATATTGTATATATATATATATTAGGGTGTGCGGAAAAAAATCGATATTTTTTTTTTCGCTTGCATCCACCAAAAAAAGATGAATTAAGATAAAAAGAGAAGAATCCTCGAAGGAGAGCTCGAAAAAAAATTATTTCGAACGGCGCATTGCATTTGAATACTTTCCATAAGTATAACACAGGAAAATATTGGCACTTCTAAACGTCGTAGTAAAACGCTTCAGGAAAAAATCTCACAAAAATGTCAATAAGATTTTCTGATAGAGAATTGAATGCCCTACAAAAAATATTCCTACGAACAATTAGCTTAGAACAACCGTTCAAGTGGTATCGCTGTCTGAAATTGAATTTTATTATTTAAGCGGCGTGCGCGCCATAGCACACGCTGCCACCTGGCGGCAGCATGCGGTAGCTCGTAGTGCAAAATTACAAGCTTCACACTAGCGCCACGAACGGGAAACCGCGACATTTTTCGCCCATTTTGGCCCCAAATCAAGATCTGTCACTGCTACAAAATTTCATTCGTTATTGGGAAGTGAATCCTGTAGTAGGAGAGGCTGCCTCGAAAAAATTAGCTAGTCACTTGTGGTACTTTAACGAGAAAATTGTTGCTTTATCGTTTTTCGACAATGCTGTGCCGATAAGTGTGAAGGCAAAAATGGTACAAGCTCTGCAATCTCGAGAAAAATCCAAAAATCCTTCCGAGTGAGTAATTTAAAAAAAATGATTAGGAAGTGTTGCTGAAAAAAGACATAAGCGATTTCGTTACTCAAGAATCCTTATTTCTTTTCCAGCAATTCAATTTACCTCATGATTTTTTGAGAGTAAATATTGAATTATGGCCGGAAAATGCCACTTATTTGAGTTGCTCAGATTTTTTTTCAATCCAAAAGTCGTTAATAACGTAGCCGAACGAGGTGTCAGTTTGATAGAAGCATATAACGGTTCATTAACAAAAAACGAAGAGTAGCTACAATATTTATTGGGTGTAGTGCAAAATCATCGACAGAAATACCCTAATTGCAACAAACAGACTCTTAAAAAAAGGAACGATAATTATCAAGGATTATAATGTAAAAACAAATGATTTTATCTTATTAAACCAAATTGATTGAATAAAACTTTTCGAAACACGGTCAATGATGGACGTCGTTTCTTTTATATTTGTTGTTGTACTTGATTCTTTTTTGTATCAGAGAAGTATTTTGAGAACGATTCCATGCAAATTGTATGTTAGAGCAGAACATTCTCTACAAAAAAAAACCCAAAAAGTTTTTTCGTAAAGCGAAAAATTCGATTTTTACAGCCTTTTGAATTATTTTTTTTCTATCAATTCAATTTCAGACAGCGATCCCACTTGAACGGTTGTTCTGAGCTAATTTTTCGTAAAAACTTTTTTGTTGCCAATTCGATTCTCCATGAGAATATGTTAATGACATCTTTGTGCGATTTTTTTCTGACGAGTTGCACTACCACATTCAGAAATCTCAATATTTTCCTGGGTTATTCTTATGGAAAATATTCAAATGCAATGCGCCATTCGAAATAATTTTTTTTCGAGCTCTCCTTCGAGGATTCTTCATTTTTTACCTTAATTCACCTTTTTTTGGTGGATGCAACCGAAAAAAAAAGTATCGATTTTTTTCCGCACACCCTAATATATATATATATATATTGTATATATATAGATATATAGATATTATGGTAACTACATACCGATCACAGATATATTTTTATGCTCCTTCTTGGTCAGTTGCGCTCTCACGAGTCTCGACAGGTTCTTGATTCATACGAAGTGTCCCACATTGTTGTCCTCAGTATCTTGCATGTATAGCAAATTGATGTGCTTTTCCTTCTTGTGTTGAGTTATGCGTATTGGAACAATGTCCTTTTTGGTAGTGGTGGTATACACGTTGATCGATACATTGTTATGAGCTTCAAATTTCTTTATTTGATGTATCGTCACCGGAAATTCGATATCCTTCAGATTCAGTACTGTCGAATAATGAGGATAAGAAGATGGACGAGCATTGTGTTGTTCAGCCGGGTATAGAGCAGCGACAACTGCCCATGCGAAACATGCGTTATCTTTGGATTTAACGTTAACCACAGCCCTCTTCATCATTATTTCCCGCGGCAATGATATGGAGTACCCGGCACGCATCAGATTATACTTATTCACATTTATCGTGAGGTTAAGTATTTTCTGCAGAGCCCAGCCACTATCACGTTCTTGAAATTCATCGAATAATGTTAAAGTGGACTCCATAACACGCTGTTCATACCACTCGTTCAAATCGCTTGTGCTAAATAGTTCGCAGTTTCGCGTGTTGATACTTTTATTTGCATGCTTGCCACCACTCGCGAATTCACCATTAAACACTGTATTGATTTTGATGCTGTTATGCTTGCTGATAATATTTTGCACATGTTGAAGCACTAGGACGCGAGCATCAGTTAGAAAGTGTTTCGGCTCGATGTGGCTGCGATTGATGATGGAACCGGTCAATATGCGACTTTCGAAGGATGTTTCAATCTCTCGCCAGATTAACTCATGATCACTATGTCCTGCGCCTGTGTGTACGAAACGACTCCGCACACAATTTCTCAATCCTTCCAGACGCGCTATTTGGGCTATGAGTGACTGTCCATGTCTAATTAATAATCGCGGGCGCTTAATCCGGCTTTATGTTTTCAGCCCTTCGATGAACTCGACGCATCGTTGCTCCCACGCAGCAAAATCTTCGAACGAGCGTAAAAGCACGACTTGGTCATGTAAAATTTGCTCCATGTTGATGAGTACGAAAAAATTTCTACGATGTTAACAGACTGACTGCTCCATGCAAAGTGTGGTCAGATTTGAGCGGAGCGGATCATTAAAAAGGCCTTCGGGGGAAAAATCGATCCTCTCTCTCGGGAAAACAGACTTTTCCGATAACGCGTAGGTCGCTCGAGGAACATGAGACAAAAACAGGAAGTCGGAATGCATCGGGTCAAAAGATTTTATGGGTCCTGCAGCTCAAATGGTCCGTCGGCGGTCACCGCCTTTGATCCCTAATGTTTATAGTTTTTCCAAGAAATCCTGACTTGTCGAGACCTGTCTAAAGTCTTAGCGAGACTCGTGACAGGAGTAATCATGCATGCAAACATCTTGACATTATCTTTCGGAATAGAGACCTCGACTTTTCAAGAGCTGCGCTCAAGTGGTTCATCCGCCGTCCCTTTGATCCCTAAAGATTATAGTTTTCCCGAGAAACCTGTCAGGACATGTCTCGAGTGTCGGCGAGCTTTGAGATGGGGCGGATACAATTGACATTGTCTTTCGGAATAGAACCAGCTGCATGTCATAAATAATGGGCTTTGAAAGGCGCCGCCCTTCATGTGGCGACTAGCGTTTCCATATGACCGAAAATTTTCCGACCCATAGATGGTTGTCACACACACACATGCACGCACGCTTTTCCAAGAAACCTGTCAGGACCTGTCTGTCGGCGAGCTTTGAGACAGGGTGGACACACACACACACACAACACTTATAGACGGCGGCTTCCCCGCTAGTCGCTCCAAGGGCCACATGCCCCCCCCCCCCCCACATAGGCCACTCTGTGACGTCACTCGCGTCCAGCCCCCCCCCCCCGAACACCACCCCTACATGGACCCCCCTGGACCCCTCCCCTGGACCCCCCGGACCCTCCCCCTTGACCCCCTGACCCTCCCCCTTGAGCCCCCCTTTGACCCTCCCCCCAAAGTGGCTTAGAACCGCCCTAGCTCCTCTACTGCCGACGCGCCGTTTGGAATCTCTGCGCGTCGATCAGTCGTGTTATTCGCAACGCACGGTGTATTATTACAATTTACAATAAAAATTACCTATATATTGAATCTTACTTAATGTTATTGTGCTTACTATGAGTTTATGTTAAAACGTTTACAAAGGGTATGTTAAACGGCATGTCGACAAGGCGAAACAAATATGCCAGCAGGAAGTTAATCATTTGTGCAAGGAGGCGAAACTGAAGTACACCGATACGAATGCTCTAAGTGATCATATTAATCAAGAGATTGAAAAGCTGCGGATAGACGCGGTTCAAAGAAGGCACAAACGATGTTGTCTTTCATTGCGATCAAAGTAAGTAGATGTTCAATGATATTCTATCAATGACTTGACATTTTTGCGGAACCGTCAAAACGGATACTCTTTTTGCGAAGCTTTTTTGTCCGTGCGTCTCTGTCTGTCTATCCGACGGATATAAACACGAACGGCGGATATGAACAATAAATACTACTGGACAGATTGAGCTGAAATTTGGAATATACATGTAAAGTTGGGCGGCAATGATGGGAAAATTATGGGAATGCCTGTAAAAAAATTATTTTCCGAGATAATTCAGGAAAACTAAAAAAAATAATTGACGTTTCCCGTACATTGCGTACGAAGTATACTGCGGAAATTTTGAACTCTTTGATATAAAATGATCAGATCTATTTAAATTACAAACCAAATTAACGATCTATTACTGTCATTTTACTAACTTCGATTACAGAGGAAAGGTTCTTCCTCAAGTAGTGGTAATCTCCCTAAAAAACTTTAACAAGTACAAAAAAACGCTGAGTAATAAAAAGTTCCCTTGCAAACATTATCGTTTGTTTCGCTATCTACAAAATTCAAATTAAACTCGAAATATTTTTTATTCTATTTTAACCAATGGTTTTATTTAGATTATTACTATTCCAATTTAAACGTACAAAAACAGTGATATAACTTTTTATGAAAAAGCGAAGCAAGTTTTTAGAAAAGCACACAAAATTGTAAAAATAATGTTGTTCTCAATATTTTATGAAAAAAACCATATTGCTATTATAATAATAAATACGAAACACGATTATATAAGAGTACAACATATGTATCACAACAACTAGACTGGAAATGCTGTGCTACGACTTGGCTTGCATGGTTAAGAAAAAGTTCGGTAAGATACTCAATTTTCTTACGGAACCGTTCCTACCGCTGGTATAATCAATTGTTAAAACAACTTTTCTACTTGGATTATTTCAAATTGTATCGTCGCATCAGTTATAGCAGGGTTATTATGAATGAGATGTTCGACTATATTTGGACAGACTATGGAAAATAGAGCGATAGGTGTCTAGAGTAATATCGATATTCCTTGTCCACCAGCAAGCAGGGCCGACCGTAATTTAAACCTTCAGCCTGCCAAAAATATGCCCATTACACCGACATTTATACGACGCAACAGATGTCATGGGATGTATGGTGGTTCTGCAATAGAGTAGAAAGTAAATACTTCGACATAACTTTTCAAATCATGCAAATAAAATGAGAACTCAAGAGCCGTGCCGGGCGGTTCAGGGGTACATGACTGATTTGCTTTATACTTTGCGGAATCAGAAACTTGGTTTGCCCTTACGTAATAAATTGCGTCGATTTAGGTCTTTCTTAGCCCGATAGTCAAGTTGTTGAGAAAACGGCATCCTTCGTTGAGCGTTTTTTCTTAACCATGCACGCTAAGTCGTTTTACAGCATTTCCAGTGGACTTGTTGTGATACATACGTTGTACTTGCATATAATCGTTATTCGAATTTGTTGTTTTAGGAGTAATGTGGATTTTTTAGATCATATATTGAGAAAAATATTATTTCTAGGATTTTACAATGTTGTGTACATTTCTAAAAACTTGCTTGGCTTTTTTATATAAAGTTATTTTACTTCTTTTGTATATTTAAATTGAAAAAGTAATAATCTGCATAAAACCATTGTTTGAAATAGAATCAAAAATGTTTCGAGCTTAATTTGAATTTTGTAGATAGTGAAACAACCTATAATATTTTCAAGGGAACTTTTCATTACGTGGTGTTATTTTTACTTTAAGTTTTTTTAGGGAGATGTCAAATCTTTTTGAAACGAAATAAATATATATACAGGGCCACTGTTTATTGGTCACGACCCCTTGAAAGGGTTGTAGGACACGTTTTCCGCTATCAAATAACCTAGTTATGTTTTATCCAGACGTGAACCACTTTCGAGATATTATTTTTATTATTTTCTTGAAATGCGGGGTAGGCAACTTTGAAAATGAATTTGAAAAAGTACTGTTGTATGGAATCAATCTTTTTTATTACTTGTAGTTTGAGGGCACAGTAACAAAGAATTATCAACAATAAAATAACAATAATCTGCAAACATTGTTGTATTAGGGGTGCAAAACTCTGAAATACTAATAATTATTCTTACTTGATTGTTAATAATTCTTTGTTACTGTGTCTTAAAATTACAAATAATAAAAAAGTTTGATTCCATACAACAGTTTTTTAAAATTAACTTTTGTAGTTGCCTACCCCTCACTTTAAAAAAATATCTCGAAAATGGCTCACTTTTGCATAAAGCATTACTGGGTTATTTGATAGTGGAAAACATGTCCTACAACCCTTTTACGGGATCGTGACCGATAACCAGTAGTTCTGTATATAACCGCTGAAAAACATTTAAGGCGGTATAACCGTTTAGAACCTTGTTTTTTAGGTAATTTTTAGGAATCAATTTGGCGAAAACTATCAAACCTACCGTGCTGGGGGTTTTTCATGCATATTAAGACATGTTTCAACGAGCAACACAAATTTTTATGAAATACTTTATTGAAATCTATACAGGTTATGCGCTGTTATGCAGGTCATGGCGTGAGACACTCATCCAATCGGGCGCACGGGTTGCAGGAATCCAAGTCTGAAACAGAAGAACAATTTTTTTTAAATCTATACCAATGTAGTTATCGTTTGAACTAGAACTAAGTACGAAATTTTTATCGGAATCGCAGCCGTTTGAATATTGAGGTTTAATTTTCCCGTAAAATTGTCAACTAAAACATGAGAGCGGGGCTAAAATATTCAAGCTATCGGTATCATTCTAGTTTAGACTATAGGTAAAGGTTCCCTCGAAATGTGTGCAAAATCCGAAGTCAATCGGTCTAATAGTTTACGAGACAAACGTGCGTCCGACTTGAAAAATGTCGTTACGAGAAACACGCGTTTAAAGTTTGCCATTCATTTAGCACTGATACGGCTGAACGTACGGTGGATAACAACTGATTTGAGAAACTTACCCTCAATCAGCTATAGCGGGACCATACAGACCACCTTCCTCAGCTTCAAAAAAAGAATATTGAGCTGCACTCACTTCTCTTCTGGCGGTCCGCGCCTCTTTAGATGCGGTAGACGTCCGTCTGTTGGACCGGTGTATAAGCTCATTGTCTCTACACCCTGCGTATTGGTTTGCGCTAGGGTCGATTTTCATTCCCAATACATCCATACTTGTCAGGAGTTGCTTGAATCCTTTATTAAAAATGACGATAGCTAAATAATTAGCAATATCTATGGTGTTTTTGCCACAGTGCAAATGTATACTGACAGAGTTTTGCAGAGCTCAATAATATAGTGACTATTTGTAAGGGTACCTGAGATACTGGACTGCAAGGGGGGCAAGGGATAGGGAATTTCCCCAAGCTGGTATACAATGGACACAACGGTCGAGTTACAACGGTCGAGGGGATCACTACCTGCCGTGCCCAACGAACCGCAGCCTTTAAGCCTCTGTACTATGAGAGTTCTACGAATTTCAAATTAATATTTTCGAAACACATTCTCAGAACCCCAAACTATAAGAAAATGCAAAAAAATCGAATTTTTGAAGTTTCTAGACGGTAATATCGCCTTAACGATACCGATATTGATTTCTCGAGGTACCGTGATGCCACAATTGGCAGTTTTCGATAATGTTCACATATGCATGAAGTGAGCATTATCGACCCTATCGACCCAAACATTTCTCTTCATCTCATAACTTCACCCACGCGGTATAACCTCACCCACGCGGGTCCTGACCATCGTCCATCTCGTTTCGTTTGCGAGTCCCGTTTACATGTCATGTCCCCTCATTCATTCTTCAGAAATCCATTATCTTTCTTACGCCTCAGCACTGCTTTGACGAAAGTGGCGATGTGAGTCCAAAATAGTCTTCGCCCGATCATGAACCCGATTATGTTATCAGGGGTGATGTGTCCAGTTCGCTAGCTCCAGTTGTTGTCTCCGTGTCGTCCATCTATCTCACGCAAAGAACGTATGTTCCGCATCATCCCGTGTATGTCCGCAGTACTTACAGTCCGGCCCGACTAGAAATGTTGCTAGGGGCAGACTAGTAGAGCTGCATCCGGCATACCGTATCCCGTACCACGGTACGGTACAGGCCGCCGGATCAGAGCTTTACCGGGCGTGAAACGCTTTTTTGAACCCAGCCATGACGCGGATGCCGGTAACGTAACTGATCCGTATACCTTTTCAGGCTCTGACCCGGTTGCCGTATCTATGCGTGAAAGGAAAAAAATCCAAGAATTACAAATAAAAAAATTTTGGTAGTATTTTTTGTTTCCATATGCGTTATTTATGATCCTGCGTATATGATAATTGGAAGAAAACGTATCCTGTCTCGTTAAAGTTTTTTACCTCCCCTCGGAATTGAACCACGTCTTGTAATTCTAGAGCTGAGCGCGCTACCTATTTAGCCATTCCAACACTTGTGTTGAAGATTGCATTGCTGCAATGTAACAATAATTCTGTTTAAACCGGATATTTTCTGCCTATTTAGGCTGTGAAAATAACTCATACGTTTTTACATATTCTCATTGGGGTGTTAGATTTGATTTGATTGATTACCTTACGATGATGATAAAAATAAACAAATGGAAAGGGAAGAAAAAAAGTGTTACATTCCCACGATGCAAACTTCAAATTTATTTTTATTCGTTCTTTGTATCTTGATTTGATGATGACGGCGTCCGCATGGACACGATATTACTTTTATTAGAATCTTGCCGAAATTATGCCCGCAGCAACTCAGTTGTTTACTTTGATGGCCCCGAATGAGGTTATCCGGTAGACATGCGGCGCAAATCAGACATACACTTTGCAGTGCATGGTGGATCGGCACCGGATGTCTACTGGATTACCCAACCTCGGACCACGGATGGGAAAAGGAAAATCGATCAGGCCGTGGACAGGTAACCTTAACAGAGCCATGTGAGGGACGCGTTGCGGGTCGTCTTATGTGGGTCTGATTAATGCTGCTGTCTAACATCGGTATCTGGCTATTACTGATCCGGCAGACATACAGCGCCGATCAGGCACAGACTTCGGCGCCCTAACAAGGTCCTCGCAAGATTACCTGATTCAGGACGGGTGTTTATTACACCCGTTCTTCGGATTCACTGATCCACAAAATATCCAGCACAGATAAGGCGGGCGCTTCTACGGTATTCCGGACCGTATCCTCAAACCTGCCTGATCAGTGATCCGGCTGCCGGAACAACATTTCCAGTCGGGGGCGTCCGTACTCGTTTCATGTTGTGTAGATAACTTCGAAAATATCCGTGTCCCGTGAGGAACTGGGTCAGGTAAAAATTTACCTCCCCAAATCCCCACTCGGTCCACGGTCTTAGGTCCGTTATCATTTTTATTATTATTATCATGTGCTACAATCAACCCGTGATTTTTATGTGCTAAATACGTCGAACTAGTCCGTGAGTGAACAATTGTTCACGGCGTTGAAGTTTGCATCGTTGCGGTGTGAAGACATTTATTTTTATCTTCCGTCTCTCGTGATTCCTGCAATCCGGAATCTTTTCTACATTTGGATTGTACCAAAGGCTCCGAATCCTCATTGGACCAAACCATCAACCAAACGAACTCGAGTCTGAATGGCTCAGTCTAAATCGACATGCTGAGTCGCCTGCCGAACGGACACAGCGAATAAATGTAATCGCGATCGTGATACTCGAAACACTCGCCGTCGAGGGACGATAATTCCTCGGCGGGCCCGTAATCTCGCTCGATGTTCTCTTCGAACCTTCGAATCTCCGTCTGCAATTCAACATCTTGACGGATCCTTCGAGACAGAGGAATATTAGCGTTAGTGAGGCTTTTCAGTAATGTCGGGAAGGGCGAGGCTCGGTTGATATCAGGGACTAGGGATACAATGGTCCTGAAGTTTGCAACGTTGGAATGAAACGAATATTTTTCTATATTTTTTACTTCGTCATATTTTATACCATCTAAACCCTTTTTTTCTTGATTTAGCTTGTGTATCCCTAAACAGGGCGTTCAAAAATGTTTCAATGATTCTTGTAACTTTAATGTCGTAAAAAATGGGCAGCATTAAAAAAAAATCATTTCGTCACATCCCACCGATGCAAACTTCAACCCTATAAGGATACAACACAGTTTATATTTTTCTATTTCATTCCCTAAGATTGTAATACCGAATAAAATTCATCATGATTAATCCTGAGCTACTGGTAAATCGGTTACGCGCCAAAGGAAACCAAATCCATCCACACAAAAACCGAAAATTCCTACCAACCTTGTTCCTTCATGACGAACGTTTTGACAAGAAACCAAGATGACTCGATAAATTCCTGCTCGCGGATTTCCCTCTTGTTGTTCAAGAAGAATAGTGCCTCCTCCTCGGTGACTTAGCTGTTGCGATCCGTGTCAAAAGTCGTTCTGGTCTTGAGCTCGTCGACGGTGAGAACGCCGTCGGCTTCCGAATCCAACAGCTGGAACAAATCCTCCGGCTCAGTGCTGGCGCGGGTTGGGCGGCTTTCTTCGGGTCGGCCGCTTTGTATTTTTCCATCGCTACGCTGCCCCTCTCCTCGGCAGCCTTCTTAAAGGCTTTATCTCCTCGGTGGCGGTGGCGTCTTCGAAGTTGGCTCTCATATCGACCAGGCCGGCTTGATTCTCGGTCTTGAGACACTTGCCGGCCGCAGTCATCGCCAGCCTGATCTTATTGCCGTCTCATCAGCTCGGCCGCCTTCTCCGCCACTTTGCGTGCCTCTTTGCTTAACTCGTGGCACTTGTCGTGGCATTCACCTTCCGGGGCATGCTCGTCGCTCGCGTCGCAGCAGTCGCAAACGCCGATGTTAGCTCGACGGCAGGTAGCGCGACACGTGACCGTTGTTCTGACAGAAGAAGACCCTGTTCGGACAGGCTGGCGTGCCGGGCTCGTCACCGCCATCGCTGCAGTCGCAGTAATCGTCATTGAACCGCTCGAAACTCATAAGCCTGCTGCCGTCCAGACACTCGAAATCGCGCTCTGGATTGTACTCTGGATTGTACTGGAGCAAACTCTTGAACAACAGTATGCCTCGCATGAGCGGCACTTGGTTGCCGCTTACGTGACCACCTCGCTCGAGTGTGAAGTCGGGGAAGGTCGCGATGAGGCTCAAAAAGTTGCCGCTCGTTAGCATCGTGCGTTCTCGTGTTTTTCTTCTCTACGTACCCGCTCGCGTCAATGTATAACCTCAATTGGTCGATACACGAGGCGAGAAAACGCCGCGAGCGATGAAAAATTTATTCCACTTTGGTATTCCACTTTTGTTTCATTTTGGTATTCCGCTTTTACTTCACATTGGTATTCCACTTTTGCGTTCTCTACTCGAAGGTTAGAGCCGGCAACGACACGAGGATGCGCAGAGCAAGTTATAAAACGGCGCACTTCAGGCTAATACGCTAAGCATTCCTCGGGTAACGCTTTTCGCAAAAGGACGTATGTAGTAATGCTTACGATGCAACCGAATAACTTTATTCGTCTAAGAAAACCGATGAGTCTGGACCGTTCTGAAGTATTGAAGAATTTTTCTGGAAAAAAAATCGCTTGCAAATTCGGCCGAATATTACGAGATCTCAAGATTGAGTAGACGGATCGAAAAATGACCCAAACCAAATCGATAGGAATAAATAACATTTCATTGGTGAAATGTGATTAAATGTTCGATTCGTCGACGCGTTTTCACGTAATGTCGATTCTAAGTGAAAAAGTCGTCTGCTAAGGCCCTTCTTAGGGAGAGCGCCCACTGAAAAGTCGCGGCGGCGCGGCGTCGAAGAAGCGTGTCTCTTCTAGATATTCGCTTCTTCGACGCTGCGCCGCCGCCTCAACTTTCCAGTGGGCGCTCTCCCTTACTGTATAAGGAGTCGTGGCGTGTTCGTCGTCCGTGACAGTGCTGCCCATCTTTTTTAAGGGCTGTAGTGCTCATCTTTTTTTTAATTACTTGGCGTCGAGACACTGCAACGTCCCTTGATGTAGATCAGGTTAAGACATCTGCGTCATCTTCTACTGAAGGGCAGCCTTTAACATCTGTGCCAGCTGATCTCATGCACGCAGGTGATGATCATGAAGAGGGTCCTTCATGTAAGTCGAATTCGTTTTTCTTTATCTACATCAACGATTTCATACAGGGACACTGATTCAATGAGAAATGTATATTTGAGGAAGTATATATCAATATTTACAACGTTATACTCTGGAACGAACTCTAAAAAATACAAAAAACAGCTTTCATAGAAACCTTCAACATGTACCTAACGCGTAAAATAAATGAACCTATTTTTTTGACTTCTCAAAGTTGGTCCCACAGAAAAAGTTGGTCATATTGATTGATTTTCACTTTCTTTATATCCCATGTTCAACCAGTCACTACGTAAGTATTTCATATAATACTATGATTGTGGCGTATTCAACGTGGTATATTCAACAGCTCACAGAATGGTACGACGCATTTTATGTTCCCTGACTCGATCAATGCAGACCCTGCAGTGTTAAAAGTTGCAATTTACAAAATCCATTGTGTACCAATCTAAATAGTCGACTATTTGAAATTTCACTCAAACATGATATGAAAAACGCCTAGTTAAAATATGAACAAAATCTATAAAAATCAAGGGCGCGCCCTCGTTCTACCTTAAATACCCGCCGTCGATTTTGTTGAAACTCATATATGTGATAAATCCTTGAAAACTATTAAACACGTATTTTTTAAAAATTTGCGGACAAACAGTTTTAAGAGGAAAACCACCCCTCAAAGAAAGGCGTGTCCCGAGGTAGTTTCGCAGTTTCGCCCGCAAGCAGTCCACCGATCTGAATGAAACAAAAACCAAAATTCTTTTAATGTAAAGCGAAAAAAAAATTACGACAGAATAATTGAAAAAATGAAATTAAGAGGTGACACGCCTTTCTTTGAGGGGTAATTTCCCCACTTCAAAACGTTTTTCCGCAGACAAAAAAATCACGAGTTCAATAGTTGTCAATGCTTTATCACATGTATGAGTTTCAACAAAATCGGAGGCGGAAACTTAAGTGATGTTCCTTGTCAGAATCCAGAAGCAGCAAAATCATTGGAACTGCGATCTGCACATGGACGTCCGCGCTTGGAGGAGCAACGAACAGATATTTTGATGGCTATCGTAGACATAGCCATGTTCGGTGCCTCTGCCGAAGAACGCCGATGGTGTGAAATTGTCCGCACCTGTCATACCCTATCTGACCTACACGCGAAGCTCCTAAATCTCGGATTAAATATATTGTAACGTTGCGTTACGAATATCGAGACTATCCGAGAAAGGTGGGGTATATAAGCGGGCTGGCGCAACGCAATGGTCGGAGCAGTAGACCGACAATCGAAAGGTCCCGGGTTCGAATCCCGGCCCAGAAGCGCCCCGCATTTTTTCTCGTGTAGTTCTCTTCGAGTTTTTTTCGGAGGATTACATTATCTAAAAGTGGCACTTACATTCGCCTACTCCCCAGAACAAGTACCACCTTCGAGGCGAAGAGGCACGTAAAGCTCGGCTGTCCAGAAGCCAATCATCATAAAGCACACCCAGATCAGCATTTTCGTGTGTCTTCCATAAGGTCTCTGGAGACAGTAGCCTCGGTCCTCGGTAAAGATAAAGTGATTTATTTGTCTCACGATGATGAAGCGCGCGTTCCCATCGGACTTACAACAGCAAATAAACAGGCACCATACGTTGATGCACGTAGAATACAAAGTTTCTCTGCCGGATCACGACTTTGTTATTGCTTCTCAACATAAATTGATTTCAAGCGTGTACACTATTTGTGGAATTAAACCTAATGAGATGGGGAGTCCTGAAGCTGTTACTTACAGTGGGCTGACGTCCTTAGCTATCCGCAGTGCTAAACACTCTACGTTCACGGCGACGTCCCACGCTGAAGATTTCAATAGTCTCTTATCTTGCGAGGCTTTCAAAGGACGTGTGAAGGACAGTCAAGGCAATGCAAAGCCTATTCTTATTATTTCTTGCGACGGCGGACCGGATGAAAATCCGCGCTACCCTAAAGTGATTGCACACGCTGTGAATCACTTCAAATAGAGCAATTTAGATGCCATATTCTTAGTGTACAATTCCCCAGGGCGTTTAACAAAGTAGAAAGGTGAATGGCTTCTTTGAGTCGGGAACTGACGGGGCTAATTCTCCCCCACGATCCTTATGGATCGCGCCTGAATGACAGCGGTAAAACGATTGATGTCACCTTAGAACTGGAGAACTTCCAGAAAGCAGGCGAGATTCTGGTCGAAGTACGGAGCTCGGTAGTAATCGACGGGCACGAAATCGTTGCCGAATACATCAAGCCGAAGGATAGCCTATCTATAGTTCCCGACTTGGCCGATGAGCAATGGTAAACAGAGCATGTCAGAGAAACCCAGTATATGGTGCAGGCATTTATGTATTTGCTAAAATGCCAACTAAATGCGCCTCCATAAATCACGACTACATATTAAATTTTAATTTATGTTGCCAGGTAGTCAAGTGTAACAATCGCGACTGCTGCGGGCCATTAAGGGGGCGCTTCGTGCCCCCACCTTAGGCGATCCTCCAAGTGACCGGAGAACCGACTGTGCCGGAGCCTGGCAAACACGGTGGGAAGTCGTTTGCACCGTTCTCGCTTTGGCAATGCTTCACGGTTCATCTCAAGAGTTGCCGTACGATTACTACTACCCATCTCTTATGGCGAAAGATCTAACTATCCATAACAGATGCCGGAGACGTGCGTCATCTACTTTGCTTTGCGTGTGAAGCGGCAGAAACATAGGTCGGGGCTGCATGCAACCTCGCCAGCACTTGTGGTCAAGGTTAGGCCAACGAGTGGGCTCACCCATTGGGCTAAGGAGTTGCTGTGCGTCGTGGACGATACCGTGGAGTAGCTTACCATGGAAGATGTAGATACGCCATTAGCCTTTTTTCCTGCGCTACCAAGGGACAATGACGCCACGTGTCCAATCATGACAGTAGAGAGGCTCATCAATGCCCATGGATCGAGTACGGAAGGCGGCGTCGGAACACTACTACCCTATTTTTTTAAACTAAGTAGAACTAAATTAAAAGCATTATAATGCACCTTAAACGTAGTATCATTTTTCCCCTCGTCTTCTTTATAAAAAAAAATGTGTTTGACAGAACACTCTATCAGTAGGTCTTTATTAGTGGTATGAAGCAAAATACATGAACGTATTGAACAAATGTAATTATTTAAAAAATATGGGGAAAATCTCATGTGCGAGACCTCCGCATCTCACCAAATCTCACCCCGTTCCAATTTAAAGAAAAAAAAACCTCGCGTAATTAATGGACGTCCCCTTACTGCTTAATTTGCTGCCCGTCGTGCGCAGGTGTACGAGCAATAAAAAATGAATAGCAATAAGGGGATTTAGCAATAAAAATTGAAAAAGTAAGTGAAATATTTTTTAATTGTTTTGTCTACTGCTCAATTTTTTTGAATGGTTCATGTTTTACATTGTGGTGATGTTTTTTTTGGGTTTGTAAATTGTGAAAATAATAGTTATTTATGTATTTCTTAAATAGTTCACGAGCAGTGCTCTGTTAAAACCTCAAGATTTCGCATGTACTGTTTCTATTTGTTTATATTTTAGATGTGGCCACCTCTCCCGGAAGATTAGGAGAGATGCTCACGTACAATCGGTGTATGACGGCCATACTAGTACTTGTAATGTGTTTAAACAATTAATTTTATCTACATTTGTTTTGCAAGCCTAATAAGTACAAAACAAAAGCAATTGTTCTGCGAGGGAACTGGAATAAAGAATCATTAAAAGCAGCTATTAGTGCTGTGAAAAATGATGAAGTGTCGGTTCGTGCAGCCGTTAGGACCGACGAAATACCGCGGAAGATAAAATTAAGACTAACACCTGATAAAGACGATATAAGAAAAACAATGACATAAAATGTGCGAAGACTGCCTTCAATCCATACTGTGCCAACTTTGCGTATACACAAATTGTACTGAATTTGATTATATGTGTTCCAGATGAAGCCAAAAAAAAATGAAGTATCAAAACATAAACCGAGAGATAAAACCGAGAGTAGAATTAAGTACTGGCCATTTTCCTCTACTCCAATGGCCATATCACGCTCAGATGCTCCGGGAGAGATGGTCAATCGTGCTTTTTAAAAATACTCATTTAAGGTTGACCTTATAAATGTTTGTTTTATTTTTGTAAATTACCTTAAAGTTAAACGTTAAAAGTTTAATTACAAATGAAGATAAGAAAAGGAACGTCTGTACTTTAATTTTGACGGCTCCTTGAAAAAACTGTGGCCAACTACCGCAAACTTGCTCTATATCTATTTAAAAATTAATCATTCAATACGCCGAAATTCAAGAAAGGAATACTGTTTACTACATTTCCTGCAATTTCAATATTATTTTAACGTGTCGAACCCTCAATAATTGATCGACAACTAGTCATCGACGATTTCATATTCATGTTTAAAAAACAGCCCAAATCTCATATTTGGATTAGGTGAAGCACATCCTGAATTTTTTAATTCGTAAAATTAAATTTCCACCAACCCTGAATCCATTCATCGATTTTTGCAAAACTCAATCCTGACTGATGTTTAGCGCTAAACTTGCTGAAGTTCTACGGTATACGAGAAAAATGCGTACACAAGCACATTTATGAACAGTTTTTATGAATGTACATTTTTCAAAACTATTTTTTTACCCCGAGTACTCATTTATCAGCTTTTATTGACCCATTTCCCTCTTTCCTTTCCTTCCATTTCCTACCCCTCCTTTGCGGGTGCACCCGACATCTTCCCTTCCGCATCGCATTCGCCATAGCTTTTTTTACCATAGGCATAAGAAAACTGCGGAAGACGTATGCCAATGCAGCCGGTTTCAAATTCGCTTCACTATTTCTTAGATACGTCGCGTTCCAACGAAGTTGTAACACGGGTTGGTAGTTATGTACATGTAACACTCACACGTATCACCAGTGTACTCGGTACCTCTATACACTGAAAAAAAAAAATTCGTTCATTCAACCAAAATTTAGTTGGTTTAACAAAATGTATCTTTAAATACGTTCAACTTGATTTTTGATTGGCATAACAAACGTTTTGTTTGTCTGATACTTTTAGTGGTGTGAACTGTAGCTTATTTAGCATGTATGAGCAACTGTTAAAACAACAAAATTTCGAGACAACAAAATGCATTTTGCACATTCAACGATTTCTTTTTCTCAGTGTATATTAAATGCAGCGTCACGGCCGCATTTTTATTTTTTATACATCTGCAAGACCGGGATCCAGAGCCGATCTTCTGAAATTCCAGCTTCTCACTAAGCACGAGACCAACACACCGGTTTTTTTTTTAATATAACTTTGCGACGTTTCGGAACATTCGAAAAATACTTCATTTAAGGTCTCGACGAAATGTATCGAACGAGAGTTTTTTTTTCGCGAATCACAAAAACGTCACAAAAGGGTGATATTGATGGCTAAAAAATGTCGGACCCCCCGCCCGAAGCATCATTTTGCATAGCAGACGTAGAAATGATACGGTACTGACGGACAAATAAAAATACATTCTCGGCATAGTGAAAGAACGGCGAATCGAGGACACGGATCCATTATTGTTTTATTGGAGTATATACCTACCATTCAAAGTCTATTTTAAAAAGTCTCGATAGCGAACATGAACCAGCACGCATTCCTACATAAATGCGAATTATTCTGAAATCAAATGCCGGGAAAATTTGCTCGTCGCAGTAGGTTACCTGCCACTATTGAAGCAGCAGGCATACACACACACACACACACACATACACACGCGCGCGCGCGTGTGTGTGTGTGTGTGTGAGCGTACGTGCGTACGCGCGTGTGCGTGCAAAGCAAACCGCCAGCAAAAATTCAACAAATTTAGAGAAAAATCAGTAACACTTATAGCAATTGTTGGTAGATAGATACAGAAGGGGAAGGAATGAGCGGGAAAAGGGGGGTACATGAGGGCAGGGTTTTCAGAGGAAGGCTACTTCTTCTTTTCCTGGTGAATTGACGAGTACTGTGCTGACACGACTAATGTCCCTAGGATAAAGAAAGTGTTGCAACAGGAAAGACGGAAAAAAAAACAGAAGAAGCGGAGTCACTCGCTCACTGACGCACTCTCAGTTTCTTGAGAAACGCCGAGTGCGTCGATGATGCGTCGATGATGCGACTGGCCTAACGGTAAGGAAAGTGTCTCGATAGGAAAAACGAAAACAAGGAATTGCGGCGGATCAGGAGAATATAATAGAATAAGAACTTCTCGGGATTACTGGTCTCACGATAAGGAAACCGAGAAGAATATTAAAAGACGATAGAAAAGAAGAGGTAATAAAATAATTAAATCAGAGGAAGGTACGGATCTTTAAATCTGAGAAAATAAAAGGTATCGATAAATCAGTAAAAAGGTATCAGATTAAAATAAAAACACGAAACGAGCGACACAAACAAAACATATTAAAATATTATGTACCACACATGTACACACTTACACGAAAGGTCAAAAGAAAAACATAAAACGAGCGACGTAAACAAAACACATTACACAATTACTCACCATTCCATACACACTTACACGGACAATTTTGTATAATATCGAGTCACAAGAGATAAACCAATAAATCAAATGAAGAGTTTCGACACCTTAAGGAACGTATTTAGGGGAGGTCCGGCCGTGCGTTACGGTCTACGTACCCCGGCGGGGGGGGGGGGGGGGCAAGGTTTGCGTTACGTCACGATTTTAAAACTGCGAGAAATAGCAAAATTTCTGCATGTTCAAGTTTTTAATTAAAAACTTGAGCGCAATTTTACGGCGGAAAATTGACATCTTTCCGTAGGGAATGTCAGTTAAGGGGAAAAGTCATTGTGCAAAAATGTGCACAGCGGCTTTCCCCCTTTCCAAATTTTCCCAAGCAAAATTTAGGAAAAAACATTTCTTGTTTTTTATGATTCTTGAAAGTACATATATTCACAAATATTTTGGCAACATTTTAAGTCAAAAGTCCGCATATTGACGGAGTTTCAATTCCTACAGTTCCTACAGATGTGGCATCGCTCACAATAGGTGAAGTGCAGGGTTTTATTATTTTGTGAAATATAATGAAGATAAAGAACCGTCATATCGTCCGGGACTAGATAATTTAATGTAAGTATCAATATTCTAGAAAAAAAAAACATAACTTAATATCAAGAAAAACGGAACGAAAACTTTGAACGCGTTTTTCTCGAAACAACTTTTTCGACCTTATCCCAGCGAATACTAAAAAACTTATCAACCGATTTTCAACTTTTTTAAAAATTAAAAAAATTCATAATTACTATTTTTAAAGACTGCTTGAATAAAAAGAGCCTTTAAAATAGAAAAAAATGGTCAAACCATCGGCATTTTGTAAAAAAAAACCAAAATAAAAAAAACGGCTACGCATAACGATAGCTACATTTTTATAGATATCGATAATTTTTTTTCGACGTCAAATCAAGGCATACAGTCTGAAAAAAAAGGATTTGTACATCTCACACGAAATTGTTGTTAATTTGTTTGTTCGTTTTGTCCCAAGAATTTTGTAAACAAACACCATATACACTAGGCCAAAGAATTAAAGGATATTGAAAAAGTCCGCCAATTTTAGGGTCATTTTCAAATAGCTGTAACTCCTCGAAAAATGGTAGTACAGCAAACTGGAAAAAAAAGCAAATTGAAGGGATGAATCTCTCGTTTTGAGAACTTGAGCTCAAAAATTGTTTGCATCAGCCAATTTTTAGTAGCCATAAAAAAACCAAAGTAAACAAATTTTCAACATTTTTGCTCATCTTTCACAGTCTGCACGGACGTTAGTAAATGTTTTGGAATGATCGGATTGAAAGAATCGTCTAGCTGGATTCTTCCCCTTTAATTTAAGCGGTGGGAGAGCTCTGTACGATTCTTTCTCGCTGAGTTATCGATGTTCAAAACAAAAATGACACTTTTAACTTTGATGACTGATTACTCGGAGACTAATGGTCGCACAGAAAAAAAACCAGAGGGTTTTGGAAACTTTGAAGTATTCTCTATAAGATGCTTTTATCATTTTTTTATCAAGATTTTTTTTATGCGGGAAAATGTATTTTAAAAAACGTGAAAAATAGCATATTTACGAATATTCTTTTAACTAAGGATTGTTTTGCTAATATCGAATAGATAAAAAAAATTCGGTTTTTCTATGACCTCAAAGTATCCTAAAAAAGCCCTTAAAAGTTTAAACCCCTGCGATTTTTTTTTTCATTGTGTTCCGAATGATCGAAATTGTGGTTTTTGTCAAAAATCGATTGAAGGCTAAATCTACCACCTTTTATTCGTCTTTTGAGAACCACAATTTTTTTTGGCACTGATCCGAATTTCCGGTGCTAAAGAATGTTGATTGTTGAACAACGGGAACAATTTTTTGTTTAATGAAAAAAATTGACAAAAAAATTTGTTAAAAAAAATCGAAAAAAATTGTTAGATTTTTTTATAGCGCTGAACGTTTTTCATGATACAAAGAGCGATTGGAGTTGTTGGAATTCACGGTTCTTTGAATGTGTGCGTGTGTACAATTTACATTAAGGATACGACACCCTACGCACACGTCCCACGATTATTAATCGAGACTCACAACTGAGGGATGCAAAGTTTCACATCTCTCAAAAACAATCGTGTCACATTCATCTGACCGCTGTATCTACCTTTCTTTTAATATTAATTTAATATTTAGTTGCAAAACCGGATGCCTTTCTATTAATCACTGTTTTTTCGGCTGCAAGTTTTTAACTGTTGCTTAATTTTGTTCAGCGTTCACCTTATGGTATGAGCTTTGTTGAAGGACAAAAAAGTTTTTTTTCAAGGTCATACAAAAGTCGAGCTCATATGCGATACTCTGCCGATTTTTATGAACCATCCTACACTGACAGAAAAATTCTATTAATATTAACTAACCGCGTCTATTTATTTATTTTTTATTAGAATCAACTAGATTTTTCGTGAATTCAAATTTTTCCTATTGCATTCCATTATTGGAATTTTTCATTTTAAATATATTTATTTATTCAAATTAAACTTGAACTAATGAACTAATGGTCTGTTTTTATTGCAACACACAGATCAAAGGGTTATGGGGGTAGAGAGGGTGGAGAGAGAGGAATTATATATATATATATATATATATATATATATATATATATATATATATATATATACTTAATATCATTGTGATAATTAGAGAGTTTTATCGAATGACATGTTATAGAATTTTCAAACATAACATATATATATATATATATATATATATATATATACAGGGTGTCCCATTTTAATCTTGCACCTGAATTTTCTCGAAAAATATTGTTCGGACGAAATATTGTGTGGAACAAAACTTCTAGGGATTGAAGGGGGACGTTTAAAAAAAATTTATTTGAGGAGCCAAAATTCAAAATGGCGGCGTTACAAAGGCTGACATGTTTTTTTTTTCAAACGGAGACATAACTTTTTTATTGCCAAAAAATTTGTCAGCTGAAAACTAAAAACTTTTGTTGAAAAAATTTTTTGATAAAGTTCATAGTTTTCAAGTGAGAACATCATTTTCAATTATTTCAGATGTATCCAGGATGTGTGTGTGTGTGTGTGTGTGTGTGTGTGTGTGTGTGTGTGTGTGTGTGTGTGTGTGTGTTTTTCTACCCATCGTGATCAAAGTTCGTCAAGGATTTAAAGAAACACGTTTTTGGGCCTGAAAATGGCACAAACGCTATTAAAATGGAAAAAAACTATTTTTCATCGATTTTCCTCCAAAATTTTCTCATGAAATATCGTCCAAATTTGAAAACAAAAAAACAAAAAAAAACAAAAATTTTCAACAAAAAAATTTGATTCTTTTTTTGTTCAAGTGGTCATACATTCGAAAACACACACACACACACACACACACACACACACACACACACACACACACACACACACACACACACACACACACAAATCCTGGATACATCTGAAATAATTGAAAATGATGTTCTCACTTGAAAACTATGAACTTTATCAAAAAAAATGTTTCAACAAAAGTTTTTAGTTTTCAGCTGACAAATTTTTTGACAATAAAAAAAAGTTATGTTTCTGTTTGAAAAAAACATATCAGCCTTTGTAACGCCGCCATTTTGAATTTTGGCTCCTCAAATAAATTTTTTTCAAACGTCCCCCTTCAATCCCTAGAAGTTTTGTTCCACACAATAGTTCGTCCGAGCAATATTTTTCGAGAAAATTCAGGTGTAAGATTAAAATGGGACACCCTGTATATATATATATATATATATATATATATATATATATATATATATATATATATATATATATTAGGGTGATTCGTTTCAGGGTAACTTTTGTTTTCTGACCCATCGTGCCCGAAAACCTTTAGTTGGTACCCAAAAACGAAGTTTCGTGAAAGGGGGGTGTTGTCAAAAAATATTTAGAGGTCGCGAATCAAAATTGAAGGTTTCCCATTTGATTAACATTGAAAAAAATGTTTTTCTCATTATTAGTGTTACCATTCCGCGAATTTTGATATCGGGATATTTTCCAAGTGGGTTCTCATAGGAAATATGACACTTTATAATAAAGTTCATTGAGCCATGTCCGTAAATTCAACCGGTTCAGCGGTATCATTATTTCAAGTGAATATTGTATGGAAATATCTATTCAAACGACTGTAACGCCTAAGCTATTAGATATATCGAAAAAAATTCAAATGAGAACTATGTAGAGAAAGTAATTTTCTACAAAAAAGTCTTATAAGCCGAGCCCGTAAATTCAACTCTTTCTCAGCTATAGGTGGATGAAGTAAAATAAATAGATTTTTTTGTTTAAAAAAGAATCTATTTATTTTACTTCATCCACCTATAGCTGAGAAAGAGTTGAATTTTCGGGCTCGGCTTATAAGACTTTTTTTGTAGAAAATTACTTTCTCTACAAAGTTCTCATCTGAATTTTTTTCGATATATCTAATAGCTTAGGCGTTACAGCCGTTTGAATAGATATTTTGCAGTATTCACTTGAAATAATGATGCCGTTGAATTTACGGCCATGGCTCAATGAACTTTATTGTGGTGTATCATATTTCATATGAGAACCCACTTGGAAAATATCGCGATATCAAAATTCGCGGAATGGTAACACTAATAATGAGAAAAACATTTTTTTCAATGTTAATCAAATGGGATACCTTCAATTTTGATTCGCGACCTCTAAATATTTTTTGACAACACCCCCCTTTCACGAAAGTTCGTTTTTGAGTACGAACTAAAGGTTTTCGGGCACGATGGGTCAAAAAAGAAAGTTGCCCTGAACCGAATCACCCTAATATATATATATATATATATATATATATATATATATATATATATATATATATATTATAATCCCCCGAAAAAACTCAGGAGAACTATCCGAAAAAAATGCGGTGCGCTTCTGGGCCGGGATTCGAACCCGGGACCTTTCGATTGCCGGTCGACTGCTCTGACCAACTGAGCTACACCAGCCCGCTTACCTCACCTTTCTCGGATAGTCTACATTAGATTTTCCAACATAACCTATATATATATATAGGTTATGTTTCCAAATTCTATAACATGTCATTCGATAAAACTCTCTAATTATCACAATGATATTAACTAATTGATATAGGTTATGTGATACAAATAATGATGAGAATCCATTTGGTCTCTTATGCCATATCTGCGATTCAGATATTACAAGTACTCGGTAGCATAGGGGCAGCGTACTCAGCTATGAGTAGGTAAGCTCAAGGTTCGAGTCCCATATAGGTGAAATATTTTCTTCGAACTAATCTTTTCAAAAGACCAGGTAATGACGAATTACAATACAAAAATAGTTAATTTTTTTTTGACAGTGCAGGACCAATTTTGGTGATCTATATCGGGTCACAATTATCCGCCAAGACTCGGTCGATAATCGGGTCAAGCTCGAGTGCCAATGATGGCAATCTTGACGGGGACTTATTGTTGGCCGATTCTCGAATGAACTCCTACGCGATGCTCGGCCGATTCTCACAAGCCATTCTAGGGCCAATATTGATTGCGAATACCGGGCCGCTCTTATTATCCGAGGCTCGGTCGATGATCGGGCCAAGCTCGAGTGCCAATGTTGGCAAGCTCGGCGTCGAGCATCGGCAAATCGTTGGCCACTACCGATCACCCTACATGGGAATATGGCGAAAAAATCAGTTTAGTGCGCCTCATTACCGGCGAAATGATTTCTCCTCCAAGTGATTATTACGATGAAATAACTTTTCTATCTGAAACTTGCTCAATAAGATTGCGAATTCCTCACAACTGAAATGCGCCTATGTTTTTCAGTAACTGGGACATATGTTATCCCAGCCGTAATTTTAACATTTTCCAGACTGGGACAGCATATGCCCCGTCAGGTGTGAAAGGGTTAAATGAGAGAAGTTGTTGTGAGTGGTTTTAAAAGTTTAAGAACGGTGAGTTTGACGTCGAAGACAAAAAACGTAGCGGAAGGCCGAAACGAAGACGCGGAATTGGAAGCGTTATTGGAGGGAGATTCGTGCCAAACGCAAAATTTCCCGCAAATGACGCTTATTCGGCTCAAAACTCGACATTTTCGCACGAAAAAATTATGTGATGCTGATACAAAATCGCTAATATTTCAAGGTTATGGTCTTCCCAGGTGTCCAACCTTACAATTTGACGTTTTACATCTGACAATTTCAACCATTACCGCCTAGTAGGGCCATCTTTTGTCAAACGGCGGAGACTTATTTGTACTCCCAATATATTATTGCAATAATAATTAATATGTTCGATTGTCGTATATCTAAAAAAATAATTCTAAAAGTGTACTGGATAATTTATAATTTAATATAAAGTAATATGTAAATTATTATGAAATAGTGTTTTGGAGGTTAATCCAAAAATGCTATTTTTTAAATGAATTTACCGGTTTAGGTACCGGGCGGCCAGGTCTTACGCAGCCCACTCGTGCCGAGCCATCATGTTCTACGGGCACCGTTGTCGACGCTGACGACAAAACCGTTTTTGGATTTGCCGGGAACTTTCGCTCCGGTTATAAATTTTGATGCAGACAGTCCAATCAAAGGCAAAGTTATTAAAATCGCTTCCTTAATAAAAGTAACGATGTCGGATATATTTTTACCTAAAAAATTTCAACGATGAATCGAAAGCTCTCTATGGCACCGGAGTCTAGCAATGAAGAGGAGATAGTGGACAATCCAGCGAACAGAACTCTCAACCGCATTTACAAAACGCCCGGCCAGGACGCGCTTCGCAAGGAAATAACTACAATTAAGGTAGAAATCCAGGACATTCTTCTAAAGAAAAATGCAGGACTGTAGGATGGTGGAGCGAAGAAGTTGAAGCCCTGGAGAAAAATGAAGGAAAAAGAGACTGAGCAGAATGAAGGAAAAAGAGTCTAAGCAGAATCACGGAACGGAATGCAAAGCGTAAAAAAAAGAGAGATAGAAAAGAAGGGCTTGCTCAAGCCATGATCGAAAACCCTGATTTGGGTACACGTTTGAGAGTGCGCGAAGAACCCGGATGTCCTAGGCTGGAGGAAGATCAGCCTGAGCTGCTAAAGGCCATCGCTGAACTTGTGCGTTTCGGAGCTGGTGCGGAAGACAAGCGCCGTAGTGATGTACTTTACAGCCGCCGGACGCTGTCTGATCTTCCTAAGGAATTGGAAAATATAGGCTTAACTATATCACGACCTGCAACGTACCTTCGTCTTGTCCCAAAGAAAACAACCACACACGAGGGTAGGAAGCACGCTATTGACGGTGCTTGTGCGACTTCTACGTCCGCAGGCAGCCCTTTACAAGGCCCATATAGCCAGACCTTTTGCAAGGCCATCCGAGACGTTGAAATACTAGCTTCAATCCTGGATCCAGATCCAGTCATTTTCATATCACAAGATGACAAGGCTAGAGTGCCGCTGGGCATAACAGCCGTAAACAAGCAAGCACCAGTTTTGATGCACCTAGACTATCTGGTATTTTAATCATTTCAGATATGCATTGGTAGTTACTGTAATTTGTGGTAACACTTCTATTCTTTGTTTTAGATTAGATTGTTGTCCACGCCTTTTGGCATGGTCCATTTTTTCCCGGTTTCGCTCCTTCACCTGAAAATATGATAAAAAGGATCATTGCGGTAGCATTAATGATCCCGCTGGTAAAAATAACTCTCACCACCGCCTACGTCGAGTGCCCTCGGGGTACCGCTCCGTCACGATACCTCCGTCGGTGTTACCCCGGGGCACCTACCATCGACGACTCTCACCGATGGCCCAGCAGGGTATTCCTTCACCAAGGGGACTCGCCGATGGCCCACCAGGCTTTTTTCCCCTCGTCGATGCCACACCGCAGCCCTCCTTCGCTGAGGCGACGCCAAAGCCCTCAGCCAGCAGTGCACCAGAGTCCCTCGCCTACACAATGTTCTCGTCGCTGGCCCTTCAGTGCATCTTTGCAGCATTAAGTCTCCAGTGAACCCCTCTGCATCTGCAAGGATCCAGGGGGAAATTACAGGGAGAAGAACATCAACAACGGTGCGGATACAAACCGATCCCATCTCTCCGGTCAACCAGCCCCTTCCTCCCCATACACTCAGTACTAGGCCTATTTTATAAATGGTGTCTTTAAACGTGTAAATATTCATTTTTTGTTTTTATTGGCGCTTTCGTAATTTTTAGGTTATATTAGTAATCAGTTTATACGCAATTGAGTTCCCGTGACCCCCGCGTCCGCCACGTAAATTAAGCATACTCGGTCCGCCGTTGCATTTCACACACCTGTAAAAACATACGACACACACTGCGTACTCGCGTAACACTTTTCACTAATATTTAAGGGTGTATGGCAGCTACTGCAGAGTCGTTACAGAACTGATTATGCAATTTGCAAAAATCGCATTTAAAGACTAAATAAAATAATTGTAGTATTCATTGAAGCTAAAAAGGAGATTTACCACAGCTCAAAGTAAAACATGCGGTACAGAAAGAAGAATTTTCAATTTTTATCTGCAAATTTAGTTGCTGATTTGATGTACGTTTTCTCTGACGAAAACTCTGGAAAATAAAAATCGACATATTTTAAAATTAAAATTAAAAAAATTCCATGTAGGTATTTGATGCATACAGCATAAAATACTATCCCCCGATCTATTTACAATCATTATTTGGGATATTATAACATTGTTTTTTGTAATTAACGTAAATAAGCATAATTCAATATTCGTACTGTCGAAATAAATCAACTTGGCAACGTCGCAATTTCTGAATGTTGGTAGCAACGTGCTCCGCAATTTTTCCGGCATCTGTCCACAGTACGAAAAATGGCGACGCCGGCAAGCGATAACACGGAGAGGTTACGTTGCACCCGAGGCAAATTTACTACAAAAAGAAAAGAAACGTGGAAAGAGAATGTGCGAATAGCTGTCAAGCGAAGAAAGTTGAATTGTGCTGAAAAGGCCGAAGAACAAGTGGGGGAAGGCCGACGCATCATAGAGTTGCAAAAATTAGCGGATGACTTGTGGTGTCACATGTGTTCGCAGCCCTTATCGCTGCGATTCATTAAAAACGAACATCGGATTGGCCTCGCCAGCGTTTTAAAAATTCGTTGCAGCACGTGTCTTGCGATGCACGAAGTTCACACGTGCAAAAAAACGTATCGAAATGAGTCTGGTCGCACCAGATACGATGTAAATTTGAAGGCTGCAATGGGTAAGAAATTACATAACCTCAATTTTATGCTTAGTTTTAGATTTGCAATATTTTTTAGTAAATCCCCCCCGATAGCTCATTCTTATTTTTTTATTAACTTCCATCTTATTTTTTCCTCATCTACGCTATCGCTAAATATGACACTAGCAAATAAACGTGTGATATTGAGAATGGTTGTTGGTTGTCATTTTTTTGCAATATTTGCATGCCGTAGCGATTATTGATGCTGGCATCGGAGAAAGCCACCTCAACACCGCTTTGTCTGCACTGAATGTGCCCACTATGAATCCTCACACTCTAAAAACGCACGAGCGGATTGTTGGTTCTGCAATAGAAGATGTAGCGGGAGAAAGTTGTAGGGACGCTATCAGATTAGAGAGGACACTCACAGTGCAAAAATATGGCTCGTACGTATTTCAAGTTTTGCAAAACAAAATTAATCAGTGAAGTTATATCCCATTGTACTCATCTTAAATTATTGTTTTCAGTTGCACAGTCCATAAAAAGGTGACGCCATCTCCTTCAGTTGTATCTTACATTTTATGCCTGTTCTTTTATACTGTAAGATGGTAAAGGGTTTATAGATTTTATGAACAATTTGAATGCATTGAAAAGCATGTTGAATAATCTAATCGCAACGTTTAAGCTTTTGCTTTGACACAATTGATAATTTTTTAATAATAAAAAAGTTGAGGCCTATTTTTACAATTAATTGATTGCAATTGAACTAAATTTGTTTCAAAATACTTATAAACTGTGTTTGGTAACCTAAAATACTTATAAACTATGTTCAAAAACCTTAAAGGCGCTGGCTTACTTGGCGTGATTTTTTATACTAATTGGATTGTTGTTTTGAAAATTATTTATCCAATATAATGAAAATATACTAAGTCGTGTCAATAATTTATAGGGCTGCATTCACGAACGAGGGAAAGGTAAAAATTAAAGCCAGCATCGATGCAGCGTGGCAGACGAGAGGTAATGGCCATTCGTACGACAGTCAAACAGGTAAGACGATATGGATATTATTTTTTGTGCCGTAGAAAAATATTATCGGTATATTTTTTTTGTTTGTGTTTGTATATATTTTTTTCGTTTTTGCTTGTAGGTCATTCTTCACTTATCGGCGTTCTAAGTGGAAGAATATTGGGGAGAGCTATTCGAATTAAAATATGCTCGTTATGTTCTAACGGCCACGATCCCAATGATCATGATTGCCGTCTTAACTTTCGCGGCAGTGCCAAAGCCATGGAACCGGATATGGCGGCACAACTGGTTGTTCACAATAAGGACTTGGAAGATGAGAATGTCATCATTGGATCCGTCGTCGGCGATGAAGATGCTTCAACCATGTGTCGAATTCGGAGGGAATCTGCGCACGTTATTGCCAAAGAATCTGACATGAATCACAACACTAAGTCTCTCAGCAACAAATTGTGGAAGCTCCGTATACCCAAACAAACGATCGACTACCTGAAAAAATGTTTTGGGTGCGCAATAAAAAAAAAATAGCGGAGATCCGGAGGCTGTAAGGAAAGCCCTGTCGAATGTCGTTGACCATGCCTTCGATCAACACGAGATGTGCGGAGAATGGTACCGTTTCAAAGATGATCCGGAAAACTACAAGCATCACGGCCTCCCAGATGGAAAAGGTCTGCATGGCACACAGCTCTACACCGATTTGACGCAACTTTTTGGAACTTACGCTAACAACGCAGAAAAAATCGCCGCCTGCAGTTCTACGCAGCCTAACGAATCGTTCAAGAATTTCCGCTTACGAAAATTTGAATCGCGCGCCTCTTATAGACTCTGTGACGTCATCAGCGACGTTGTCGTGTTTACGACATACGAGCTAAAGAAATACGAAAACGGTCCTATTTAACTCGCAATATCTCGCAAAATATATGGGCACATGTCAATTTTTTTTAACGTATCATGCATATTACAGCGATACCGCACAAAAGTTTTTTTTACAAAAGAGTACTCCGGAAATACCTTCTTGCCAATGTAAAGGAAATTTTGGACGTACAGTCCTATGTTCCCCGTGTTAAATTACCTAACTTTGAATTCGTTTATCTCAGCATTCACGTGGGCAAATTTTGTTTCTTTAATCTCAAAAAGTTCTCGATATTTTCCTTTACAATATCAGTGAGTTTCAATTCGAACAGTAGTAAATAACTTAGTTGCCATACATCCTTAAGCGTCATATCAAATTGTGCGGCTCGCGCTATGACACTTCGGGGTAACACCGAATTATCACAGCCGCGCCAAATAACGTCCACGGTGCGCCGTGGGACTACACCATTTATTATCCTCGGAGAATACCTCCCTTCCTTACCGACCTGGCCCGAACCTGCCTCGCGCTAGTTCGTGCGCGGGCCGATGGTGGGCGGCGGGTAAAATCCTTTCCTGTAATGGTTCGCGACCGAGACAAGCATAAAACTCCGGCCTCGAGTCGCAAACGGGGCATTTTCGATATCACTGCTTCACAGCCCATGCGCAGTTGACCACGTAGCGAGCTCACAGCCCATGACTCCTACACATCGTCTTACAAAATACGCCGTACAGTGCTGTCCCAAAAACGAAACACAATTTTTTACCGCCAGTAAAAATTTCGCTTCCTTTTCTCCCTATCCTTCAGCATCCTTAATTTTTTTGTAATAATACTTATTTCTCTTTTTATATTCATTTTTATATCTTAATTTTTCGTACAGTTATATTTTTTTGGCTTTTTCACATCCATATTAAAACATTTACTGTTTTATTACAAATAGTTTTCCTCATTTACCCTTTCATGCCACGTAACGCTAAAAATCCTTCATACACCTCCAAATCCACCTCCACCTCCAACACCTTCATACACCTTCAAATCCAAGTACACCCGCCGGAATCGCCTTGTTAACCGGTACCTCGCACGGCTTTTTCTCCCTCTGACGTAGGGGGGAGTAAATCGGTTAACAAGATTACCCGATCACGATTGGGTGGTAGCAGAGCGACACAAGCTGGTGCCCTCTGTTTACGCCTATATTGCCATCAAGCCGCATTCGGTGCCAGCCAGACGGAGTTTCCTACTCCGGTCCAACATATATTGCAATAAGAAGTGGAAAGCATTCATCTTCGATAGTCTCAACGCTCATTGCCGATTTCGAGAAGACACTTATTGTGCAATGCTTCCAAACTCTAATGGCTAACGACGAGGGTGTGCTCAAGCCAGTTGTCATACTATCTGTCGACGGCGGACCTCGTGAAAATCCTAAGTATCCCAAGGTGATTGCGCACGCAATTGACCACTTTCAGGAGCCAACCTAGACGCTTTGTTCATTGTCACAAATGCGCCCGGGAGAAGTGCTTACAACCGTGTCGAAAGGAGGATGACTCCATTAAGCAAGGAGCTGGCAGGTGCCGTCCTTGATCACCAACATTTTGGGTTCCACCTCAACGTCAACGCGAAAACTATCGACCCACAGCTTGCGATCCAGAACTTCGCTTATACCGGTGGAGTTTTGGCCGATATCTGGAATGGTCTTGTCCTAGATGGGCACAAAGTGTTCGCGGTATATATCCATCCTCGGGAGGCTCTTTCCATCCCAGCTCTGCCACCGGCCGACTGGTACGCACAGCATGTTAGGGAGAGTCAGCATTTGCTGAAGGCACGAGGCATAAAAAACTAATGACAGTTTGAAGGTAGTCTTGTAGCAAACGTTCAGATCATAACAGGCGTTGTTCTCAAATACAGATCGTGAAATGCACCGACTCTGCTTGTTGCAAGGAAGCTCGAAGTGGCCTGCGCCGCATCCTGCCAAATGGGTTTCTGCCCCCGCCTTACTCTCCCGTCCAAACAGCCCCCGGTCCTGAAACTCCGCCGCCCACGGGAGACGGCAACGATAAGTTCGCTCCACTCTTGCTGAGAACTACGGTATCAGAGAAGCCCAACCATGTTGGATTCGCTGTAATGCCCTATGATATTTCCTGCCCATCAATGAGCCTAAATCATTTTACCAAAAACCGATCAAATTTACAAAAAACTATGTCCAATTATTTAACAATCGAACGAACTTACCTGCAAGCGAAGTTCGATTGAAGTTATATCAAGGTGCTCGCTCCAAGATGATTACATTGTGTAGAGTTGTCAATACGTGAAAATTTAACAACGTTCATATGTGAAACTCTAAAATATAAGTGGTCGTTTTCCTGTTTCTCGCTCGGTGCTTGACATTTTTCATATTTCATAGCTTTTTTATTTTAGTCACACGCGCGCACATACACACACACTCACACGTATAAGTAGAATGACGCAGCTGAGCTTCGGTAAATGCAGCGACAGAAAGGGATTTTACGGCACCTATAGAACAAGGAGAGATGCAATCACCTTCGAACGACACTCTTCGTATGATTGTAATCCAACTTCACTTACATCTCAATTCGTTTGATTGTTAAATTATATTCCCAGCGTCGTTCTCGATGATTATTATATGTAGGTTACTACAGGCTGCGTCTCGGGTGTTTTATATAATTTATCATAACTATTGTTATTATTAACATCATTTTGTTTATTCAGAGAAGTTATTATGACGTACACAAATCTTATAGTATATTATCAAGATCCTTCAACTTTTAGACCTCGCTTGGGCACGACTCGTTGATGGCTAGAGCAAAAATGTTGTTTAGCGAATGCATGGGTTGGTTATAAAACATTGTAAACACTTGCGACCCCTTTACCCATGCAGCTTTTCGGCACATGATAATGTCTACTCCATTTAAAACGCCGTTCATGCAACCGCATGTCCCGTCCTATATCCTGAAAAGGTGCTGGTGTCCACGCCTGCTTTCTAAGAAGCATTCAATCCTTGTACAAATAATCTGCGCTCCTATACCGGTTCATACCGTTTTTTGACTAACAAAAATAGTTCTTTATAGCTAGCTTTCAGCGATTTTGTGTCTTCAATAGCCTCGAGTAGTACTGTGGTGGCGCGAACAGTTGGCTTTGCCATTCCATGAAAATGGCAAAACTAAGTAATACTCGCCAACGGCCTAACCAGCACATGTTCGTTAACTCGGTAACTTATATTTCTAAGCCCATTGACGGTTTTGAGATATTTCCACTACCCGTTAAGGCTAAAGTCGACTTTCCGGAAACCAGAGATTCCGTCAGTTTAAGAGCTGGTCCAGTATCCCCCATTGATGCATATTTGGGATTTTCTGGCCGGATTTTCCGCTCCCTGCAAAGCGACGCATCATACGTCATTTGAAATCGTGCGTCACGATACCATTACTATCGCCGATGTAGTCGTATTTGTGAAGCTATATGGGGCGCTTGCTTCAGATTCTTCCGTCAAGTATCAGCAATTTTCTTAAAGGAAATATTTCTTCGCCATTTTTTAAACTTAAGGCATGTTTTATTACTACGTTTGGTTGCTACATGGTATTTTTTAAATTAATATTCACAAATGGCGGAGGCATGGCACGGTCTTCCAAACGGGTTGTGGTGGATGTTGTCAGACGGCGCGGTGTGGCACGTAGCGTCGGCGAGATTAATCTGAACAAAACCAACGAAAAATTTTCTTTCCTTAATACTCATACGCAGAATATGAACCAATACAAAGTGAATAATGTTGAAAATCAATTAAAGGCTACGCTTGGAAACAACAAGATTGAATTTTCCGACAAAATGGCTACGGTTTGCAATAAAAAAATACCTTTTTATTCATTTTTAACGTTTAGGATGATGATTTAGACAATAAGGTCAGGGAGATTCATACCAAATTTCTTCAGAATCGGTCGATTAGTTTATTAGCTAACGTCACGCCAGTTTTGAAAATGCAGTTTGGAAGACCGTGCCATACCACTGCTATTTTTAAAGATTAAGAAAACAATAAAAAAAAGCCACGTAACAGCCAAAAGTAGTAATAAAACCTACCCTAAGTAACCGACAGAGATGGGCGCGCGGTCGGTATGCGGGCTCGGCGATCACTGAAGTTAAGCAGCATTGGAGGCTGCCAATACTTGGAGCGGTGACCGCTTGCCCGTGCACTGGTTTGCGCGTCAACCTCTGAGTGGGAGGCAGTTTGTCTGAGTTTCTGACGGTAATACAACTGAAACTCAGCCAAATATAGCCGCCTGTATCAGCCCAGGTTTTTCGCAGTTTCCCTGGGCCCTCGTGCAAATGCGATACAGTAGTGCATTAGGAAAGAGTAGCTGCGGTCAACACTCTGGGGGGGAACGCTGGAAGGAATGTAGGGAACTCTAGAAGGATTGTGAATGTCAGAAGGAATGGAAGGAATAAAGGAGGGGATGGTAAAAGGGGAAGGACCCCGTACCTCTGAGGAATACATATAACCTACCCTAAGTCTCGAAAAAGGTAAAGAAATCTTTCCTTAAAAAAATCATGAAAATCAGCAAATTTTCTCTTCGCCTAAAGTTATCTGCCCCCTTAAATACATCGTAGCGCTTTCCATGGCAGAGAATCTACTACCATTTAAGATAAGCATTTGTATTGATTTCGTCGGGGGGTTAACAGAGTCTTCCAGTACGTTTTGGTTTATGAATGCCCTACTGATACTAGATCGACCACCAGGAAACGACTATTTCGCAACGGATGTACCTTTCTTCTGCAAGGAGATAACAATTTTACACTTGGTTCTGCTTTATCTTGATATACTTTCCTTAGCGTCTATCATCAGTGAAAAGGGCGAAAGGGCGTAAAGCTTTCTTCCTCTCCAAGGTGTAAGAGCGTCTTCTATTGAAGCCCATCGGGAGCTTGATATCGAGAGCAGAATATCTCACATTTCAAAAAAATTTTGGCGCAAATAAATTTGTGTCAAAAGGCCCAAAGGTCGAATCAATATCTTTAAATATTTATTTTGATGATTCTCACTATGTTTGAAACTCTTGGAACTGCGTTTCCCTCGTCATTGTCTTTCGATAGTAGGTATATAGGGTAAACCGACCAGTGAATGAACGAATAACGACAAAAGGATTCCGATGGACTGTCTAATGGAAATATTATGAAAAATATTTGTTTAATTGCTATACCTATCGAAAGATATTATTCTAAAAGTAGGAAAAAAATATTCGAAGTAATTGCAACAAATGATATTACAGGAATTGATAAATAAGTAGCGAAATGACTACATCGTCAGTGAATGGGCGTAATTACCAGTAAATGGACGTGTAGTGTAGATGAACGCTGTAAAAAATAACGATTTATTATTTATTAGTATTATATACTAGATTTGAAGATTACTGTGCTGCACAAAAATTATAATATTCGTATACACATGAGTTTGCCTTATAAAGGGTGTCTCAAAAGGATCTGACATTTTTATTTATTAATAAAACGTATTATTTAATTGAAAAGCACTAATGTTTTAATTTTAACCCTGCGTGTCTACGGTGGGTCTTTGAAGGAACAGTCAAAATTTGAAACTCAAATTTCCCTCTCATGAATGGATGGAGCTTCGACTAGCGCCCCAAAAAAATCTAGGTAGCAGTCGGGACTAAAGGTCAAGGGACGCCTGGGTCTGGTAATGTATTTGCAATCGCCAACCAGTGCAAGTCAAGTCCGTTCCCTAAAAGGGTCAGTGTACACACGACGTCAGCATTTTCGAAGGTAAGTGAATGCCGTTTTTTGGCTTTTCTCGTAGTTTTTAAGTTTTTTTTTATGGCTGAAATAAATATTATATGTAATTTGATGCTGTTTCGGCTATTGTGTACGGACATTTATCTCAGAAACAAACCTATATTTCGCTTACAAGTCCGTTATTTTTCCATATTTTTACAGAAAATAAAGTTTTGCTCTATTATTTCGTGCTTCCTTTACTTTCTTGCTTTTTTGTTTTTTTTTTTTATTTACTCTATGCTTTTTTACTGAAATAAGTTTTTATGTTTTAACAGTTTTTGAAAATGGGCGAAAGAAGTGCATCTCAGGTTTTGTACAATTGACGCGACCGTCGCCCTGACGTGTTTTATGATGACGAAAGTTCAAATGAAGCCGATCGAGAAGAAGTTCTTGAAGAAGACAAAAAAACCATGTATTTTTGTGCATTTTTGCACTTTTGTGACCATTGCGCACTGTACATTCCTTTTTTGTCAATAGTTAATATTAATAGTTCACAATTTTTGTATTTGCAACAATAACAACTCATTTTGTGCCAAATAATTACCGTTCTGTTTATTATGACATGCCTGAATCCGTAAAATATTCCCCACTTTCAGGTGCTTAAATAATCCAACTTTTTTTAGCCTACGCCAAAGACACTGTATTCTTTTAAAAACTCATAGTCTAAGCTACAAAATCCTATAACCGTTTTTTAAAATATTTGTTTATTGTAGAGTAACGATTTTTTAAACGAAATTCCGTTTTTCCGCTTTTTCGACTATTCTTCAATTTTTATTAAGAATGGTTTTGAACTTTTAACTTAGGCAACTTCTGGGCCATGTAGTAGACACTTCAAAAGGTAACCCAGCATTTTTTCAGATTTTTTGAAAGCCTAGAAAAATGAAAACCCGACTGTTCCCTAAAAGACCCAGTGTACACAACGTGTCTCAAGGGTTAATATAAGGTATAAACATGAAGGTTATGTGTGGAACATAATATCCGATAAATGGCATAAACGGCATGAATTTGGAAAACATATTCTTTCAACAAGATGGCGCAACCTGCCACACTGCGGGCGCAACGATGCAGTTATTACAGACGAAGTTTCATGGTTGTGTTATCTTGCGCCATTGGACTTCTTTCTTTGGGGTTTTCTAAAAGAAAAAGTGTATGCTAATGATCCACAGACCATTTCGGAGCTCAAGGAAACAATTGGACGCACTATTAATGAAATTAGTCCGCAATTATGCCAAAATGTTATTGAGAATTTCGTCAAAAAAGTGAACGTTTGCAAACAGGGACGAGACGGCCATTTATCGGATATTGTGTTCCACATTCGTACTTTTCAAAAAAATAATCCGTTTTATTAATAAATAAAAATGTCAAATCATGTTGACACCCTATACATATTTGTCGTTACCATTCAAATTTCTCTAGCCCCGGCTGATTCCGTTCATAAAGATGGTTATAAGTTTCATTTCTACGTTTTTCACTTATGCGTTTTTCGCGCTCATACATTATTAATTTTATTCCCCAGCGTCGGTTTCGAGGTTCGTTTTTTCTCAGTTATACGTTAATCACACGTGATATTCTCTCCCCGGAGAAAATTTCATGAAACTGCGTTTTGATGTTTCGATGTTTTTATGTTTCTGACCTCGACTATGTAAGCATGTGCTGTGATTACATATCTCTTATCAATACGAACCTGTCTGTTATTCACAAGTCTAAAACGTCAAAGCTTAGTGTTACAAACTTGCATTAAATAAAAGTTCAAATCGGAAATTTGAAAACTTGAGTTGTCTCATTACTTAATTGTTACCAATAAAAAAATTGATTGGAAGACCAAACATTAACATAATGGAGGTACTGCTATTGAAAAATACCGGGAATTATGTACCAATCGCAATTTTCAAATGTTAAAGAGTTTCAGATACATACTGTTAAAGAGTTTCAGATACGTGCTGTTTCAATCGCACTTCTACGTTATTCTCGCTTATATGTCATATTTGGTGTACCCTTTGAAAAACGTATAACTGAAGTTTCACTGTACACGATTTTTTTTTGCATCTCAACGTGATATTCCCCAAAAACTACCAAAGTTTCTTTCGACAGAGAAATCGAAAAATGAATTTGGTCAAAAATATAAAACGAATGAAACGATATCATGACAACATTTAATGAGATGTACATTGTCATCTCTTATCAGTAATTAATCTTGTAAGTTTTAACAGATTAGATAAATTGTATACTCTCCTTTGAAAATTGTCAGAACGGAGCCCATGTGATCATTCGCTAGAAATAAGTTATAAAAATTGCAAAAAATCTAAAATTGATCTATCTTAAGTAATGAAAGGTACACTTACCCTCAAAGCTCATAAAAACCACTGTTTTCGCCTTCGGAACACCTGCTGTACACAGCAGCATCGTAACTAATTGTAATTTGCGCGGTGTGCAAGTACTACAAACTAGAAAAATTTCGCGTGGCGTCAAAATTCGATATTGAACTGAAAAATCGGTTTAAACGACACCTGGGACTTTTTTGGTCAATTATAGTATTTCGAGTATTTATCGACAGTTCATATTCTTCGCTTATTTGAAATATTAATTAGCTTTCGTCCATTCCCTGGTTGGTTTACCCTACAATGCAAACACTTAAGATTTGTTTTCTACATTATTGCAAAATATTTGGGCCAGTCGATGTACTCGTGGCATTCTAGTTCCTTCCATTCTATTAAAATACGTCATAAACGTCATGAGTACTTGCTCCATTGGAATAACAATCATGTATTTCATATTTTGTGCCGACCCTGACACTAATTGAGGTTTCTATTATTGATTTTCGTTAATCATGATTCACCGCATTTAACATTAGTCTCATAGACTTACTCAGGAGAGGAGAAATAAATCAATTTCAAGCTACCGATTGTTGGTAGACCATTTTCGTCATTAACCTTCCAGAAGCAGAAGAAAGCAATATAGAAATTAGTCCACCTTATGCAACTATAGCTGTGGCAGTAATGTTTTGAACGTCCATCAAATGATCAGCTATGTCTGTCAATGATGCTGTTATCTCTGGGTTGATGTTTGGTGAGTCTAATTGATGGGTGCTTTTCCGATAGTGTTTTTGAGCAATGTCTGTTCTTTTCTATGTGCGGGAATCCCGTGCACTAGTCGGTAGGTATTTCTATCGATTGGTCAGATGTAAATGAAAATCGGTTACGTTTTCTTTGAAAGTGAGTGCGCTCTCACCTAAATTTTTGTTACTCCTTGTTGCATATTTTAAACATCTATTTCTTGCTACTGTCGCTCTTGTTCTATGGTAGCTGATTCCATTAGCTATCTCCCTTGAATTAGCTACATTTTAGTAATTATAGCTGATTCTTTTGTCAAGCTCTGGATTATTTCCTCGTTCGGTTTCTTCTTCTGAGAGATCATCGGAATACTCAGAATTTGGTCGAGCGGCTTCCTTCGAGAATGTCATGGAGATTCTTTTTGTCAATAATTGCTCAATATTTCTATTGCAGTTTTGTAATTTTTAAAATAATTTTCTTAGGCTCCTCCGTTTTGATCTTGACCGCTTTCTTCTAATCGTTTTTCTCATTTGGTTTGATTAATACTCCACCTTTGAGTAAGGAACTTTTTTTGGCGTGTGTTCGCGATAAAAAAAATAAACAAAGACAATCACCGAACGAGAAACGGCCACCCATGTTTTTCGGGGTATCTCTGCGTGATGTGTAATTTTCACGGATCGACAACTCTTCATAACGTATTCATCGAAAACGGGGCATGAAATATAATTTTATTTTTTCTACTTGCCTTGTTGAAATGCAGTGTCCCGTCGAACGGTCAGGAAATACCACATGATGTGAAATTCGATGATTGAGAAAATCAGTTGACCGGGTCATCGACCAAATTCTTACGACTGAAGCTCAATCAATAACTCAATTTGCCGCTTGAACACCGAAATTAGTTCAAAACTAAATTTAATTAAAGCTCATTATGAATAAAATATATTATTAAGGTTCTTTGAAAAGTCGCTTGTTACAGAATCGAAAACGTAACACAAAAAAAATTATTTTGCATAGGGAAATAAATCCTGCACTTTCACCTTTCGCCGTGTATTTGTCTGCTCCTCCAAGCCTCGCCATCGATCTTTGGCAACCGGATTTCCTTCCTCAACGTTGGGTTTTTAGAAGCGATGACGCCACGACGTTTTTTTTTTTTTATTTCTATCCCGGCTCACATGTAGCGATAATGCCGTCGCCGTAGTGTAATGTCGACGCATCAATATTAACGATCTCGTAAAGGGTGGAATCTATTTCATTTCACACCTAACACTCGTAAAATATTGGACGGTTACAACTATCATACTATTGCCTCTGTGCAAGCTTGATTGAGTAAATACCTAAAAAGTCTCTTCAGGGACTCATTAAACGAAAATACATATACAAAACAAACGATGACAGCAATATCCGAAATTTATCCAAACAATTATCACACTCACTAGATCTATAATAATCAGAAGACAAGTTTCCCCTATTACGAAGCAATATAATATTTTTTTCTTGACTGTTTCGCATTAATTTCGTCATTTTCGGAAATTTTTTTATTGATAATTTAAAATATCGTTTTACAGAGCGGAACAAGTTGCAAAATTAACTTATCTCGTGAATCAGTGCGGTAGACGGTTTACACAACCCCGTTGATAATTAATTACTAACGACTCGAATATCTTATCAGCTATAATACGGTAGTCATTTTTATCTTTCAATCGTGCCTATAATCATTAAGATGTGTATTAATAGGTGGTATATACATAATACATTTCCATGAGTCGAGATAAAATCTCGGGAATATCTGTAAAACTATATACCCTACATGTGAATATAAATATATATGATGATAGTACAGATTAGCAGCTATATTCGATAGAGATTTCTTTCCTCCGCTCGTTAATCTGCTGCGCTCGAATTATCGTCGGTTTAATTGGGCGGAACAGGCAGGGGGCTCATAAGCCGTGAACCGCACAATTCGATTGTCGATAATACCAAAACGAGTTATTTCTCAACTTCGCAGGTGATCCATTTCAATGGTAAGTCAGACTGTTTTTATTTATTTCTGTTTCACGTTATACTTAGATGATAATGAGTATTTTTTACCATCGTATAGACTAGTTTGCGGTATAAATATACAACATAACGTGCGTTATCCTCCCAAAACTCGAACCAGCGAGTTTACTTCCACGATTCGTATACTTAACAATTGCTATTTTGCATCAAAGGAACAATGAAAACGACGATTTATTCAGTAATATGAAAATACTAAACTCGCATTTTCTTTTCACACAAAAGCAATAACATCGCTATCGTGTATTTAATTTTTTATTTTTTCGATCGAAATTTGATGTTGGACACAATTGAAATCTAACGATCAATTTGTTTTTTTTTGTCGACAATCACATTTTTTTTAAGTCGACCATCACATATATTGAAGTGGGAATAGTACTTCATAAGGGTAGAACTATTCCTCTTGATAGTTGCGAATTTTGTTCATAACCACGCTTTCCAAATACACGTACATTTTCTATATCTCAGACATATATTTCAGATGCATTGATGCAACATTTTTCATGATTTATATTCTTTTTACGGGTGTACAACAATTCGTAGAGGAAAACTGGGTATATTTTTCTAATTTTTCATAATCAACTTCGATCAAGCAGCAACCGTTCGTGCATATACTTTACTTATATATGCACTATATAATAGTGACGTATGATTTCGGCGTTACCTGCTTTATTTTATATACATTTTTATCTATTTACACATCCAAAAAGAAGCATTTTTTCTGTTATCCACCTTATTAGAAATACGGCATAGGGCAGAAGAGTGGCTTGGATTGGCTTCTGTCCAGGGCATTCCAAACGCAACTTCGTATCTCGTTGAACGGACTGAATCGATACGAACTTCGCAATATCCCATCCAAGAAAGAGTCCTCCAAACCTAAAAATTTCGTTTCGTAAGAGTTCCATTCGTTTTTTTCATACCCTTATAGTTTAATCATTTATTAACATTTTCGGGTTGGGATTTGGAAAATTCCAAAAAAGGAGAAGAGCAAAGCGCAATTTGGTACACGGTCATCTGTGCGGTTCATTGGCGTGGAAAACAGAGACAAAATCGGAAACATTTTAGGCAAAAAGAGCAAAAACCCCAAGTAGGAAATCAAAAGGCTGACGATGGAAACAAGCTTGTGCGAGCCTTGTTTCACCGAGCCTGAGTGAGACAGACCTGGCCCAGGTTTCATTGCATCGTTTGGAGCAGCCTGGAACCAAGACTGGCTGCTTAGCCTAAACTTAGGGTTATTTCAAGCTTCATTCAGCCGGTGAATTTTGAGGCTGATAAATCAAGACTGGATTCAGGCTTGTTTCAGGTTGTGATAAAATAAAATAAGTTTAAAATAATAGTTTTTCTGTACTTTTATCAAAAAAAAATTTAGCAATAAATTTGTCGAGTGCGAAGGCACGAAAAACGAAAGCGAAGGAGGCAGCTCAGAACATCTAAACATATGCTCTTATCGATATTTATGAGGTACACAAAAAAGTATATACGAAAATAAAAGTATGCAATAAAATAAAGTTTTGTTTTTTAAAATATTTTTTATATATATTTTGCAACAAATAATATAACAAATAATAAATATATATAACAAATCAAATGAATTCTTTACAAATTTATTAAATTTACCCCAATGTAGAATATAGAAAACTAAAAACAGGCCTCATATAGCCTCGGGAAGAGTTTGGGAAAAGCCTGGTCATAAATGCTCATGAAGGCTTCATTAAGGCTCGTTTTGAGCCTTGTTGTTTCGTCGTTTCAGGCTTAGTACAGGCTTTTCTACCAGCCTTTGGTCAAGCCTGTGTGCAAGAGCCTGAAACCGCGTTATCATTCAGAGGTTCAGCGAGGCCTGAAATCAGGCTGGTGCTCAGCCTGAATTAGAAAATGTGAGCCTTGTTTCAGAGCTTGGCGAGCCCTTTTTTCATCGTCAATTCCTACCTGGGACGGACAGGGCTCGCTGTTCGAACTGAAATTAATTTGGATACCTCATGCTATTCTGTAGAAATCTTTTGTGACACGTAAGTGCTCCCATTATAAAGAAATATTGTATCAATACTTGATTCGAGATTTCCACGAGACTACGTTTTTCAGCAGTTTAAATTTACATAGAAATTATAAAACGCTTCAACGTAGAAAGCGGACCTGAAAGAAGAATGGAAGAAAAAATTGTTACAATTTTATAATAAAACATTTCCAAAATTTGTTCGTATCTTGGATTTTGATCGCTATTTCATAAAATGTTATTATTTTCTTTTATTTGCAGCTTTTCTCAATCAGAAATAATATAGAAAATTGATGGTTTTTAGATTTGGTTAAAAAATCATCCCTCAAAGAGAAGTTGTGGCGTCCGGGTTCCCACGTTTTCCATAAGTAGATCGAGAATTCTGAACATATTATTTCTCACTTTTATATATTTTGATAATACACTGAAAAAAAAATCGTTCATCCATCCAAAATTCAGTTGGTTTCACAAAATTGTATCTTTAATTACGTTCAACTTGATTTTTGATTGGCATAACAGACCAGTGTAGTTGGGCAGTAACCAAAGATACATTTAAACTATTTGCTTATTTAGCATGTCTGAGCAACTGTTAAGACAACAAAATGGATTTTGCACATTGAACGATTCTTTTTCCTCAGTGTACGAAACTTTAAACGGGAATTTTTTTTATTCTTTAGCGGTAAGCCGATTTAATGCATTTAATTTTATAATTTTGCAAGCTTTCCTAGCCTGCTTAAAAACTACGATATATACAATATTTAATATAACTAGATGCAAAAATTCTTCTATAACTTTTCTGGTTGTAAACAAAATTATACGAATAGCCATAATGTACGGTAATCAGTACTAAAATCAAATTCTAAATGTTTTTTCATCTAGTTATGTGACAACTTTGAAAAGGAAATGATATCAAATTTAAAAAGGAAAGTTACCACCAATTTCATAAAACTGCCAAAATGTATACCCCACAAACGTACACAATAAAATTAATGACTGCAGAAGATAGTTACATTCTTAGGTTTATGGAACATACTTAGGTTTATGAACCAAGTCATAGTATACTCTGATTGTGGGCAGTACAATTATATTTTCACGACGTAAACCGGGAAGAAGTTCTTCGAATAAATTCTGTAACCACGAACCTGCCAACAATATCCTTTTTTGTAAAGAGTAATATTCTGAAAAAGATATTTGGCTCAATAGAGAATGTATAAAGTTTTGTTTCCTTTGCTAGTATCTAAACTCTTCTGGAATTGCTGTATAGTACCGAATAGAATATTTTTAAAAAGCGAAGAAAGCTACATCTAATGCGAAATGTTGGCTCCAGAAAATGTGATCTCTCATGACTGTCGAGATTTTGAAAGCTGGAACATCTTGTGCATACTTAAGTGCACTTTTCCCTCACGTTCTATGTGTACAACGATCGTATGCCAAGGAAAGAAAGACCTTGGATGCATGCTATGTATTCGACTTCGAATGCGATATTATGCAACACGATGAACAATCTTAACTGCGATTTCGATCTTTTCCACGATCGCGTGGAAATACTCCACCAGAAATGTTTCTATTGCACGTTGGAACGTAATTTTTTTATTTCCCCTTCTCGTATCTACTTTATTCAATAATATCGCGGCTGTAAAAGTATTTGTGATAGTTGTGCTTCACACCACATGGAGCAGCCAGGACGCTTGAGCTTTTTTGATACCTCTTATGTATTTTCCTCCACCGGAAGAAGGCATTAATATTTACTACTTTTTGAATATTTTCATCTCAAAGCATTTTCATAATGCGACGTGCAAGGTATCGATGTGAGTTGCCGTCGTGCCATGGTTTAAATTGCTTCCATTCTCTAGATGAAAATGCTGAAAGTTTTACAGGCGAACAAAGAAAATTCCAGAAAACTTTACGTGACACTTTTTGAGCAGTGAAACTCTATTAGTCCAGGAGAAAATTATATTCGCACGTAATACGTCGAGATTCATAGAAAATAGAATGCATCATCGTTGGTCGCAACAAAATCGAAATTAGTCTAAAACGGAATTTAAGAAAACGTACTCGTCTAGTAGTTTTCATCGCGTGCATTCGTGTCTTTTAAGGTATTCCTTTCGCGGAGGGCCGTATTTTGTGGGGGCATGAGGGGGGCCCTTTTTAATCATTGGTTAAATTACAATGGCGCTCAATAGAAATAAGTCACAATCAATTATCACACCCAACCATAAACTGGATTGAAAGAATTCGCGCAAATTTAGTACATTTAGACATTTTTACATTTTCTCTGAAACGTCGTCGCCACGAAAATTCTTCTGCTAGTCGAATTTTCCTAAGTTTTATCGTTAATATTTTCTTTAAACATTCGGTGATCCCCTGTTTTTATTCTCGTTACGGAATATTTAGGTTTTTTTACACGCGTTATTTTGTGTATAAATTATTATATAGAAATGTGGCCATCTCCATAAAGCGCCGTATAAATGAGACGATTTTTAGAGTCGTAATTTTTCGTTAAATATTCGGGTTCGTGAAAGGAATACCTTAAATTATTAAAGCTGCAATACTCTAAATGAAAAAACTTTGAGCAGAAACAAGTGTCGAACTTTTCACAATAAACATTTAAAAGAAAATATTTAAGACGGAATGACACCCGACGCGAAACTCCGACGCGGCCCCGGCTCGAGTCGGTAGGGCAGATCGAGCTCGCACGAGCTACTACTCCCTACCGCTAGATGTCACAGCGCACGTTCGTCTCGAACGCGTGTTCGTTCCGAACGCACGCTGTAACGGAATCGCGTTTTTGCGATTCAGCGGGACAGCAAATTTAAGGGGGTAAACCACCCCTAACATAAATTTGTTCATCACCGTCGTGTTTTCTGTGTTTAACATGTATCCCCGGATTCAATCCAATCAATATTCTCCCGCGTTTTTAAATTATTACGTTTTTAAATTTGTACATTTTAAGGGTAAACTACCCCCTCTAATTGCTTTTCGTTTGAAGTTTCGTGAAAGGTTTCACGAATTTCGTTAAAACTGTTTTCATTTCATCGGTAATATCAATTTTATGTTTGTGTGTGCAGGCATATTCGTTTTGAGCTTTAGGAGCGGTACTTTGGGAGTGGGGACGTGGGGCTACCCCTTACTCATAAGACTCATATTTTCGTGTCAAAACGCTTCCGATTTTAATATGCACGTCCATTAAGCATCTCCATAGGAATAAACATACACTTCTACTATATCATTAATTATAATAATTTCCCGAATAAGTTATAAGGCTCACTTCGTATATTTCGGAACGATGATGCGCCTGGATCAAGCGATAATTTAGCCAGCGACGTAGTTTTGTGGAGGAATGTATATTTTTATTATTTTACCGTTTATTTAATTAAACATATAAATGAAACTGAGGGTTTTACAGTAGGTTAACGAACATGTTTTTAATATATTTTGACATATTTCACTTGGGAATCATATCAGCTGATTTAATTAATAGTACTTGTTAAAGGTATCGCAGTCATATGCCGTCAAATCATTTTCTTGTGATATATACTTTTTTTTTCTAGTCTATCAACTATCAACCATCAACAATCATGACTCATAATTCCTGCAATAATGATAATCGTCAAAAAAATGCTTTAAACACGACGACTTTTTGCACCATGCACATCTGATAATGGCCAAATTATTGCAACCGGGTTTTTCACAATGTGTGCTAGATTCACCAAAACCAAAGGTAACAGGATTTTCAAAATCTTCTGGTTTTTGGAATGAATGGAAATGAACAAATTTATGTTAGGGGTGGTTTACCCCCTTAAATTTGCTGTCCCGCTGAAACGCAACAACGCGTCAACTTGAATTCTGATTCCCCTTCAAAATGATACCTGTTTTATTAATTTTCATACAACCTTCTTAAGCGTGGGGTGAAAAACGGCAAATGGAGGGGTGGTTTACCCCTTAATTATAGTTCTAATCAACACTCTTGTAGTGGATTTTTCACCGCTTAATATTAGAGGAATTTTCTATTTTGTTTCATCCAGATCGGTGGACTGCTTGTGGGAGAAACTTTGAGGGGTGGTTTCATCCCCTAACACCGTTTTTCTGCCGGTACAAAAAAACATGTTTAATACTTTGCAATGCTTTACCACATACATGAGTTTCAACGAAATCGAAAGCGGATACTTTAATGATGTTTCTTGTCAGAGGGGTAGTTACCCCTTAAGACAAATGTAATAATTTTGAAATATGATAAAACATTAAACTGTAGCTTATAGAAATATTTAAAATCAGCGGATATACTTTAAACACAGAAAAAACGACGATGATAAATAAATTTATGTTAGGGGTGGTTTACCCCCTTAAATTAGCTATGCCTCCAGAACGCAAAAACCCGTCAACTTTAATTTTAATTGCCCTTGAAAATGATACCTGTTTTATTAATTTGCATACAACCCTCTTAAGTGTGGGGTGAAAAAAAAGCAAATTGAGGGGTGGTTTACCCCCTAATTTAATTTTTTCTTAACATTTTCATAGTGGATTTTTCATCGCTTTTCATTAGAAGAATTTTCGTTTTTGTTTCATTCAGATCGGCGGATTGCTTCTGGGTGAAACTGCAAAATCACCCCTCGACACGCCTTTCTTTGAAGGGCGGTTTCCCCCCTTAAATTCGTTTTTCCGCCGATCAAAAGAAATACGTGTCTCAAAGTTTTCGATGCTCTATCACATATATGAGTTTCAACAAAATCGGAGGCGGACACCTGAGGGATGTTCCTTGTTAGTCAACAAATATGATTGCTGCTTACGCACTGAGAAAAGTAACGGTAAAAATTACACAAAAATAATTGTTAAAAAAATTACTATTGCATTTATTCTCGATCATGAGTATGATCGGTAGATACGGTATGTTCTATACCTCTCAGTCAGCAAACATGATTGCTGCTTACGCACTGAGAAAAGTAACGGTAAAAATTACACAAAAATAAGTGTCAAAAAAATTATTATTGCATTTATTCTCGATCATGAGTATGGTCGGTAGATACGGTATGTTCTATACCTCTCAGTCAGCAAACATGATTGCTGCTTACGCGTTGCAAAAAACAACGGTAAAATGTATGCAACAATAATTATTTAAACAATTATTTTTGCATTTATTCTCGATCATGAGTATGGTCGGTAGATACGGTATGTTCTATACCTCTCAGTCAGCAAACATGATTGCTGCTTACGCGTTGCAAAAAACAACAGTAAAACTTACGCAACAATAATTATTTAAACAATTATTTTTGCATTTATTCTCGATCATGAGTATGATCGGTAGATACGGTATATTTTATACCTCTTGGTCAGCAAATATGATTGCTGCTTACGCACTGCGAAAAGTAAGGGTAAAAATTACACAAAAATAAGTGTTATAAAATTATTATTGCATTTATTCTCGATCATAAGTATAGTCGGTAGATACAGTATGTTCTATACCTCTCAGTCAGCAAACATGATTGCTGCTTACGCGCTACAAAAAACAACGGTAAAATTTACGCAAAAATAATTATTTAAACAATTATTTTTGCATTTATTTTCGATCATAAGTATGTTCGGTAGATACGGTATGTTCTATACCTCTCATGCAGCAAACGTGATTGCTGCTTATGCGCTGCAAAAAATAACGCGCGAAAGATGAAAGATGAAAGATGAAAACATGCGAAAGATGAGAAGTTATAGATGTATGACGAACATATGAAGACTTATTTTTGAAAGTGGCTTTTTAACCATTTAACCAGTCGCCAATGATTAGATCGACAAATCGTGAAAGGCGGAGACCATGAATTCGAAAGTACTTCAAGTACAATCCAGACATCATAATTACAATTGTAAATAGAAAAAAGTCTCAAAGTATTTTCCTAATTATAATAACTTTTTTAATAGTTTAAAAAAATGATACATCGTGAATAAAATAAATTTTGCATATTTGTTTAGCCATATTCCTGGGTTTTTTCGAGCTTTCATAAAACTTATCCATACTTGCAAGACACAAAATCTTGTAAATACACAATTTTCCAAAATGAAAGGAACAAAAAATTCCAAATGTGGAACAAAAATGCCCATTATTCTATCGCTGCAAAAGTCAACATAGAAGAAAGTTGAAAAAAATATATACAGGGTGTTCCAGAAGTAACGTACGCCCTCCTAGCATCTGATAGGGAAAAAAATTCTGAGACGAAATCAGTCATGCTTTCGGAATTTTCCCTCCGCACACATTTTCAGGCGCACGCAATTACAACGCATTCCCCTATCCCTCCCCTCTACTACGCTGCCTTTCCGCTGTAGCGCGCACCTGATTGGCTATTTATTTTAATGCATAATTAACTATCTATGGGTCTGATCAAAAAATGACTGAGGACTTTTCGCCTCAGAATTTTTGTTCCTACTAGATGCTAGAAGGGCGTACGTTACTTCTGGGACACCCTGTATATTCAAAAGCTCAACATCGCGACGCTTTAAGCTTTCATCTCAAAAAATTTTGTACCGTTATCTAGTACAGATAACCTGTTTAAAATAAACCTTCAACATGTGTCTTTATTAAAACTATGAAATGTTTGTTAAATTACATTTTATCTGGGGCTTGTTTGTCGCCTGCTTTCTTTTCTCTCCCTCGTTCTCTCTACCGTCGCGCCATCTCCCTTCGCGAATTACCCTCCGCCATGGGCTCCATCTGTTGACTCTTTCCTTTGTTTCAATATTACGACATTTTATTGCTAATGAATCGAAAACAATTTTTTTTCCAAAAACGTGTACAGACGGGATATTTTTTTTATTAATGCCGCAATTACAATATTTTTCTTTGATCCTTCGACTTGAATTTCAAAAAGAACTACAGTAGGCAAATTTAGCAGAATATAAATTTCGTATTGAAAATGTATCGAAAACACAGAGAAGTTACATTTTTCAACAACCAGTTAATTTTACAAACAAAAAAAACGTTAAAAATCAAACTTTTTCACTTTTAGAGGGTATGTTTGTTATTTTTCAATGAGAAATTGACGAACCAATAAAAGGCACGTGAAGAAATGGCTTATTGAAAAAAGTTTACATTTTTTTTTTTTATAGAAATTCTTACATTACACGAAACGAAATACCCGCAAATAACACAGAATAATTTTTTACCTCATAAATGAAACAATCGTTGTCTTTAACAATAACGGCTCTTCTTCAATTTTTTAAAAATCAAATACCAAACCTTCATCATTCGGGTCACAAGGGAAAGTTGTCCGCAAAGATATCGTAATTTGTAATTGAAGGACCAAACGCCATTTTTTGACGTTTTCATACGTGCATATCATAGAGAAAAAAGTTATCAAAAATGTGTGTTTTTTTTTTTACTTTGAAGGGCATACTCTCAGCTTACCGGAACTGTCCTTCAAATTCCTGTATGATGATTGGTTGATGAGATATAAAGGCATTTTGACTTTGATAACCCATAAATTTACCACAAATTATCGTACAAACTGATTTGAATGCTCAAAATAAAGAAGGAGATCCAAGGAAAATGGGTTTCATTGCGTCATTGAGCAAATCAATTTTTTCGTCTGTAGATCTTTCCGAAGAGAAATTGTACATTCTTCCTATGCGACGTTTCTTTTGGTTCATTAACGCGGTCCTCTAGTTTTTCGGCTGTTTTTTTACGGCTTTTTCAATAATTTTTTACGGGCAAAGCATCGAAATAATCAATCTCATTGTTTTTGCATAATCTTTATTAACATTTAAATAAGCTTTACAAATTTTTTGAAGTCAAAATATATAATAGAATAAAGGTTATAGTGGCCGACAGGAAGACATCAAGTAAAAGAGGTGCTTGCCGGTGACCAAGATTGCGGCTGTTCTGCTTATCTGAAATCAAAAAACTAAACGGCATTTCAATCTTCATATTTAAGACTAGCGATTGAACTAGAGTGAATTCTAAATTACAAAAATTGACTTTTTTTACCACTTTTGAAAATTACATTCTATTTTTTACTCATTTTTTCTTAAGTTTTTCGCTCGTACAAAAAAAAACTATCGAAGCAATCATGATAATCCTAGTTCAATCGCTGGCTTATAACATATTAAAGATGCTGTATAAATTTGAACAAGATCGGTGCAGTAGTTTCTGAAATATCGTGGTCACCGTTTCGAAAAATGGTGTTTCGAGAAAAACGCGTTTGAAAGTATACCTGCTCCGTATACCTGCTCCGTTCCAGCGCCGTAACTTGTGAACCACTTCGAATATCGAAAAATCCTTTGGCACACATTTTCTACACATGTTGTAGATGTGATTTATGAAAAAAAACTGATTTTTCCGACCCGAGAAACTAGAGAATCGCCTTAAAATAAGAAAGTTATTTTAATAGTATTAAAGAAAGTGTTAAAGAAACAAACTATCTTTTCAAGTCAAAGCTCGAATACAAGAGATTGTAAGGTTCAAAATGCTCTTTTACATGTTTTTCTACACCTCATTTTTCGCAGAGATAGAACACCTGAAAATCACAAAAAAATTTCGGTAATTATTTTATTCCCTTAATCTTTGTGAGTAGTGACGTCGATGACGTTGAGGTTTGCAACATTGGACTGCAAGAAAAACGAATTCTTCTTAGATGCTCAAATTTGTTTTGCTCGGTGCAGGCTACAAAACTCATTCAAACGTTTTGACACAGTCTTATTTAATATTAACGACCTCAAATTGCAAAAAGAAGACTCAATAATAATAGAATGAAATCAATATCAAATATACATACAATTTTTATCACTCTTAAATTATCTACCTTCTAAGGTAGTTAATTTAGAAGGTTGTGTATGCATTATACAACAATGTGGAAAAGTTTGGCATTAGTAGTTCCATAAATTCTCATAAATGTTAAAAATAATTATGTATAGTGTCGTGAAGATGAATGGGTTTCCTTGCATCAGTGCTTCTAACTTTGCATACGGTGAGTGAGAAAGCTGCATTTTGCAGTGTGTTCTCTACCCCTCGCAAGAGACCCAAGCTCGTTGCAGATATGCCGCAAACAAATTTCTATACCGAGTAAACCAAAGAAACTTTGTTCGTATACGAAAATTGGCAAAATCTCACTTTCGCTGTACTCGTAATAGTACCCATGCAAAAAACTACAAGTGATGGAAGCAATGTTTCATGAGACTTTTGTCATCTTACTGTGCATGTGAAAAACTCTGATATTTTATAACTTTCTTCAGCAGGATTCAGCGAATCATCCGAACATTTCTCTCACCGCTAGCCAGAATGGCAAGTTTGACAAGCAATGACAAGCGAATAACTGTCCAACTGCTTATCAAACTTGCCATTTTGTTCAGTAGCAAGAGAAATGTTTTCATCATCCACTAAAGAACGTTATAAAATGTAAGTCAGAATTTTTCACATGGACTGTGGAGAAAATCTAAAGAAACATTGCTTCAATCACTTGTAGGATATCGCATGAACACTATTGCAAGTTCAGCCAAAGGTGAGATCCAGCCAATTTTTATGTACGAACAAAGTTTCTTCGGTTCAAGCTGTGTAGAAATTTGTTCGTGACACAGAAGTACCGCACAGAGCTCATGTATCTCGCAAAGCGCAGAGAACACACTCCGACGTACAGCTTTCACACTCACCATACACAGAATTATAAGCACTGACGCAAACAAACCCATTCATTTTCACGACACTATACATTATTATTTTAAACAAATATAAGTATTTATGGAACAACTAATGCCAAACTTTTCCACCTCGTTGTATGACGCATCCACAATGTTTGGACGTACAAGGTGGATAATTTGGTGATTAAAATGCTTTGAAGAAAAATTGGATCGTGAGAGGAGACCGTAAGATAAGGAGGAGACCGTAATTTGATTACAAACGCATTTCAACAATCAAGGAGATTTTATTCTGCTTTTAGATAATACTATTTGATAAATGATCGCGTGCGATTAAACCATTCCGCCGAGTGACTGAATTTGTTCTTATAAAGACATTGATAGACCACGTAAATGTCTAACCTCAAAGTCGCGCCACGAATACATCATCCAAGTGACTCGCCCAATGAAGGTATCCGCATGCCCGGCGGACCTGACAAAACGTTTTTCGTCGAAACATAACGGAAAAATAAATTGTTTAACGCAGCCACACAATTTCCCACGTTTTACACGCACACACGGTTACTTCTCGGCTGTCACTTTCGGGCTTATCGAGTTCGAGCCACATCGATGTTTGTCGTCTGCAGAATGCGTTGCGAGGGCCTCGCCGGGATTTGCGGGAACTAAGTGTCTCCGACATCGCGCAAGATTTGCTCGACATTATCACCAATTACCTACTAATTATAGATACCCACGGATTTCCTGAAATATACGGCGGAATAAAATGATTGAGGAATCAAAATGCGTGTTTTTAACGTGGCTACGCGGCACTGCTCCTCTCCAAGTCGTGGCATTAGCCAAACTTTTTATTTTTCATCATTTCAATCACGAGTTCAGCATGGTAAGACAATCTACTTTTTTTCTCAAGTTCAAGAAATTTGAGGGGCAGACAGCGGTTCGTCTATCAATTTGACGTCTTCTGGCCAAATTTCATAAAATTCTGAAGAGCCGTTTCGGAAATCCGTGGGTATCTACAATCGTGTTCTGCCATACCGACGGCGATGGTGTGTCATTCCGTCTTAATATTAAAAAAAGGTATTCTGAACGAAAAGTATTAGGAATAGAAATAAATCCCCGCCGTTTGACAAAAGATGGCCCCATCAGGAGGTTATGGTTGAAATTGTCAGATGTAAAACGTCATATCCTAAGGTTAGACATCTGGCAAGACCGTAACCTTGAAATATTAGCGATTTTGTATCAGCATCACATAATTTTTTTTCGTGCGAAAATGTTGAGTTTTTGGCTAAATAAGCGTCATTTGTGGGAACTTTATAGCTCTTATTTACTTCTTTAATTTGAAGAAATCTGCAGCTGAGGCGCATCGATTGCTTGTAGAAGCATATGGTGAGGCTGTTTTAAGTGAGAGAAGTTGTCGTGAGTGGTTTCAAAAGTTTAAGAACGGTGAGTTTGACGTTGTATTAAAAAATGTAATAACAAAACGATAATACGTTTTATTAAAAAAATTAAATGTCAGATCTTTTTGATCTGACATTTGACTGATCTGACTATTTGCCCACCCTATATGTTGTGCAGATAGTTAAGCTGTCACGAGGAGCAATAAGTAGCTAATTTCTCGTCTTCTCTCTCTCTCTCTCTCTCTCTCTCTCTCTCTCTCTCATGAAAAAATTACATAAAAAGTATAACATCAAGAATGATCTCGTTAAATGCACCGGTAAAATAATAGAGCGCGTGAGGGAGGATTCGAACCCGAGCAGGGGGGAGGAGAGAAGAGCAAAAAGAATAACAGAAGATGTAGAAGAGGAAGAAGGATTCGAGCTCAACATGGAACAGAAGATAGACAAATTATTGCTAACAATAGACGGTCTAAAGCAACACCAAATAATTACTGCTCAACCGAATATTTTGGAGCAGTCACTATAAGAGTTGGTAAAAAAGGAAATACGAACATTCAAGCAGGACATGAGAAACATGATTGCACAGGAGATCAAACACGAAATCAAAAAATGTCTTCAACAAGAAATAATAAATAGCATGGATGCCTTAATGACTGAAATCAAAGAATTGAAGTCAACCGTAAACAAAACTAGTAAACACGAACAAATAAAAATAAGTGGACCAACATCAAGTGCAACAAAAGTAAACTGTGATGTGCGACAAGAAAATATAAAAGAGACATATGCTGACAAAATTAAGAAATCTCGCATGCAGGAAATAGTGGTTACACCGATAGTCGAGCAAAAGAACGAAGAAACAGTGGGACAAATAAAGTCAAATATCGATATAATGACTCTTGGGATTGGTGTTAGTAAAATACGAAACGGAAAAAATGGTAAAATAATACTAGGATCTGAAAAGGGCCGCAATGAAGAAGCCCTTAGTGTGGAACTGAAAAAAATAGGTAACAGTTATAAGGTGACGACGATAAAAAAAAACAGCTACCGAAACTCAAAATCGTGGGTATTAATGAAAATCTAAATTTGAGTGAGGAACAAGAAAACCAGTTTCTACAGAAAATAATTGAACAGAATGAAATGTGCACGGAACGAGATTTTTCGATCAGGGTGTTAAAAAAGACAATAAGTGATACGAGACTAGGAACAATAATAGTGGAAACGGACCCGAAAACACACAAGACATTCATAGAAAAGGAAAAAATTAAAGTTGGGTGGAAAATATGCCCAATCTACGACTTTGCAAGGGTGTTACAGTGTTATAAATGCTTGGGATATCATCACTTTGCCAAAGAATGGCGGAATAAAATCAAATGTAGAAAATGCGCTGGGGAACATGATCAGAGAGACTGCACCGTAAGCTATAAGAAGTGTATCAATTGCTCATATCGCCTAGACAAATTCAAAGAAACTGACATAAACACAGATCATGAGGCTACCGATAGGACTTGCGAAATACACAAACAAATGGTATCTAGAGCACAAAAAAATACAACATATAATAATGAATAGCAATAACAAAATATTCGTAAGAATAGGAAAAGCGAAGAATGCACTCCATTGATTATGACATTAAATGCACAAGGATTCATAACCCATAAGGATGAAATTGAAAAACTTACATATGATAAAAAACCTTTGATATTATGTCTGACAGAGACACATGTGACAGAGGTAATAGAAGATATTGAGCTATTAATACACAACTGTAATGTTATAAGAACGAATACGCAAAATGGTAGAACTGGAGGTGTCCTTACTTATGTCCAACAAGGTATTTGGTATAAAATATTATTCTCGGAGAGCATAGACCAAAGTATGTGGATAAATGCAATCCAGCTTTCCGAAAAGTATAATAGATTGATAGTATGTAATGTGTATCATTCACCTAGCCACAGTCGCGGTAAATTTATAGAATTAATTGTAAATAAATCTGAGGAATTAGTGGACTTGAGTCAAGTGGTCATAATGGGTGATTTTAATGTAGACGTATCTAAAGAAACACATCATAAACGAAGACTGATAAAAAATTTTCTTAGCTTAGGCATGAATCAACGCGTGTCAGAACACACTAGGATAACGGATAGGACAAAGACTATAATCGACTTAGTATTCACAAATTTCAAAATAACGACAAAAGTTCTCCTGACACCAAAAATAACTGACCATAATATAAAACAAGTTTTTACATACTGGGACAACATAAAAAATTACCATATTATAACATACTATAAGCGTGACTTAAAAAACATGAACAAAGAAAGATTTGACCATATGCTAGATAACAAACTACGAGGATTAAGAGAAGTTGGATCCATGAAACATGAAGCGTATAACAAGGAACTGACTAATGCAGTTACAAATAGAATTATCAAAAACATATCAGACACAATGCACGAAGTTGCTCCATTTATTAAAAAAAAGTAGGCCGCGGAAATCGGTAGAAAAACCTTGGATCACTGAAGAAATCCGAAGAGAGATAAAAAATAGAGATACTCTATATAAATTAGTTGTGAATACAAATAATTGGAATGGCTGGAATACATAAAAATGTCGAGAAATCGAAGAGTGGATATAATTCGACAAAACAAAAGAAAATATTATGAAGAAATTATAGATAAACAAAAACATGATGCAGCAACAATGTGGAAAAACCTAAAGCAACTAATAGGAAGCAAAAAAACAATAGAACAAAATAAGGCGGAAATAATGTTCAATGGAGTGGAAGTGACAGACTGCGAGGAGATCTCAAACAAATTTAATACATTTTTCGTCGAGAGCGTTGCGCGTATTATAAACGAAATTAAGGTAGAAGAGCGAACCAATGAATATCGAAGATATGAGGGTGTCGGTTTAAACAATTTTAAAGAAATTGATAATCACACACTTGAAAAGATAATATGTAATTTAGACGATAAGAAAGGTGTGAATGACGAAATTACGGCAGTGACCCTAAAAATCATATGGCAAGGGATAAACAAAGATGTCCTGAAAAACCTGTTAAGTAAACTTATGATGGATGGAATTGTGCCGGATGAATGGAAGAATTCAATTGTAAGACCAATTCCGAAAATACGGGGAACTATAAAGGCAGAAGAATTCAGACCAATAAATACTCTCCCAGTATATGAGAAAGTTCTAGAACTAGTGGTGAAAGAACAACTGATAGAATATATAAATAAAAATGACATTATTATAAAAGAACAATCAGGATTTCGAGATAGGCACTCCTGTGAGACCGCGTTACAGAATACACTTATTGAATGGAGAAAGATTTTGGACAATAGTGCAATAATAGGAGTGGTATTTATAGACATTAAACAAGCGTTTGAAACTATAAACAGAACAATACTAATTAAAAAATTAGAAATGTATGGAATAGGTGGACGTGTGCTTGATTGGTTTAAATCTTATCTCGACAGCCGAACACAACAAGTACAATATGGACAATCGATGTCAATGAAAATATAAAATGACTATGGTGTGCCACAGGGTTCGGTACTCGGGCCTATTCTTTTTATATTGTATATAAACGATATGAAGAAAGAGCTTAAGCATTGTAAATGTAGTGTTAAATTATTTGCTGACGATATGATTATGTACATACAAGGAGATGATAAGACTGTAATACAGGACGAATTAAATAATAGTTTACAAGTGTTGTTGAAATGACTAAATAGGAACTCTTTGAAAATTAACTATGGGAAAACCTTTTTATGCCTATACATGATCCGAGGAAACGGAATGTTGTAGATCAAATTCGTATAAATATAGATGGTAATCGAATAAAAGAAGTCCAAGAAACAAAATACTTAGGTGTGATAATAGATAAGAACTTAAATTTTGAAATGAATGCATGGTTTGTTGCGAAGAAGGTTGCCAAAAAGATCTCGTTTTTAAATCGAATAAAAAGGAGTGTATCCGTGCTTACGAGAGTAACGATATACAAGACAATCATTGGCCCGCACTTCGATTATTGTGGGACAATTATGCTGAACTACACCGGTGAGTGCATGGATATATATGTTGCAAAGAGCGCAAAACCGAGCTGTGAGAGCAATACTATTAGTCAATAAATACACACCGATAGCACAAATGTTGGAAGCGACGGGTGTCATGAGCGTTAGGCAACGGATGCGTTATAATGTGTGCATACTTATATATAAAATGAAAAACGGACTGACTCCCCAATATTTAGGAAATGAAGTAGAACTGGGCGGCGTGCGACATGGGTACAACACACGAACGCAAAAGAGTGACCAGCATAAAGTGAAGTTAGGCAGAACGCAAACTCCAACAGCGGAAAAGACATTAACATACCGTGGATTCCAAGCGTTTAACGAATTGCCGGAAATATTTAAACAGGAAAACACACTTGTGCGTTTTAGAAGGGCGTTAGCGAAATATGTGAAGGAATGCTATTGAATGAGAAAATGCGATGATGTGATATGCGAACTATATGTGATATGCGAACTGTAATATTGTAGTAATTGTGGTAGATTACATTAAGTAGACAACATTAATGAAAGTTTTGTTGTAGAAAGATATTGTATTAGTTATTGTAACTGAAGTAGCTTACAGCTAAATAAAGACTCTCTCTCTCTCTCTCCCCCCCCCCTATCTTGATCGCTCTCCCCCTAATTCTTGGACATTGTTCACATCCAAGTCCATTTCCATTCATGCTCAAAGGCTGCTGACAATGAACACGTGAATTCTCAAGAAGGATAATCGCAGCGTTTTGCCACTGCGAGTTTCCAAAACGAGCTATTATACGTGCTCTCCGTCTCTCTATTGTACGTTCGCGAGGTCTTAAACACAAATAGCGGAATCTAAGAGGTTAAAAATGAAGGCAGACTGATCACCGTCAGAAGTACGATTGGGCGTAATCTCCTGTCCTCTTAACCCCCTTTTCGGATCTTTCCGGACGAATCCTTTTTTTTCACACTGTCTTACCTCACGTATTGACCTCGTATCTGTTTCACACAAACTCTATGAACAAATCAATGAATGAGGTATTTCAATAAACATTTACTGATTTATCCCGTGCGGAAATTGAGTTGGGGCTGTGATCGGGCGCCAATAATATTCCCCTAACTTTATTCGGGCCCTAATCTGGAAGCCACATGAGGGCCGTTAGCGGCCGGTCACACTTTGTCAACAAGGGCCCTTAAAGGCGCAACGACCGGGGCCTTATAAGTTGCCTCAATAGCGCCTCATCAAAACCATTTTAGCGCCCTGAAAATGCCTCAACGGCGCCTCATCGTAACCATTTCAGCGCCATAAAATATCCGTATCAGTGCATATACGTGTATGTTAAATGCGTCAGGGTATATCTGTATTTGTTTTTATGTAATTGTTCATGTGCATAGGCGTGGGCGTGAGTACATGTGTATGCATGTGTGCGCACGTAGAAATGTGATTGCGTATTTGCATGTAAGCCTTTATGACAAACTGCTATCACAAAATTAATACAAAAAATAACCCATTCTAAGGAATGGATGTGTAGTAGAAATAAAAAAATATAAGGGTCTATTGAATCACTAGAATCTATTTCCATTGAGGGAAAGATCTGGAAAACAAAGACCAATTTATTTACTTATCCTACACAGTAAGATAAAGTTTATGAATGGGAAATATCAGCGAAGTCTTCAGAAGAAATAATTTTCCCTATGATGAGTATTGAGCGGAAATTAGTTGCTATGAAAATGTCGAGAAAACCGGTTGAGACTGTTCACACTTATGCGCTAGCATTACTCCATGTATGAGTGAAACCATGAGTAATTGTTTGTATCTATGTAAAAGGTTTCTTTAGTTTGATAAATAAATACTGTCTGATGTTTTTCTGCATATTTGTGTTCATCGTTGATTTTTTATTTGCGAATGCCCTTACGCTTTTTCCCAATTTGCGTTCGATAATATTATTCGTTCGATGTATATAATCGATTTGAATAATTGAAATACCATCAACCATGTAGCCTAAGCTATTTATACTGGTTTATCGCTATAATAGTCAGATCTGGGCCTATTGTGGAGATCCCTACTTGTTTATCCCTATAATGGCCAAGTCGGGTCCTTTTGGGGAAATCCCTACAGGTTTATCCCCATAATGGCCAAGTCGGGGCCTATTGTGGAAAACCCTACAAGTTTATCCCGATAATGGCCAAGTCTGGCCCCATTGTGGAAATCCCTACTAGGGAAAGCACTAGGAAAGCTCTGAAAGGCCCTTATTTTTATTAGGGATGCCCTATCAGTTTTCCGCACGGGATGATGCGGAAAGGAGCTGCACGCTAGTGTATATCAATTCGGACGAATTTGGACACCACAACAAATTGAAAAAATAAAACGCTTGTGAAATTCTTAGGATTATTTTGTTCTTTTATGTTATTCCTTGCGTTCGGGGAAAATTCAGAGAATTTTGAGAGTACAGGGTCCACTTCGTGAAGAAAGACAATTTATCAAAGATCTATGATTTCATAAATTTTATTACTGTTAAGGAGGTGGGAGTGGTCGAGTTGAGTTAAATGCTGGTTTATGATTTTTTTAATGAACCTCAAAAAAATACATACGATTTATTCCGTAGATGCGAATTTTTCATAAAATATATAATTAAAGAGCAAAATTATGCTTTTTTATATTTTTATTGCGTGAAGAAGAAAAACTTTCGTGTTACTACCAACTTGAAAAAGTATAACATTATCGATGATTATTATGAAAAAATGTCGTCAGTGAATGTTTATACAACTCAGAATGAAATTTTGAGCCATTTATAATTATAACTGTTTATATTTATGTCACGAGATTATTTATTATTACCATTAATCAATATTAAGTTTTGCCGATATACGGAAACCTCGCGAACATTGAGGCTAGCAACAATGTTCTACCGTCGCCAGCTAAGATTCGTACGCTTTTATCAAACCTTGATGGTTCAATATTGGATGTTTAAGATTTAAGATGGGCAAGATGGGTTTTTTTCTTAATCTTTACAAAGGTAAAGTTTGCGTTAATCCATTGTTAGAAATAGTTTATCTTCATGCTAAATGGCTAAAAAAAATTACATCGGCCGCAGTGTGAACGACTTGCCCATTTAACCGCACGTAAAATTATATACATTAAATTCTTTTTTATCTTTGGTGTTTTGTCGTGAAAAATCTCCAAAAATTCGTAAAGACTTAGTATAGTCTAGACAATAACATATATACATTTTTTAAATCCTGGATTGTGGCTAAAGCTCTAACCTCCTTACCGTAAAAACAGGAGTTTTTCTGTCGATTAATCTGTGGAACCTTGGGGCAATGAATGGAACTACGAATAGGTCACCGATCTTCAGGCTTAAGGTTATTGCTAAAAAAAAAGAGTGGGGTGAATAGACATTAATGAAAGTTTTACTAGTCACTATGGTATATTTCATGAATATACTGGCAAAAGGAAAAGAGGTTTTTGCCATCGTTTATTAAATATTAAATTTTAAAGCTCACGTCATCGTTCGCTAGTTCGCATTGGTTGTATGGGAGAACGTCGTTACTATTTCAGTTTTTAGCGTATAGCTTCCGCATGTATAAAGAAAGTGAAACAAAAAACGAATATTGTGTGCAGTATTGTGTACAGAACAATATTACCGAAAAAGAGGACAGGTGACCGAACTAATTAATGAGAACGTATCAAAAATATACGAACGGCTTGCCAAAAGTGAGGCTTGTTGCGACATATATATTGAAATGTGGCAACGTCGGAATTATGGAAATAGCAGAAGCACCATCGGAATATCTACCGCCCCAATTTCGAATAAGTTTAAGTCAAATGCGAGTAAGGGGAACTTTGTAATTTACTTATTATGATGTATTGCCTTTTTTCCAGCTTCGGTGTGCATGCGATGCTTGTGGGCAGGAGCACTGACAGATCGTCATTACCATCAGAAAATTTTCAGCGCACTCATATTTTTCCTGAATGATTTGTTGCTTCCTTTTTCTCTGACGTAACCACCGAAAACGCCGAATGGCACTAAACACTCGTAACCGAGCTGTGACCTGTGACAGTCACTGCAGTGAACCTAACAGCCTCGAATTGCAAAAGAACCGTGTGATGTTGCAAAAGCTCGTGTCTATTTCAAAAAGATTTTTAAGCATCGACAATTAATTTTCTAATAATTATAACTCCATCAAATAAACATATATGTAAATAATAATACCGATTATCTAACGTACACTTGAACATTCTCGCGATATTCATTAGTGCACTACATTAATATTTTTCTACATTAAGTTGGCATTGGTTACGTCACACAATGTATTAGCATAGGAACTTCGTTTCTTCTCCCGCCCTTTAAAAATGATTTAGCAACAACCTTAAAGGGGCACCTAAAACTGGCAGAGCTTCACGGACGAACCTCGAGTTTTTCACATGTGTCTCCAGGGCACTCTTTTGAGGCAAGAGATAATGTGACTTTTTTGTTCATTCTGTCTACGTATCGCTCCCCGTTTTTACGGCGGCAACATTTTTATTTATTATTTATTTGCAGTTTTTCGTCCCATTGTATAAAAAATGGTAACAATGAACGGTCAAATTCGCTTCATTTTATTCCAGTGAGACTTGGCCAAGTCATCATGATTGATAAGAATCTACAAAGCTCTTACGGGTTTCCGCATTCATCGTACGTTGATGTATCTTGTGCTTGTCATTCGCTCAAATCGTTCGCAAATGTGACTTTTTAAAGATTTTTCCCCACCTTGTTTTGCTGCAATACATTATGGGAAATAATGAGTTAGGAGGCACTACATATTTTTTTTGAAATAAATACTGTTTTTTTTACGACATTCTTTATAGAACATTGATTTCACATAATTTGTTGCGGAATGAGGTTCTACGAGACAATTTGTACTTACACTTTTGTAAAAAAATGTACAGATTGTATTGGAACAAAAATTGGTTTTTCGCAATGCTTGAGGGAAATAAAATTTTTTATTCAGCTGCTGCCATGAACCTTTTGGGTATAGTAGCGGTCAGGGGATGCGTTGCAATTACTTCTGCAAGGTCTATTGCAACGTTGATGGATGAATATGTGAATGCATACTCCATATCTGGATCTATCCGTCCGCATTTTTGCTCGCGTTGAAATTCCATGTTCATGTAGTATGCTATGATGTTTTTTTATAACCATAATAAAATAACTATCCTCTTTTACTATACTGCTAAACATAGGCGTGCACGGGCTTCAATGTGTATCTGTACGCGTGTGTATGTCTAAAGTTTTGAAAAAAAAAAACTTGCTTTTGATCGGCAAGCGCCATAAAAAGAACCGAATTCGAAAAGAAAATATCTCATTTTGTACCCACAATTTCACGAAAACCTATTACTCTTAGGGCAACAAAAGTATCAATTAAAAACAGACAGGTAAGCAAGTACCTATTTAATGCATTCTTTAATACTCTATCGTCAATTACTAGTGCACTTTTTCCCTACGGGTTGTGAGCACCGTCGTTTCTTTACGGTATTCTTTCCACGAACCTGAATATTTAACAATTAAATGATTTTCGTCTATAATCCAATAAAAGTACATTCCAGTACTGGTAACATTTTAAACTAAGTTACCGAACTATTAACGAAAAATTACGACTCTAAAAATCGTATAATTCATACTGCACTTTATGGTGATAACACTCTGGCCACATTTCTATCTAATAATCGATACACTAATTAACTCCATATGCCTGATATAGACTGCTCACGTGTGTGAAAAGTTCTAAAGATTCCGTAACAACAATAAAAATAGGGGGTCACCGAATGTTTAACAAAATATTAATGATAAAACCTGGGGAAATGGGACTAGCAGAAGAATTTTCGTAGCCGCGACTTTCCAGAGAAAATGTAAGTGTCTAAACCGACTAAACTTGCGCAATTTTTTTTTATCCAGCTTGTCGTTGCGGATAATAATTGATTGTAACTAATTTTTTATCAAGCGCCACAGTAATTTACCAATTATTTAGAAGGGCTCTGCTTATGCCCCCATAAAATATAACCCTCCACGAAAGGAATACCAGGCCATCTGTCACACGCCGGAAAATTTCGACGCAGCCTCCTGTCACCGCGGTAGTGCAGAGCTCACAGTTTTTAGCTACGAGCCGTCGCTTACTACCGCCCGATGGCACGACGCGCGTTTTCTATAGGGCCTCGATGCCAGGCGCTTCGCCGAAACGTCGAGGCCCGATAGGCGACCCTACGTGTGTGTGTATTCGTTACGCCGGCCGTAACGTACAGAAAGAAGTGACCTTTTCGCACGCGGTTCGGTCTTAACGCAAACATTAGATGTATGTGAGTTTATTCATCAATAGATACACATACCTAGTCTTAGGCAACCGTGATACGCTTCTATGCATGAAACTAAGCATGAGGTCTAAATCTATTTTTCGTGCAGAGTCCGGCAATAATGGGTGCCTGATCATTTCTCTCGCAAAAAAGCGATGCAATTAATTAATAATTATGTGAATGAACAATTCACACACACACACACACACACACACGCACACACACACACACACACACACACACACACACACACACACACGCGCGCGCGCGCACGCACGCACGCACGCACGCACGCACACACACACACACACACACACACACACACACACACACACACTCACGCACACACGCACACACACACACACACACACACACACACACACACACACACACACGCGCGCGCGCGCGCGCGCGCGCGCACGCACGTGTGTGTGTGTGTGTGTGTGTGTGTGTGTGTCTGTGCGTGTGTGCGTGCGTGTGTGTGTGTGTGTGTGTGTGTGTGTGTGTGTGTGTATGCATCTGGCAATTCCGTCCGGATTCAAGGGTTACAACCATTTTCAGCAATCGACGATGTTAGAGAGGCCTGCTGTATGAAAAAGCGGTGATATTTTACAATATTTTGTTTAAACAATACCGCTCCACTGTTTATCTCACCATGCTCAGAAATTCGATTTCGATCGAAATTTCTAGAAAGCGTTATCGTTAAAGAGGTGGGAGCGATTCATTTGCGTCGAAGGACGGTTTATCCATATTTTTTTCAATGAACCTCAAAAAAATGCGTACGAGGTAATGTGCTAATTTTTGTTTAAATACAATAAAAGAGCAAAATTATGCATTTTAATATTTTTATTACATAAAGTAGAAAAACTTTTGTGTTACTACCAACTTGAAAGAGCATAACATTATCAATGATTATTATGAAAAAACTACGACGACGAATGTTTTATACAATTCACAATGAAATTTTGAGTAATTTATAATTATGCCTATTTATATTTACGTCGCGAGATTGGCCCATGGTTTACGATGAGCAAGATGAGGATTTTTTTTTCTAAATGTTTACAAAGATTCAGTTTGCGTTAATCCGTTGTTAGAGATGGTTTATCTTGGTGCTAAATAACAATAAAAATTACATAACCTTTAGTGTGAAAGTCTTGCCCATCTAACCGCACGTTACATTGCATACGTTAAACTATTTTTTATCTCTGGTGTTTGGTGGCGAAAAAAATTAAAAAAATTCGTAAAGACTCAGTATAGTGTGAACAATAACATGTATTTTTTTTTAATTAAATTTAACCTTGGATTGTGGCTAACGCACCAACCTCCTTAAGAACGCGCTCTGTCAAAACGTAGTGACATTAAACAATTTTATTGAATTGTTTAAACAAATGCGTTTATGATTCATTCTTCTCCTGAACGACGCGTATCGTCGCTGAATTCGATTCCATCTGAATTCTCTAGTGATCGAGATCGCTAGAGAAGAGTATCGCTCTATAGAAGCGCAGTAAAATAATGCGATTTTGAATTGTTTAAACAAGTAGACTTGAGCAGTGTGTATGTTCTGGATGCCGTTTACCATCGATAAATTTTATTTCGGCCAAATTCTCGGGTGAACGCGATTGCTGGAGGCTCTCTCTCGCTAAATGAGTGGTGAAATTTATTCTTCACAGAAAAAAAAATTTGGCATTGTTTCTCTCCGTCGACTTTTGTCTTCGGAAGGTTTTACGAGGGTCAAATTCTCTAGCAATAAGGATCGCTAGAGACTCGCTCGACATATGAGCAGTGGAATTTTGCGATTTTAAACTGTTTGAACAAATAGGTTTGACTCGAATACTTTTTTCGACGACGGGGCCCTTCAGCTCGCTGAGACAGCCAACCCCTTCAGAAAAAAATCGATCCGAAATAGTTGAAGTCAAATAATCGCGTGGCCAAAAGCAATATATTAGATTTGCTGATCAATACACAACAGAAAAATACTGGAAGATCAACATTTACTACCCAGTAGAAGATAATATCATTGTAAATTATGAGTATTTTGAATCGAATAAAAACATTGTTTCTGTTTTTTCCTGTGTAAGAAATCTTTAGCAGAAATAATGCTTCCGAAGACTCACCGGAAACTTATTTTCCTTGACAATCACTGGCTACGCAGAGCATCTCTCAAGCCAGTCTTTACAAGGTAAAATCTATGCAAAGATTCAAAGTTACTCTTTTAACGAAAAGGTTTGAAGTCAATCTTACTACTGTTCATCCTGCCGCAACTACTTTTTGCAACACTTGTTCCTTGTGAAGATTACGTTCATCGGACCGAACAGTTGATAAGTGTAACTCTTGACTTTTGCACAAATTTAGTAACTTTGAAAATCAGTAAGCTACTTTACACTCTGCGAGACTGATCTATGCTTAGATTGCTCCTTGCGGAGACTGGCTACAGTAGTGCGCTGTGTAACCAATGATTTTGCAGGAAAACAAGTTTCTGGTACGTCTCCGGACGTATTCTTTTTTCTAAAGATTCCTTGCGAAGAAAAACAGAAAAAATGTTTTCATTCAATTAAGAGGACTTGAACTTGTTTTTCGTTATGACCACTGGTTGAGCTAGAAAATTGTCAAATTAGCCTTTTTAAGGGACAATTTACGCAAAGCAAACCTATCTTACTGTTCGGTCCGGTGTAAACCCTCTCCGAAACAATGATTTTTGTAAAGCGCGATCGCAGCAGACTTAACAGTAATTGTATTGACCTTGAAAAGTCAAAAGTATTAATATTCATTATATTTGAAACAAGCAACATATATTGCAATAAAGACACTTATCCTTAAAATGCTTCAGGGAATATGTGGTCTTGGCCGATAAAGACACCTAATCCGTCGCACGACGCCGAACTCTATGCACTCATGCATTCATTTAACATTATACACTAAAAACCGACACTAAAAACCGACACTAAAAACCGACACTAAAAACTTAGTTATAGTTTTAAAAATATTATTCCGACAGCATAATATCGGCTGTCAGAATATAGCGCGCAACCGGGACAATACGTCAATCGCTGAATGAATTTCAGAAAGTGTGTGCAACCCCTGCTTTATCGAGCTCGAGTAGCAGACGTCCATATTTGATCGATGCGGGAGAATGATTTCTCTGCGCCTTCGCTGGAATTGGAAAAAATCGATGGTTGTTACGCGAATTTTTCGGATAATTCTTGACGATTACCTACAAAGTGTAGCCACCCAATGAATTCCGTAATTACTCGCTGGAATAAAACGGCTGGGCTCTCAAAATGTTCGTTTTGAGTCAGGGAACAATCGCGTTCTCTTCGTTAGACGATCACGTCTACCAATTTGTTTTCCGTCACTTTCGTTAGAGGTGTCGCGTGGTAAGAGAAACTGTATTTTTTTAATAGAAAAAATGTGTAATGTGGATCGTACCCAAACTGCACAGGATGGTTAGCAAATGGGTTGAATAATCCCAGAAAAATATGCTGCCCGGTGGTAGCATTTTGAGCTGGACCCGTACGAGTCTCAAAACCCACAGAGATGGGTCGATAGACCCAAGCTTATTCAGCAAAAGTGGCGTGTTTTACGTAGAAAACAAAAGTCCCCACTGATGTACACTATTTTTTACGACCTTTTCCGACCTCGTTGAAGTTTCGCCCCACCGAGAATTTGTGGGTGACATTGTTCTAGAAGATTTTATCGTTGTTTTACGATAATTCTGAACGATCACTGCGTTTTTGTCACTCTACGAACGAAGATAGGGAAACATTAAAAAGAGGGAGACTAGAAAGCAAGGATGAAAAATGAATTGAATAAATTTGAGTATTACATCGAAGGAATATGGTATCTGAAAACTTCTATCGAAATGCACTATAAATTAGCCAAAGATTTGAACTTGAGCCTGCGGGAACTTCAATCGGACAAATTATCTGACTGGAAGAATTTTTATTTGTCGATTGAATGAGATTAACTTTTATTCGGTGCCTGGCTATCTGTACTTTTCCGTCTCGGCAGCGCTTTGCTCACCTGACTATTCATTTGAAACGATTCGTATAGAGCTATGGTAAAAATTGACACAACGTTTTGATGGAGCAAGGACGGAAGTACAAAATGAAGTGGCACTTCCGCATAGTGCCCAATGAAATTTCCATGACGGAATTTGCCGCTCACCCGGAGCGTGCGCTCTCGGTTTTTTTCCGCTCGCGTCCGTTCTTTTTAACAGTATCTACTGCTCCTAAAAGATTCTCTACGTATTCTACGAGCTTGCTAGTTTTTACCGTACTGCATATTCCGCTTCCTCTCTCTCTCTCTCTCTCTCTCTCTCACCCTCTCACTCAATTCAGAAATAGAGCTTAAGGTAAACCAGTCTGTGTGGAATGAAAATGAAAGCACAGAAAACTGCTGCACGACGAAAGGAAGATATATACACAGGTAAGGGAAAACGAGATAAATAAGGGGACGCGCGAGGAGTAAGAGGCAGCGAAGACTGCTTGGCAGATTTAACGTAGAGGGATGCGTTTGGGGAAAACAAGAAGTAGTCATGCGTTATATATAGTATATAGGATAATATAAATGTATGTGCGTGTGTGCGTGCGTGCGTGCGTGCGTGTGTGTGTGTTTGTGTGTGTGTGTGTGTGTGTGTGTGTGTGTGTGTGTGTGTGTGTGTGTGTGTGTGTGTGTGTGCGTGTGCGTGTGCGTGTGTGTGTGTGTGTGTGTGTGTGTGTGTGTGTGTGTGTGTGTGTGTGTGTGTGTGTGCGTGTGTGCGTGCGTGCGTAATACACTTGTAAGGTGTGCTTTGCTGCATTTTTTTGTCTATAAAATATCTGTACATATCGTTTTCCTTAACTAAAACAGGAAGGAAAATCGTATTTTCAAGAAAAAAAAGTGTGCCTGCCCGTATGGTCGTGCATTTATAACTCGAGAACTACTGATTCGATTTCGATGAATCTTTCACAGGAATAAAGCTTACAATATGGAATATGTAAGTGTGCCGTTGAGAGCTACGCTATGTAGTTAATTGCAATTAAAATCAATAAGAAAACAAACGAACATAACGTCCATACTAAACAAACAAATGATCATACATCAACAAAGAAATAAACCAATAAATAAACAAAAATTTACGAATAATCCGGGGTCGTGCGTAATTTTCGCGTTTCATGCATTGTCATCATACGGATAATTATTTTCAACTGACTAAATATCGATGAAAAAAACGGCAAAACCCCGAACGCAAAGATTAAAAGAACTTAACGAAAAATATAGATTCATATTATAAAGTGTGCTTAATAATGTTACGGGCCGAGAAGGCGGGGAAGAGTGAGAGTGGCAAAGAGAGAGAATTTGCTGTGTAACAATCCCACACAGTGAGGTAGTGTAGATTCTCCTCAGAATTTTTTGTAAAATGTTCTATAATCCAGCCAAAATTTAAAAAAGATTTAGAATAGAGGGGATAGGTCTGCCATCGATAGGATTCCAATCGGTCTCTATTCATTAAACAGAATTTATGCAAACAGCTGTGAATATTTCTACTGACGATACGAAATTCGTTTAGGTAATAATTGAACTTCTTCTTCCGTTGACATAACAAGAAGTAGTAGTTGGACGGTCCAGACAAAATAACCGTTTATCAAGTTCCTCGATAATAGATGTCAATCTTTTACACGCCTCGGGAGAATTGGTTCTCGCCGAAAAAAAGTTCTTAGTCAGCTATGAACCATTCCCCTCGTAACAGAAACGTCCCCGGACTAATATGGTAAGAATTTTCGACCCTACACAATTTGAAACTGCAGTAATCTATTGTCCGAATTTTTTTCGACAATGCTTAAAACTTGCTCATGAGTAATGGTTCACGCCGAAAAAAGATCTTAGTCAGCTATGAACCATTCCCCTCGTAACAGAAACGTCCCCGGACTAATATGGTAGGAATTTTCGACCCTACAGAATTTGATACTGCAGCAATCTATTCTTCGAATTTTTTTCGAATATGCTTAATACTTGTGCATGAATAATGGAATACATTTGGCCGATGGAACTTTTTAATTAAAAAAATCCAGTCTCCAGCCTGAAATATATATTTAGTTGTAGAAGTAATGAGACCTCGAGAATATAAATATAGGGATCTTTTTTTTAAGGCTGACTCTATGGTCAGATTAAAGGTGAAGCCTTCCCGTGAAAAATTTGCCGGCGCTTAAGATGCGGCCGACGCTTGGTACGATATTCAGCACCAACCACTAATACCCAGTGTTGGTCCTTTATACGGGCCAATGATTTGGCCATGATTCTGCCAGTGCTCATTTGAAGCATGGCAAACCAACGAACACCCAACCTTGGGCCAAATATCGATTACCAACTGTCAGCCAACTATCGGGTCCCAGTGTTGGCCCCGAACATGGCCCAATCGATTGATCATGGGTTTGCCAGTCTCGAATTGAAGCTCGGCACACCATCGAAGAGCCAACGCTGGGCCAGTACTAATTAATGACCGTCGGTCAATTGTCGGGGCGAGCGCAGGCCTTGAATCTGAGCCAATCGTTTGACCGTGGTTTTGCCAATGCTTATTTTTAGCATGGCAAACTGATGAATTGCCAATCCTGGCCCAACACTGGCTTTAAACGGTATAGTCCATACGCATATACAAAAATGCTTTTTTACGTATATTATTATTATATATTTTTTTATTATCGCTGCATGCAATTTTCTACGTCCTGTGATAATAAAACCTCATAATTACTGTTATCTGAAATTCACTTTATTAAAAATAAAATTGGTTTATACTAAAGTTTTGTGGTGTATTAAAAAATGCCGAGTTATTGCGATAGTATTAAGAAACGTCGAGTGTTAAAACGACGACAAAAATTAGAAGACTCTTTACAGCAGGTTAGGGTCAGAGGCAACGAAACAAAAAGACAAGTAGATAGTGAAACAAATTTGGAAACATTCCACGAACAAGTGATTGTGCATAACGATGCTAGTGAATCTAATAATTCTTTCGATGAGCAATCATCGAGCACAGAAACTTGTGAATTTGATCGATTGTTGGATGAGCATTAGGTTGTTTTGACAGCCCAACACTGGGCCAACACTAGCCCGAATATTGTGCCAACAATATGAAGGCGACCTTAGCCCTACTATGGGCCGGTGATCACGCCAACCGTCAGCCAATGATTGTGATCTCTTTAGCCGAATGTTGGGCCAATGCCCGGCCAACTGTTAGGATTTCCGGTAAGCCTACTATTGGCCAACCGTACATGCCAGCGTTGGGCCGAAGAGATCACTCCTACCGTCGCGCAACACTAAGCCGCTAGTGCTGCCGTTCATCGGCCAATGGTAGAATGTGATTGGCGTGACGCTGGCTCGAGGTTGGGTCGGTTGCGTCGTTTTTCACGGGTTTCATCAACGTAAAATAAGATTGGAGGCTGATGTTTAGTTTTCTTCATCCTGCAAACTGATAGGTCAATTTAGATCTGGGCATTCTAAGATCTACGATCAGCGCGAGGAAAATTATTCAACGACTTCAAGAGAGACCTTTATAGGGAAGAGAGAAACACGAATACACACTGTTAATAATAAGTAGCAAAACAATAGATTGGCACTCACAAGTTTGGTGACCCGGCTTATCTTTTGTTTGCCATTTCTGTTGACCTATTTTATTCCACCTATGTCTTTCAACCAGATACCTGTTTACGTATCCCGCTTGTATTGACTTACGTAAGCATATATATATATGCATGAATATATGTACATGATAGAGAACCAAGCGGAATAAAGAAGATTGTAGGACAAATGGATGGGTTGAGAGACGGGCACTTACGAAATTACCAATAAAAGTCACGTTGCTCTTAAGAGCGCGTTGATTCTTTCATTGTGATGAATTTCATTGTTCTTACCGGTGAGTTATTTATATAGTGTCAATAATTCTCAGGCATCTTAGCATGCTCCTTGTATAATTATAACTCCCAGATAACCTGAAAATAACGAGATGATATTTTCAATTCCCGGGTGGATATATAAAGATGAATATAGTAATGGGTATAATATCATAAGGAACAATAATGAGTCGGAAAGACAATATTATTAGCAACATGAAAGACAGTTTGAATAATATCGGGACAAGACGATGGATAATCCCTCTATACAAAGTATATCGAAAGAACTGATTTTTCGGCTTTTGGATACGACAGCCTCACTCACTAAAGAAAAAAGTCGTACCAGAGTAATGAGTAGCAAATAAAAATGATGGGCATGAAAAGGGGAGTTCCGTGAAAATATATTGTATATCCGCCGACTTATTGGCACGATATGCAAAAGTGATGACCTGTCGACCGAATTCATCAATCAAGACGGATTGTGAGAAGACTCAATGCGTTCGGTTTTCCAGATTTATTACTGTATTCAAATAAAAGTACCAAAATAAAATTTTCGCGTCAAGGCACTGCCAGTTCTAACGATGATACTGAATAATCAAACCATAAATTTTAGTTGACCAAGAAGAGCTCGATAAATGGAGAGTTATTTGGCATTTTTATTGCTATCGACGAGAACGCATTACTCTCGATATACACGTTTTCCGTAGAGGAGGTAAGATTTTGCACTTCAAATAAATACAAACCTCTAAGTCTTATTTATTTGAAAATAGAGGAGTTTTTCCTCGTCGACGCTTCTAATATCATTTTATGTTCGGCTAAAATTGAGGGGATTTTCCAAGCTTGTCTGTTTTTCTTTTTACGATGTAGCTTTTTGCCTCGCTGTCCATTTTTTTCACCCTCCAATGCACATTAGGATTATAAATGGCGATAGCTCGAGTAACGGTGCGGTCTCGGACCCAATCTTCCGGCGTAACGCCAAGAGGGACTCGCTTATATGTACGTTAAACGAAATGGAAGACAGGGAAATGTGGTCACTAACTCCGAAGACATACGATCGATACGATACAAAACCCACAGTAAGAGAAAGAAAAAAGTACAAGCTTTCTCACAGGTTTTTTCTCTGATATCACCTAGTGCTCCAATATATATATATATATATATATATATATATGCGTGCGTGCGTGTGTGTGTGCATGTGTGTGTCAGGGTGGCACAATTTTGAGATCAATTTTTTCCTTTTTTCACTATACAATGATCTTCTTAAAAAAAATTGTCGTGGAAGTTGCGAGCGGCCAAAAAATATTTAGAGGTCGCTCAAGCCTCCCAAAAATTCAAATCTTCATTAAAAGACGAATTTTTATTTTCGTCCCCTTCTCACCCATGAATTTTACGCGTTATGATTTTTTAATTAATCTCGCGAAAGCTCTAGCCGGCCAATGAATTTGTAGTGGTCGCTCAAGAGGTTCGAATTTTTCAATTTTCGCCTTTTTTTTTTACTCTTCTCACTCATAAATTTAACGTTTTGTAAAATTTTCAAAACAATCAATCCTTTTTTCTTTAGAAAGAGATTTTATAAATTTACCTCATACTTCTAGCCCAATAATTTTAATCGTTCTCATAAAATAATTATTTAAAGCTCTTATCTCGGACATAATACAATAATGCATAACAACACATGTCGTCTAATTGGTGTTTGTTACAAATTATTATAATAAATTATTCCGAAAATGTAACACCGCTGTTTATTTTGTTTTTATACTACACGGAATTATAATGAATGCGAGATTTATTTTTTGGCGGAAATTCTGAATTTCGAAAACATTGAGCGACCACTAAATATTCATTGGCTGGCTAGAGCTTTCGCGACAATTTATTTTTTTTTTTCTTTAAAGAAGATAACTGGATTGTGAGAAAAAGGAAAAAAATAGAGCTCAAGATTATGCCACCCTAATATATGAATACATATATTGATATATAAGTTGAATTCACATTATAGAGGCGCAATAAAGAAATTTGGGAATAAAAATTCCCCACAGAAAATTAGTATGAATAAATCATTCATGAGATTCAATTTCGCCATATAAAAATACACGTATTGACAACTCTCTACATTTTACCTGCAGGGTTGCTAAAAGACGAGTGTGAAGGGGCCTGAAGTAATAAAACCTCAGTGTACATCAATGATAGTTTCCTTTACTATACTCAGAAGTATAAAATCGTTAGATTATATTTATTTTTTGTATTATTATTATTGTTATCATCATTCAATAATAATTGTAAAAGAGTCGTTAGAAACCTTAAAAAACCAGTGGTTTTTGCTCTCTGAGCGGCAGCTTTGTGCCAATGAAAAAAGCCTATTTTTCCGGGTTCAGTGAAAATAGATTTAGAATATTCTAGAGCAGTTAAAAAGTATACTTGTACAAAGAGTCATAGAGTATATATGAGGGTTCCTATATTTCTTGCGCACATTACGACTTACTCAAATTTTCAGATATGAGGATCAAATTGTTAACATGCGAAAAATGGCACTGCAGAACGATTGTGATTGAATTAGGTGGGTGGTAGTGAAAGGATCCAGATTTTATTAAATTTTTAACCTTGCGTGGTCGCACTGGAACGATTTCGTCCCAAGCGGAATTTCACTTTGAAATTCCTGGCAAATCGAAAAGAGACAAGGCACGGCTTCGCTTCCTAAAAAAAAGTAAACAATTGTGGATTCGGATTATAGAAGAATTTAAGAGTATTCCTGAATTTTTTTATATTTTTAAAGCGATTGAACACGTTGAAAACTGTACGTGGACATTTTTGTCCCAGTGCGACAGCGGAAGCAGTGGAATTGTAGCGCCACGACGCAAGGTTAAATATTTTGTATTCGAAAAAAATATACTTCAGCAACTTACTTCCCCTCCTCTGTCATTTCAATAGTCACTATAAATCTTCCCCATATTCACGAAACCCAAGTACAATATAGAGTCGAGATTGAATTTTGATTGAATCGTTAAAACGATGAACATTTCCGGAGAGCTCAATGTTTTAGAAAATCGTTTTTTGTGCTCCATCTTTTTAGGAATTCTCAATATCTTTATAAATGTCGACTCAGCAAAGATTGACGATTGAATGGTGGTCGTATTATCAAATTATAATTAAAAAGACGGAAATCGCGCAAACGAGCTGCGTCAAAAACTGACGTGCTCCTAGGGGCCACTTTGCAAGCGGAATTTATTTATAAGAAACTATTGTATACCTTTAATAAATAGTCCATTCTTATGGTATAAGAATGGTATTCTATAGGTTATTATACTGTTCTGTTAGCATGAGATCCATTGCAAGGTTAAGGTGCTACAATTCGGATCATACTATACCGTGTTTAATTTTAAATATATTAAAACTGATCGAATTTGATAACGTATAGTTCACAAATTCCGTGGTAACAAAAGAAACGATTTATACAAAATACGTTTGATATAATTAATTATTAATTATTAATTTATTTATTAATTATTAATTATTAATTTATTAATTAATTATTGATTATTAATTAAACATTATTTTGTTTTTTATAATTCTTGAAAGTACATATATTCAAAAACATGTTGGAAAGATTTTTAGCCACAAGTCCGAAAATTGACGGAGTTACCGTCACTTTAGTGAGAACAGGTAGCTCGACCGGTTAGGGCCCTCAGTCCCTACAGGTGTGGCATCGTTCACAATAGATGAAGTATAGGCCCTCATTATTTTGAGAAATATAATGAAGATGAAGATCCGTCATATCGCCCGCGACTAGATACTTTATTGTAAGTGTAAATTTTATAGAAAAAGCATAAGTTTATATTAAGAAAAACAGAACGAAAAATTTTAATGCATTTTTCTCGAAACTACTTTTTTCGACTTCATCCCAGCGAATACTCAAAAACTTATCGACCGATTTTCAATTTTTTTGTTGACATTTTTGTAACCGCAGTGACTAAAGTTGTACGTAGCCGATTTTTTAAATTTTGATAATCACTTTTTTTAAAGACAGTTTAAATACAAAAAAAGGGCCTTGGAAATATTTAAAAATGCCCAAACCGTCGGCCTTTTTGCAAAAAAAAACCAAAATAAAAGAACGGCTACGCATAGCGATAGCTATATTTGTATAGACATCGATAAATTGTTTACTTCTTATTTACAGATAATCTTTCATAAAAATATCGATGGGACAATAAAGAGAATTTTTTTTCATCGTCAAATCAAGGTATATATGTCGGTTAATATCAAAGATTTTTTTTTTTAATTTTTGGTAAAGTTTACCATCGTTTCAGTTCATTTGAGTTGTTGATAATGATTAGAGACGAATAGGTAACCACAATGAACGTACTAATTGTTAATATAATAAGAACGGTTCGTTAGAAATTTTCAAGGTTATTGCGCGATTTTCTGGTAATTCGTTAACCGTCCGTTTCTACCAGGGGAAGAAAAAGAAGTTACAAAATATCAAAGTGATATGGAAGGAAGATTGTTCGGACTAACAAGGAACATACCTCAGGTGTCCGCCTCCGATTTTGTTGAAACTCATATATGTGATAGAGCATCGAAAACTTTGAGACACGTATTTTTTTTATCTGCGGAAAAACGGATTTAAGGGGGGAAAACGCCCCTCAAAGAAAGGCGTGTCGAGGGGTGATTTTGCAGTTTCACCCAGAAGCAATCCACCGATCTGCATGAAACAAAAACGAAGATTCTTCTAATGAAAAGCGATGAAAAATCCACTATGAAAATGTTAAGAAAAATTAAATTAGGGGGTAAACCACCCCTCAATTTGCCTTTTTTCACCCCACACTTAAGAGGGTTGTATGCAAATTAATAGAACAGGTGTCATTTTGAAGGGGAATTAAAATTAAAGTTGACGGGTTTTTGCGTTTTGGCGGCATAGCAAATTTAAGGGGGTAACCCACCCCGAACATAAATTTATTTATCATCGTCGTTTTTTCTTTGGTTAAAGTGTATCCGCTGATTTTAAATATTTCTATAAGCTCCAATTTAATGTTTTATCATATTTCAAAATTATTACATTCGTCTTAAGGGGTAACTACCCCTCTGACGAGAAACATCATTGAAGTATCCGCTTTCGATTTCGTTGAAACTCATATATGTGGTAAAGCATTGCAAACTATTAAACATGTTTTTTTTTGTATCGACAGAAAAACGGTGTTAGGGGATGAAACCACCCCTCAAAGTTTCTCCCACAAGCAGTTCACCGATCTGAATGAAACAAAATCGAAAATTCCTCTAAGATTAAGCGATGAAAAATCCACTACAAGAGTGTTGATTAGAAATATAATTAAGGGGTAAACCACCCCTCCATTTGCCGGTTTTCAGCCCACGCTTAAGAGGGTTGTATGAAAATTAATAAAACAGGTATCATTTTAAAGGGGAATCAAAATTCAAGTTGACGCATTTTTGCGTTTCAGCGGAACAGCAAATTTAAGGGGGAAAACCACCCCTAACAAAAATTTGTTCATCACCGTCGTGTTTTATGTGTTTAACATGTATCCGCCGATTCAAAATATTCTCCCGCGTTTTTAAATTATTACGTTTATAAATTTTTACATTTTAAGGGTAAACTACCCCCTCTAATTGTTTTTCGTGTGGTTTCGCAAAAGGTTTCACAAATTTCGTTAAAACGGCTTTCATTTCATCGGTAATATCAATTTTATGTTCGTGTGTGCAGGCATATTCGTTTTGAGCTTTAGGAGCGGTACTTTGGGAGTGGGGACGTGGAGCTACCCCTTACTCATAATACTCATATTTTCGTGCCGAAACGCTTCCGATTTTAATATGCACGTCTATTAAGCATCTCCATAGGAATAAACATACACTTCTACTATATCATTAATTATAATAATTTCCAGAATAAGTTATAAGGCTCACTTCGTATGTTTCGGAACGATGATGCGCCTGGATCAAGTGATAATTTAGCCAGCGACGTAGTTTTGTGGAGGAATGTATATTTTTATTATTTTATCGTTTATTTAATTAAACATATTAATGAAACTGAGGGTTTTACAGTAGGTTAACGAACATGTTTTTAATATATTTTGACATATTTCATTTGGAAATCATATAGCTGATTTAAATAATAGTACTTGTCAAAAGTGTCGCAGTCGTATGCCGTCAAATCATTTTCTTGTGGCATATACTTTTTTTCATATGATAACTATCAACAATCATGGCTTATAATTCGTGCAATAATGATAGTTGTCAAAAAAATGCTTTAAACACAACGACTTTTTGCACCATGCACATCTGATAAAGGCCAAATTATTGCAACCGGGTATTTCACAATGTGTGTTTGATTCACCAAAACCAAAGGTAACAGGATTTTCAAAATCTTCGGGTTTTTTAGTTATATAATTACTTTTATACCATGAATGTTTAAAAAGATTCGAATACCCCGGTGATGAGAGTTGATTGTGTGTAAGTGATTGCAGTTTAATTATATTATTCCTCAAGTGCAAATTCATATCAGATTTTAATAATACTACACTGTCTAAAAAATGTCGGACGAAATTTTTCCACACTCTGAATCCCAATACATCGAGCGGCTGAATCTCTTCAGTTGTACCTTTTGGAATAATCATTGGAATTATCTTCTTACCACGAGGTGCCCCTTCATGAACAACCTTAGGGCAGTGTCCACTGCAGGAGTCTATCAATAATACGCTATGTCTCCCGACGTTAAGAAGGAAAACGTTTTCCGACCAGGTTTTGAAATTCTCTGTTAACACAAAACACATTAAATATTTTTAAAAAATACTAATGTTGACATCAATTACATTTCGTATTAAAAAAAAATCATTCATTACAATATGTGAGCATACGTACCAGAAGTAAGTTTTCCAGATTTGGATGCTAATACAAAGACGTTTTCTGCGTGGAATAGCGCTTTCTCTACTCGTGGCCCGAATTCACACTTCGTCTCCTTTAAAACGATGAAAAGTGGGGAAAGTAATTTTCCCTCAGCGCTCATAGTAGGTTGAATCGTATAGCTGTGAGTAATTGAAGAAACTGCCTGTACAACGCATTCAACTTTCTTTTCTTCTTCCTTTGCAAGAGTTCGCGCCGAATGAATTTCCATATGAAAACCGCTTTGATCTGAATTATACACATTTTCCGTTCCATACTTTTTTATCAGTGGTGGAACATCGGCGACCAATTTTTCTGCATTTTTCCGTAGAAGTTCTTCTTCTCCCGTAGTTTTGCGCGTTACAAATTTATTGATTTTTCTGGATACAATGCGATGCTGTTTTTTTTTTAAATTCCATACCCGAGTCGAAATTTTTAGCCTCCTCTGAACCCTCGCAGGACCCATTTCTTTTGTAATACATAAGCCGCCAGCCTCCGTTGAACCTACGAAACCTCCTTTGTCGAGTTCAGTGCCATGAAGAGACCTCCTCTTGGCCCAGGGTAGCCTCTGCTAGACCTCCCAAACCTTCTCTCGACCCCCAGTTTCAGTGAAACGTGCAGAGCACAGGCCTCCTTAACCTGCTTTCAATCTCAAACTGTTGCGTCGACCCCACCTAACCTGCTTTCGGCCCAATTTCGATATCTCCTCCATCATCATTCCATTGTGATCTGATCGGTAACCCGTTCAGGAATTTAAAAAAATTAATAAAAATACATCGTCCCCTTATCAAATTAATAGTCCAATATTAATATGCGAAAACAATCAAATTTGCTCAATATCGATTTATTATTATTTTATAGGCAATTGATAAAAGAATGCTTGTGTATACAATCTTACTCCAATTCTATCGGATTAATAGGCATTTTCCTGTGAGAAAAAATCTCACAGGAAAATTCTTTAAAAAAATGCCAGTCTATCCAGTATAAGCTTACGCGACGTTTTTCGTTCTTGACATTTCTTCTTAAGCCCTCTAGTTCTTGAGTTACATTGCATTATCTAGAATTAGTCTTTTTAGCAAAAAATGAAATAACATTGCGAAAAAAATCGTACAAAACTTTATAAAAAACGCAAATGAAGTTCCTGCTACCCCGTTTAAGTTCATCATGGATAAACGTAACAATTTTTTTTCCATAAGTCATGCGTTCAATTCTTGACGGTCGAAAAAAAGCGGAAAATCAGTCACGTATAAAAGTGCGTACCGGGTCGAAAAGAAAATGATAAAAAAATATTTCAGAAAAGCAATATACAGCTGAATTTATTCCCGTCAAAACGCCGTTCGGTAAATGTGGTTATCTTTTTTTTACGAAGCTATGTGACTTTTAGTGCAGCAAGAAATATCGACTGGTGTATCCAAACATTTAAGCGACGGTATATATTATATAATACTTTATATATATATATATATATATATATATATATATATATATATAATACTCGAAATATGTGGTTGCGTTAATATATTCGAATATACATTACCAGTCAAAAGTATTCGGACACTTCAGATAACTGCAAAACTTAATATCACTTTGGATCATTGCAAACTTATGGTAGAATAATAATTATTTTACGAAGATACTATAAAGCTCTGTGAAATTACTTAATCATATAGATCTTTATAGTATCTTCGTGAAATAATAAATGAAATGAATTATATTACTCTAACATTATTTGGCAATTATCCAGCGCTCAAAAGTTTTGCGATTATGTGGAGTGTCCGAAAACTTTTAGCTGGCAGTGTATATCTAAATAACATATAATGTTGATTTCTATATGGAACGATAGGGTGTTAATTATAGTCTATTTCATGTTCTGAAGGATTGAAATTGTCGGTTTAGAATTCAACCTCATTCGATTTTTTCTTTTTGTTTTTGTTCGTTTTGTTTTTTTTTGTATATTCAATAATGAGTTGATAAATGACGACGGCCGATTACCGTCGATTTCAAATAAGATGTTTGATTTTTCCTTGTTTTCATTTTTAGCACGTCGAAAATTAAAAAAATATTTGCACGTGTATGTATGACGCATATTTTTATTTTTTCCCGCTAAATATTATGATATTAACTAACCGCGTCTATTTGATTTTTTTAAAATTTGTATTAACTAGATTTTTCATAGAACCAAATTTTCCTATTGCATTCCATTATTAAAATGATTGATTTTAAAAATGTTTATTTATAGAAAATCAATCTATTTAATACCGTCCAATAACTACATATTTTATTTGATCCTAATAAATCACACACACACACGCGCGCGCGCGCGCGCGCGCGTGTGTGTGTGTGTGTGTGTGTGTGTGTCTGTGTGTTTGAAAAATCTATAGCTTATGTGATACAACAAATAGTTGGAGGTATTCATTTGGTCTCTTATGCCATATCAGCGACCAAAATGTTATAAGCACTCGGTAGCATAGGGGCAGCGGCGCGTAGTTATGAGTAGGTAGGACTAGGTTCAAATCGCATATAGGGCAAATATTTTCTTCGAAAAAAATAATTTCCAAGGGCCAGGGAATGATGAATTACGATGAAAAATCCTTGTAGTAAAGCTCTCAAATAATGCGTTCATTTTATTTTCGATTTATGAAATATTTTTTGCATATAGTACACTAAGCTTTACAGTGTACATTGTAAGCAAATGAAGATTTATTTGAATCTCATCTTTATTAACATATATAAATATATTTGAAAGAAATATGATCGTAGTAGGCTGGGAGACAAGAAAAAAACCTATTTTATTTAAATAGATTCTATATAAATTAATTTTTTTGTTTAGCCGTGTACAGTAGGCCGAAAGGGGGGGGGGCAGTAGGTTCTGCGGGAGCGCTCGAAGTAGGCCCACCTGAGGTTCCGTAGGTTCAATTGTGACCCTCCCTGACCTCCTTTGAGTCAAAAAGTCTACTTTCTGCCATGCCGGAGGTTCATCGGAGGCTCTAACGCATGGTACTTTCAAACATTGTACCCTCCTTTAGATACCCAATAACCCGCTCACGCCGATTTCTGCTCGCCTTCATTTTGTGGGTTGAACGCGGCTCGAAAATTTCGACTCGGGTAGCCAATTATGAGAGGCCTTAAATCGCACATCATTGAAACCTATCTCCTTTTGGGCTTGTAGCGCCCACTTCTGAAGATCAATATCATGTATAATGACACCAGCATCTAGAGCAGTTTTCATATTCTTCAATGTATGTTCAGAAATTTGCGCTAGCTTTTCTTTATAAGTACCGCCTTTATTTAGCTGATGTGCCCAGCTCCGCAATTGTCTTTCAGACTTGACGGATCTCTATTTCTGTTGGACGGTTTTGAGGCTATCGTTTTTTGTCTTACCAGACCTCCAGTATTGAACTGCTTTATTTTTGTAATCGTAGTTCACGTCATCATCACTGGAACAGGCGTCAGAATCACTATCACCACTATCCTTTTGCCATACGGTATCTTCTACAGCATTGGATTCGTACTGTTTAAATGGTTCTTAAAAAGCGAGCGTTTCTTCCTCTATCATTTCAACTTCATTATAGTCTTCCATGGAACTGATCAAAATTTGTTCAAAACTGTCCGCACATTACCCGAAAATGTAACCACATTATCGGGTAATGTATGATTAACGTCTTGCAGTTCAAGATGACAATAGATTGCAGTTTAATATTTGCGCAGTGTAAAAATTCTGCGTAGAATAAAAGTTTTGCGCAAATATCGTTATCGCGTCATGACGCGATAAGAAAATTCGCGCTGGAAGAATTAATTATTGCAGTTAGTCGAGAAAGTTTGATACGTAGGCAAATAAACATCGGTCTGTTCGTTGATTGTATAACTTCATACACAGAGATAAAAGATTTCCGAACGGGAGCATTCTGGACGCATTTGAGAATCGAAGCGTAAACATTTATCTGCATATGATTGTTTTTACGCGGAATAAAAAAACGAACAAACCAAATATATTTATATATACCATTTGAATTTTATTAATAGTATCGTTAATATATTTTTGTTACTGCATTGCATCTTTGCATGGGAGATGCTTTCATCAAAACTTTTGAATTAGAGAAAGAAACATTTCGGTACGAAAATATAATTATGACAATATGAAAATATGAGTCTTATGAGTAAGGGGTAGCCCCACGTCCCCACTCCCAAAGTACCGCTCTTAAAGCTCAAAACGAATATGCCTGCACATACAAACATAAAATTGATATTACCGATGAAATGAAAGCCGTTTTAACGAAATTTGTGAAACCTTTTTGCGAAACCACACGAAAAACAATTAGAGGGGGGAGTTTACCCTTAAAATGTAAAAATTTATAAACGTAATAATTGAAAAACGCGAGAGAATATTTTGAATCCGCGGATACATGTTAAACACATAAAACACGACGGTGATGAACAAATGTTTGTTAGGGGTGGTTTTCCCCCTTAAATTTGCTGTTTCGCTGAAACGCAAAAATGCGTCTCCTTGAATTTTGATTCCCCTTCAAAATGACACCTGTTTTATTAATTTTCATACAACTCTCTTAAGCGTCGGCTGAAAACCGGCAAATGGAGGGGTAGTTTACCCCTTAATTATATTTCTAATCAACACTCTTGTAGTGGATTTTTCATCGCTTAATATTAGAGGAATTTTCGATTTTGTTTCATTCAGATCGATGGACTGCTTGTGGGAGAAACTTTGTGGGGTGGTTTCATCCCCTGACACCGTTTTCTGCTGATACAAAAAAAACATGTTTAATAGTTTGCAATGCTTTACCACATATATGAGTTTCAACGAAATCGAAAGCAGATACTTCAATGATGTTTCTCGTCAGAGGGGTAGATACCCCTTAAGACGAATGTAATAATTTTGAAATATGATAAAACATTAAATTGGAGCTTATAGAAATATTTAAAATTAGCGGATACACTTTAAACACAGAAAAAACGATCATGATAAATAAATTTATGTTAGGGGTGGTTTACCCCCTTAAATTTGCTATGCCGCCAAAACGCAAAAACACCCCAACTTTAATTTTAATTCCCCTCCAAAATGATACCTGTTCTATTAATTTGCATACAACCCTCTTAAGTGTGGGGTGAAAAAAAAACAAATTGAGGGGTGGTTTACCCCCTAATTTAATTTTTTCTTAACATTTTCATAGTGGATTTTTCATCGCTTTTCGTTAGAAGAATTTTTGTTTTTGTTTCATACAAATCGGTGGTTTGCTTCTGGGTGAAACTGCAAAATCACCCCTTAATACGCCTTTCATTGAGGGGCGGTTTCCCCCCTTAAATCCGTGTTTCCGCAGACAAAAAAATACGTGTCTCAAAGTTTTCGATGCTCTACCACATATATGAGTTTCAACAAAATCGGAGGCGGACACCTGAGGGATGTTCCTTTTAAGGCGCTTCCCCTCACTTGTAGCGCAAAAAAAGTCTTTTTCATGATTTTTTTTAAAGAAAACTACAAAACTTTTTTATTCGATCAATATACCATCTTAAAGAACACATCTTGAAGAACTTTCAGTAATTTTTTTTGTATTTGTATTTGTAAATGTTTTCATATATACGGTTTGTGGTGACCAACATTGCGGCGAAGTGGATCATCTGAAAAAAAATGCGGATGGATTTAGTCAAATATAAGTATAAACTAGTCTTTAATCGAAGGATTTTAAAAAATATTCATTTTTCACAAAATGGCGGACAGTCAAAGTTAATGGTTCGATTTTAACGAAAAAAAAACGGCCGTTTTTTGGCTATAAAACGGCCATTTTTTTCGAAAAAAAAATCGAACGATTGAAGACTACATTTTTATGTATTAAATAAGCCTGCAAAATTTCAAGAAGATCGGTTCATTAGTGTTCGAGTAATCTTGGTCACCGACTTCAGAAATGCCATTTTGAGAAAAACGCGTTTAATGTTTCAATTTCAGTTTACACGAAGAAAATATTTTTTTTGTAAACTTACATAGAGTCATCTATTCCGGGCCCATACAGAAGTATGGGCCCGGATAAAAAAAAATCGATTTTTTCAAAATCGCAAGTGGGGTTAACCCCTTAAGTACTACAGATCTTAGACGATTGGCTTATCAAATTGCTGGTATTGATAATGAAACCACTCTTATATGCAAAAGATGCCAACAATTCATGTGCGATCATTCTCCCAGCGCTGTTGATTAGTCAAAAGAAGAATTAAATTTTCCTGGCTTATATATGTATTGTTTTATTTGCCCGCGACCTTAGCATTATTATCTGACCCCGAGTTCCCCTACATCCTGATATAACTCGATACTAGTTTGACTCGGGAACTGATAACTTATTTAATAATAACCATACCCTGAATAGAATGAATAATGATAAATAAGTCTGCGACAATTTTTAATTCCACAGAAACATCAGTGCATCTCTTTGAAAATTATTTTCACATGATTTTCTCCGCTATTCTTTGCGTATGCACATGCACCATTGGTATATTTAAAAGCTACATTTTTCGTCTCCTTTACCGAGCTACGGTATCTCAGGGGCCTTTGCCCTGTCTCTGTGAACAAGGAGATGTATTTGCCGAATAAGAGAGGGGGATGAAGTAGCTGAAAGCTGGAAAAATATGAGGATAAGAACTTGAGAGGTCTCGCGTGTGAAGCATCGTCCGCCAACTTTTTTCGTTCTCTCTTTCACCCCTTTCAATCTCTCGCGCTTCGCGCAGTGCTCAGGTGCGATTTTATTTTATCCCAGAAATCGTATTCTTTTTAGCACTTTTTTTAACACGTTTTCACGTCTGAGAGAGAAAACGCGGCGCCACTTTTGTCTCGCTATTTGCGTTACGTATTATGATCGCGATATTCTTGTTTGTTTTTAATACGTTGCTGATCGATATTCTCCTTGGGGATTCCACGATAGCCCAGAAAATTAACCACGTTCGTGGGAAAACCTCGATTTTGGCACGATTTTTCTGATCATCAAATTTTCCTGGCAGAAATAATTCACAAACGTGTCAATGTTTTTACGATTACTTTTTCACACTAATTGTTATGTTCGAATAACCGTCTAAAGCGCTCAATATTCACGGGCACTTTTCACGAAAAACTTTCCGATAAGAACTTCATTCCACCCCACTGTAATTGATCCCCCGACCTGCCTGTTCTGCAACGCAACGTTTTCTTGTAAGCATTTTCTCCACTTTTCTCCATAAACTGCAGCCACATTTTGTCCGTTCCTTCCCCCTTCCTCGTCCCCTCACGCCACCACACTCCGTTCTTTCTCCCAGTCTCGCGCTTTCCTTCTCTCTCCATCGTTCTCTTTCCACCGACAATTTTGAATAACGCAACTTCCAACGGCTTCCAACCGAGTCTCCTATTTTCGAACTTCCGAAATTTGTGTCAGCCAACAGAGGACAATATTTTTCATCCCTTAGACTGCGTTGTTTTTTTCATGTCTGGATGTATGTCGTTCCTTCTTTTTCCTTTGTTCTTTTATTACCTCCGCCTCGGTGCCCTTTTTTTCAAGCGTGCCACCCAGTAAGACACACGTACACCTTATCCTCTTTCGCTCTTTAAAATACTTTTTTTCTTCCCACTGTCACTCTTCACCTCATTTCCCTTTTTCTTCTTGTTTTGTTCAAAACTGCTACGAATGGGCCACTTCGCGCTACATTTTCAAGAGAGACAGGTCGCTTTCTCTCGCACACACAGGCAGAGTCGCTCTTCTTCCCTTGGATTATTCATTAGGGCACTAATGTTGAGCCTCCGGCACTCAGAAGGTACTCGTCACCACCTGATGCTAACGTAATAGTGTGTCTTGTGCACATCGAAAGAGAAAAATAACGAGCTAAAGAACGAAGAAACTGGCTAACTGGTTTCCTCGTATGCTGTCTCTTTGAATAAGCAGGGATGAACTGCACTGGGAGGCGGGGTCAAGGGGGGGAGACGCCTTCAGGCGAGGAAAAAATATGCTGTTTTTCATGATTTTTTTTAAAGGACAGATTCCTTCGTCATTCTATTTTTTTTATTCGATCATTTTTAAAAATGGCGGAGGTATGGCATGGTCTTCTAAACTGCATTTTTTAAAGTGGCGTGATGTATAACTCAAAAACGAATCGACCGATTCTGATGAAATTTAGTATAAACCTTTCTTACCTTATTGTCTAAAACATGATCCAAAATGTTTTGGAAAATTAAAAAAATAATTTTTTCATTGCAAAAAGTACCCATTTTTTACAAAAAATTCCATCTTTTTGTTTCTAAGCGTACCATTTCATCGATTTTCAACATTTCTCAATTTTTTCTTGGTTCATAATTTGCGTGTGAGTGTTAATAAAAGAAAAATATTCGTTAGTTTCGTTTAGATTAATCCCACCGACGCTACGTGTCACGCTGTCTGAGAACGTTCGCCGCAACCCGTTTAGAAGACCGTGCGATAGCTCCCCTATTTTAAACGATTAATAAAAAATTAAAAAATACCATGTCACAGTCAAAAGTAGTAATGTAACATACCTCAAGTCTCAAAAATGGTGAAGAAATCTTTCGTTTAAAAAATAATCATAAAAATCAGCAATTTTTCCTCGCGTAAAGGTATCTCCCCCCTTAAGGCAGTCATTTTGGAGAGGGCCGTATTTTGTGGGCGCATAATCAAGGCCCTTCTGAATCATTGTTAAATTACAGTGGTGTATAATAAGATTAAGTCACAATCAATTATTATACTCAACGATAAACTGGAATAAAAAATTTCGCGTAAATTTAGTAGATTTAGACATTCTTACATTTTCTCTGAAAAATCGCAGCTACGAAAATTCTTCTGCTAGTAAAAATTTACTATTTTATCATTAAACATTCGGTGACCCCCTGTTTTTATCGTCGTTACGAAATCTTTAGAATTTTGTACACGCGTTAAACCAATTATACCATGCGTCTAGAGTTATTTAGTGCCTAAATCATTGGATAGAAATGTGGCCAGCGTGTCATCTCCATAAAGTGCCGTATGAATGAGACGATTTTTAAAGACGTACATTTTCGTTAAACGTTCGGTAACTTGGCTTGAAATTTTACCATTATACTTGGTTGTATTCGTACTTGATTATAGAAGAAAATCACTTGATTGTTAAGGGGAGGTACTTGAGTAAACGGCGAGAAAAACAGGTAAACATCGGGAATTTTTATCTCAAAAACTAATGTTTCGATTGGATTCGGGTTTTTTTTTTGGAAAATATGTACATTGAGGTATGTTTAGGAATTTTTAAAAACAAATTCGTTCACTGGAAGCAATTCAAACGCGATTATCTCGAAACATAGTTTCCAAAGTCGGTGCCAGATGAATCTCAAAAACGGTTTGTCCGATTTTGTCCAAATTTGAATACAATATTCTTTGGTAGTTTTTCTCGTTCGCCACGTAAAGTTTTTTCATTTGATTAAATCATTGCTTTTTTATGCTATGTGTATTTAATCCAAAATCGTCGGAAATTGCGAACAAAAAACGAATGTTAAATGAAAACGGTCGCAAATCCGTCAAAAATGAATATTTAAAAAAAATCCTACGTGGCAAACGAGAAAAACTATCGAAGAATACTGTATCCAAATTTGGACAGAATCGGACAAGCCATTTTCGAGATACATCTGACACCGACTTTGAAAACTATGTTTCGAGATAATCGCGTTTGAATTGCTTCTAGTCAACGAATTTATTTTTTAAAAATCCTAAACATACCTCAATGTACATATTTGCCAATAAAAAAACCTGGATCCAATCGAAACATTAGTTTTTGAGATAAAAATTCCCGAAGTTCACCTGTTTTTCTGGCCGTTTACGCGGGTACCTCCCCTTAAATATTCGGGTTCGTCACAGGAATACCTTAAGAGAATTGAAATACATCTAGAGGGAAACCTGCTTGGTTTTTTATCTTGTCCGACAATGAAGTTCTTGTTACTCTGGACCAAAAAATCGATTCATGCAAAACACTGCACTCGGTGTATGCTGAAACTTCGGGAAAAGTCAATCACTGCGTGTTTTTAGAGAATATAAGAAAAATCACATAACTTGCATTTTCACGGACCTGCCATTTTGTAGCATAGCCCGTTATATTGGCACCTCCGATTCTCTACAGGCCAGCTGGCAGGACAAATCTAACAAGGTTCTCTTCGCTTTTTTTATCCACGGCTCATTGCGGAGTTGCGGTATTTGTCTTTATCGGGAAGTTTCATAGATAACTGGAATCTAGAAATATTCTACTCAATTTATTTGAGTAGAATATGAAACAAATGAGAAAAAATCTCGTCATGCTAACTATATGGATATAGTTTTGCTTTTTCCATTGTAAAAGAACTTTCACGAGTCGATGGAAAGTATGTTGTTAAACTGTCGACTATTTTTTTTCTAGTAGATAAAAGATAGTTTTTTGACGCGGGTCTTCTTTCAGTCTTACTGAAATGTATTTCTTGTGAGGAAAAGATCTGTGACGCAGAGTCTCGGTTCTGCGATTTTCTCGTAATTTCCAGCCTCACTCGCGTTCAACGCAGAATACCTCTGACAATCGTAAAGAACGATGTTTCATTGACCGCCATCTCTCATAAAGTACGGAGGACATGTTTTATGTACAACACGTGTATATAGGCCTATGTTTCTACACGTACCTCATTAAGGGGGTAGGCTACTGTGAAAATGATGAACGCTCGTTCGTCGCTTGTGGCAACTTAAATGAAAGAGGGAGATCCAACATATCGTGCAGGAATCGCACATTGGACGCAAAGTTATGATTCCAACGATAGAACTGGGGTAAAACTTAAAAGCGTTTTTCTCAAAACTATGTTTTTCAAAACGGTGCAAACGATTTCTCCACATCGGATGGACGAATTGACTTACAATCTGGCACACTTATTCAGTGTAACAGTAGTTTAGTCTTCACTGACGTTTTTTTTTTTAACATTTTTTTCATTAGTTATTAACCCTTCGACTGCACACTTCCGCCACGAGGCTCCGACTGCATACGGGGTCGATCTGACCCCAGACGTTTTTCAAATCGTTGTATTTCGATAAATATGCATTTTTTTTGTACAACCGTTTTTTGTAGTTAATGATCTTTATCTTAAAGCCCAACATTTATTTTGGAAGAAAAACAAACCTGAAGTGCCCGAACATTCGTTCAAAGTAGCAGATGCGTTGAAAAATACGTGCTTGCCTGAAGAAAAGCATAATTTGTTTTTCTTTAAAATACAAAAAACAGTCCTCTGAGGTTTTTAAAGATGATGCTTTATAGATACGAAAAAGGCAATGTCGATAGTGAAAAATTGAAAAAATCGACTCCTTCGGCAGATTAATTGTTGAAAACGTATATTTTCCGCATTTTTTTTTTACTTCAACAACTTATTTTTATTCACATTTACCGCAATCGACGCATAAGTACATTCGGTACTCGCTGCACATAGCCCTCCTGCATAACGGATACTTGCTTTTAGTTTTATGATCGGCATTCTAAATACACGGCATTCTAAATTTTGCGCTACTATAGTAGCGCAAAATAAAAAATATCGATGAGCCATTTCTATCGTAACTCACATGTAGTGATAAAAGATCAAATTTCGGCGAATTTTTTTTTTATTTTCACCGCGCTACTGCATAAACGGGGTCGATTCGACCCCAGGTCCTTTTTCGACAGCTGTCCTCAGTACACGGGCAGGATGTAAGATGGGGGCCGAGTGTCCACGTATAGAGTAGGAGTCGGGGAACATTCGTGCGCCGCACTGCGGCCGAATAAATTAGCCCGTTTTGCGGTAGTCAGTTGAAAAAAAAACGGCGGCGAAATGACGCAGTGTGCAGTCGAAGGGTTAACGATAATGTCATCTTTTCTCGAAAAATCGAAAATAAAATTAAATTCTTTTTGTTATGCTCGAAACATGATTACAAAAAAATTCGGTCAAGTCTTATTCTTAGCCGATATTATCTATTTTAAGAAAAAAAAACTCGTTTTTTTTTCTGTTTCAGGTCAACTGTATGGCCAAAATCGAGCCCACTGTTAAGCCTCTCACTGTCAAAGGTCCGTCACGAGATTATTCATAACTTCTTTAATTATTAATATGTTTTTATGAAATTCGGCACACAACTTTGTTATTGAACATACAAATAAATGTCTGAACCATTTTTCAATAATCTTACTTATACCTTGAAAATGATTTTTTAAAAATAAGCCTGATTTTCGGGTCGTCACAGTAAACTCACCCCTTTATAGAAATGTCATGCCGAGATCCCGAAATTCGACACATATAGTGCCATAATTGAAGTACTTTTTATTGCTGGCAGTTGATATATGGATACCTTGATGTGGTCAATAGTATATAATTTGCACAACCCATTGTGCACAAGCAATGCCTAGATTGTGGGAGTGCATGCCCGTATTGCAGAAGAGTACATTGCTGAGCAGTAAAAAGTGGAAGAGCACCAAATTTGGGTACAAAACCCTCTTAGCCTCCGCCACCATGTGATAACGATAGTCACATTTGAGTCTCAAGGATAATCATACTACAGCTTCCCTAGAAATGTTACAGTTAATTTTCCATAAATGGTCTTTCTCCCAACACCAAAAAAACTTTTTGACTTTCCTAATTCTGTTCCGAACTGCGGGGTGTATTTTTTTCGAAGTCGACAAGAAGTGACAAGTATATACTGAGGGCGAGTGAGCGAGAAACAATTTTCCCCTGTGACAAACGAGCAGAGAGTAATAACCATAAAACAGAGTAGAATGGTAAAAGTGTCTATCCTCAACGAAGTACAAAAAACGTGGCTAAGGCAGAGGGAGACATTTCAACAGCGCGGATATAAAAGAAACGTGGTGAATGTGACGCTTGGAAAAGTATTTTCTTCTCTAGTAGGAGCGACTGCCAGAAAACTCGACGGTATGCCGGTCAACTTCACCATAGAGACGATGATTGCACGAGCGAGAATCGTCGAGGGAATGGAATTGAGGGTTGGAACACGAGAACTGCGGGAATCACAATTCATTGTCCGTCACTGTTCTATCAACCGGAAAGGCTTATCTTGTTCTCGTCCTGGCGAACGAAGACCTCTCGTCAGACCTAAGGGAATGTGGGAAATCTATGTTTCCATAATTAAAGTAACACGACGAAGTTCTCATCTTCTTAACGACTTGGCCATGATTCTCGATATTTCTTTTCCGGATCATCGCCACCATCAATTTATGCCTTTACGCTGTCAAGATGTCACGCAGAAACGAACGAAAAAAACATTAATCAATAATAGCAATTTGTGGATAAAAACGTATCACACGAAAGTGATGAATAATGCAAACCGCGATAACTCCACTGAGAAAAAAACGATTGATCCAATTTCATTGGTGTTATTGAATGGAATTTCGTTGATTCAATTGCAAATCGTTGTTGTAAATAATCGGATTTATTAATCCAAACAAAACGATATTGACTTTAATACCATGATAAAATTAAAGGTTTTTTTTCATAGATATTGGATATATTGTTAGCGGAGATTTCAGTTCATAACATGAATATTGTTGATTCAAGTACACAAGAAAAATTGAATTCCGCTCGTTTGATTCAGATCAAATGTCTATTGAGTAAATGTATTATTTTATTGTCTTCACCATATCCGATATTGATTTTCAAGCATATTATTCGTTAAAATATTAGTATTTTATTTGTATTCAAAAATATTTAGCAAATGTCTGAATTGGTTAAAAAAATAGGCGAAAATAAAATTATTCTTGCGCATACGCAAAGCGATTAAATCGTAGTCATTTTTAATTGATTTTTGTATACAGTCGCGTTAAATGAACACCATATGTACTCGTTTTGATTAAATATCTGACTAAAATACATCTATATTCATTAAAGTTATATATTTGAGGTAAAAGAATATGCTATTAATATGACACGTGTATAATTGAACTGAATACATTACGGCAATCGATTCAATACTTTTTTTTCTTTGGTTGAAAAAATTATGTTTTACTCTTCCGTATCATTTGGTGCGATACGATTTGTACGTACAAATTGATGTACGATACTCGACATATTTCAGTTGGGAATGCAATAAAAGATTTGACGTACCAAGCTATATTTTTCCAGAATTATTTCGATGACACGTAACTGTGGATAAAAAAAATCGTATCGACACAACAATGAGAGACTCAATTATTTTCGAACCCCTCCGTGTCCAGTGAAATTTTTTTTATATTCAAGTTCTCCGTTTTTTTCAGATAACCCGTGCAGAAATTGAGTTGGGGCTGTGATCGGGCCCCAATAATATTCCCCTAACTTTATTCGGGCCTTAATCTGGAAGCCACATGAGGGCCGTTAGCGGCCGGTCGCACTTTGTCAACAAGGGCCCTTAAAGGCGCAACGACCGGGGCCTTATAAGTTGCCTTAATGGCGCCTCATCAAAACCATTTTAGCACCCTGAAAATGCCTCAACGGCGCCTCATCATAACCATTTCAGCGCCATAAAATATCCGTATCGGTGGATATACGTGTATGTTAAATGCGTCAGGGTATATCTGTATTTGTTTTTATGTAATTATTCATGTGCATAGGGGTGGGCGTAAGTACATGCGTATGTATGTGTGCGCGCGTAGAAATGTGATTGCGTATTTGCATGTGAGCCTTCATGACAAACTGCCATGACAAAATTAATACAAAAAATAATCCATTCTAAGGAACGGATGTGTAGTAGAAACAAAAAAAATATATGGGTCTACTGAATCACTAGAATCTATTTCCATTGAGGGAAAGATCTGGAAAACAAAGACCAATTTATTTACTTATCCTACACAGTCAGATAAAGTTTATGAACGGGAAATATGAGCGAAGTCTTTAGAAGAAATAATTTTCCCTATGATAAGTATTGAGCGGAAATTAGTTGCTAAAAAAATATTGAGAAAACCGGTTGGGACTGTGCACACTTATGCGCTAGCATTACTCCATGTATGAGTGAAACCATGAGTAATTGTTTGTGTGTCTATGTAAAAGGTTTCTTTAATTTGATAAATAAATACTGTCTGATGTTTATCTGCATATTTGTGTTCATCGTTGATTTTTTATTTGCTAATGCCCTTACGCTTTTTCCCAATTTGCGGTCGATAATATTATTCGTTCGATGTATATAATCGATTTGAATAATTGAAATACCATCAACCATGTAGCCTAAGCTATTTATACTGGTTTATCGCTATAATAGTCAGATCTAGGCTTATTGTAGACATCTCTACTTGTTTATCCCTATACTGGCCAAGTCTGGGCCTATTGTGGAAATCCCTACAGGTTTATCCCTATAATGGCCAAGTCGGGTCCTTTTGTGGAAATCCCTACAGGTTTATCCCCTTAATGGCCAAGTCGGGGCCTATTGTGGAAATCCCTACAAGTTTATCCCGATAATGGCCAAGTCTGGGCCCATTGTGGAAATCCCTACTAGGGAAAGCACTAGGAAAGCCCTGAAAGGCCCTTATTTTTATTAGGGATGCCCTATCAGTTTTCCGCACGGGAAATTATGAAAGGTGTACGACCAACGTAGATAATCGAGAGTTTCGGTAGATAACCGAGCGTAGAAATTATAGATGCGAGGAAACCCGTAGTTCTCGGAGTAACCGCTAGAAGCCGCACGCGCGCTCATTTCTCGTAAGCGTAGGGCGACCCGACAATCTACTTGAGCGCCAGAGAAACTCTACACAGTATCGTTTCTCGGCCTATGTCTAAGATCAGAGTGTAATACGATCGTTCTAATGCCTACTTTTGAGTTAAGATTTTGAAAAAATTGAACAAATTTAATTTTTTTAATAAAACACATTCGCTCAAACATTTTATTGTGTCAATTCTATCCTATTCCAAAGAAAGAAATCTAAGGTAACGGTACCAATGATCGGACGGTTAAGAGCATTTTTAGATTATAGGATTTAGTATTCATTTAAGGAACGTTAAAAAAAAAATGACCGGACCTAACGTCAAGCTCGTAAATTCTAGTTTTCAAAACACATGCATTAACTGCCGGTAAGTTAAATATTTTTATTTTTATACGCTCTAATGTTCAATAACACAAAATGTACCAATTTTCGGACAGCTGTTAGCGTTACGTACCTATGTTCGGACACGCTCATGTCCCAATTTTCGGACATGCAGAAATTGATTCCTATGGTTGCAAGGTTATGTTGAACTGGTACGTAAGATCTAAATATAGGACACATGTACTTACCAATTGATTTTCTCTTCTTTTTTCCCTTCTTTTTTCACTTCTTTTTTTTTCAAAATCCCAAACTAAGTCAGTAATAAGTCATTTATCGCGAGGTACGCAGCGAAACGAAATCAACAACGCGTGGCGTCCGGCGATTTGGTCTCTATGGCTACGTGCTCTCGTACTAGTGATCGGACGAGATCACTGTGGATGAGCTTCGACCGTGGTACATGCGTGTGATACATGTCCCAATTAATGGGACACTGAATTTATTATATAAAACCTTATCCAAACCGAAATTTAACGACGGTTTCGAAAAGTCGGTTCGATTCACTTTCGATGGATCATAAGTCTAGTCTAGAAATCGATAAAAAATAAACTCCTATTACTATCACAAATTATTGCAACTCTTTGGTTCTTCGGTTTAGAAAAGTGCATTCATGACATGGCTGACTCGGACTCGTTAATATAACTCGTCAATTTCACTACTAAAATTCGTTATTAACGTACAATTTTCCAGTAATCAATTAATAATTGAAGGCTGAATAGAATGCAAGCGTTACTTTTCGTTAACTATCAATTATATATGTAATATAGTGAAGTATTCGAACTACTGTCCGAAAATTGGGACCCGTCCGAGCATTGGTACCGTTACCTTATGCGAACTTCTTTCAAATGTTTTCAGCGATTCCCATGCGTGTACATTTATTTGAACGAACAATGAAGAAATGTTTGCATGTGCACATAGAGTCATATTAAATATACGACTTCTCGAACTCACAAATATATTATTTTGCTTGCAATGAACATTTATTGCATCGAATATATTCTTTTTCCTACTAGAGACTAAATGCGTTGCTACAGATGACACCCGTACTTTGTGGCAAAAAATATCATTATTTCGAATCCATATTCTTAATTTTTCAATCATGATATACACTTGTCTCCCTCTCATGCGACTACTTTTGATATTGTACGGAGTACGAAAATGTTACGTCTAATGGCATATTTTTTCAATATAGTAAAGAAATAATTCATTGTATTGGTTATATCTTTGTACGAAATTTAAAAATGTAATAGCAATCGCTTAATTATTTCATCCATACATCTACAGATTGTATATAGAATGATGGATTCAATGGATTGTTGCTTTATTTGAAGGATAATGGAGATATTCAGTGAACAGAAGAGATTTTTAAATAAAACAATATGTTATTAGAATCAATCACATTTCCCAATATTTTATAGTATTGTAACAATGTCATACATCGGTGGCACTCCGTATTCAGACATTTATTTGGGTCAACCAGTGTATTTTTTTGATTCAATTGGTTGTTTTTTCTCAATGTCGAAAATGAACGGTACGGCACAAAAAATGATCTGCATTACTTTTGTTCCGTTTTTCACGTGCTGTCAGAAAACAAGGGTTAGAAGCTTCTGGAAAAATCCGCTCTATCTTTCTTTCAGGTTAATATTCTAAAGACAAATTTCTTAAAAAGACAATTTCTAATTTTCGAAGTTACTGAAATTTAAACGCTATGCGTGGCGCGGGCCGTTTTTTTAAAGAGATACTCAGATGCTCGAAAGTTGGGAGTAATGCAAATTCGATCGAAACGCGCAACAAAATATTATTTATATATTGAATATCTGTTGTGTATATGAATTGTATAGAGTAGAATTGCGATACGATTTAAATAAAGTAACGGACCGACTTTTAATTCTTGGTTTGTTTTCACAACTATTTAAAACAGATGTCAGTGAATACCTTTTAGTTATTGGTTTTCCATTCATTGGTTGTTAAAATAATAGTAGACACAGAATCCATTGTCAAAATTATATGTTGACTTACAAATACTTGACTTAATTCTTATTGCTAAAATACTCTTTGAAACTAACATTACAACAAAAAATTGTATTTTTTAAACGACTGAAAGTTGAACAAGTTGTTTATTAACAACGTGAAAGTTAGATTTTCGATTGTTGTTCAGGGAGCCGAAAGCGGCTTTTTTTCAATGCTTCGATGCCCGCCTTACTTTATGACACTATAAGCAAAAGCATGTTTATCTCTCTACCTCTACGACTCATATAAAAAGCAGCCATAAATGTGCTTTTCTGTCTTATTTTATCGCACGTATGCGAAAAAACCCTCGCTTGTAATTTCACTGCGGTGGTGTGAGAAAACCTCCTTTTTCACGGTTGGTAGTGTTTGTTTTATGAATTTCAAGTTGCGTCCTTGCAGTCGTCATCAATCAAGTAGGATAAGAGGGTGGAAAAAAAACGTGTTTTTTCATCGCAAAATGAACTCAGTTTATGGTGCAATCACAATTGTACTCGCGCGTTTGAACCATACGCATTCGGTTTATGTGGCACCATAACGCGCGATGTAAATTCGTTGTCTTCCGCATATGCCGAACAATAGCTTTTGTAATGCCGGTCGGAAAAGTTCGTTTCAATATTAAAAGACGCATTTTTTGCCATTCTTTAATGTGGACGTTTGTAATGAAACGATATGTGTCTCGTGTAAATTTCGGTACGTCCAAGTTCGTTATGTCAGTCGAAAAGCGTTAAATAAAAACCATCAATTTCAGTTTAAAGATTTTTCCCATACTAGGTCTGTAAAGTACTAAGTGAGGATTTTCCCGCACTAGTAAGATATACATTGAATCATTAAGGAATAAGCCACTTTTCGCAACAACCAAAAATTAAACTCTCGCAGCAGACGTTGCAGAAACAAATATGTCGTTACCTACTTCGATCGAATTGAAACTTTTTGCAAAGTTTTAATTACTCTATATCCCAGAAAAAAATCGGCCATAGAAATTGAAAAAAATGAGTTATACAATCACACCGGTCTTTTACAGAGATATGACTTTTTAGTAGAATAACGTAAAAAAGTGGAATCAACGTTTGAGAAATTTGGCATATTTTTTTGTGCAAGTACTTCAAAAATTGAACAACATTGAGATGGTACAATTCATTTTTTATACGGTATCAGTATTTTACGAAACGTGGTTGTTTGCCGCCGGAATGCTGTTCAAGCTCAATAATTGAGCAAATAAAAGACTGCACAAAGACCAGTCGACAATTTTTTTTGTAGTAAAACTATATTTTTCTCCAGCACATCTATATCTAATAATTAAAAAATGCCATACTCCTCGGTAAAAACTTTTCATTTCACTTTTAAATTGCGGCTTCTGTATTATTTTTTCCCCACAGGCTCGAATCACGATACCAGGAATCGAGAATGTTGCAGCCAATTATCGGAAGACAGGTTTTATAAACTAGGAATCTGTAGTTTTTTTTAAAGCAATACTCCTTTGAAAATATTTTCAAATAGCGTTATACAAAATATTTCCAATCCTGTGATCGTAAGCATTATAAGTATAAACGAGAGAATATCGCGCGATGCAGCACACGAGGTCGTTCTTTTCCAAAACATAATTTGTCATAATTATATGCGAATATGTTTGATTAAATAATCGTCGAAAAACTACGACGGCAACGGAATACGTGTTCTTTTTGGGAATAAGTTTATCGCTCTTCCTATCTACTTTCCTCTTTATCTAAAATAATGGAGATACAAACCTAGAGTACATTTCCACTGCTCGCTGCTCTCGTTGTCCTCGTTTGCGGCCCGAGTCGGTGCTGGATTTCGTGTCTTGGTCGGAAGTACGTTATCTTGCGGAAAGCACGGCGAAACTTTTCGCACAAAAAAGCGTACAGAATCGGATTCACGCAGCTGTTCGTGTAAGCTAAAACATGGCCGGCGATCTGTATCATTATCGTCGTTGACGTTAACGGATATGAATCGAGGGACTTCGTAACGAGTATCACCTGTCAATCGAACCAAAAATATTACACGTTTATATATTTATATACATTGTACATATATCTACACGCACATATATACATGGATATACAAATTCTCATGTGAAAAAAAGAGTAAATGTTAACGATTGATTGACAAATAAAGCAAGTAAAAAAAAATTTGGCGATTGCAAAATTCCTATGATTTTTTGTCAAATAACTCAATGGTGAAACTTATACCAAATTCCAGTTACTACACAGAGTTTTCAAATGAATTTTAATTACATATAAATGAAATTACCCTAATACATTTTGTTATACATGCGGGGAGTATGTTATTCCAAAATTTAGAAAAATGATTATATATTTCGTGAAAGGTACTTCTCTTTCTTATTTTGGGATAGAAATAAAAGTTCATGATAAATTCCCAGAAAATCATGGCTCGTTTAGTGAACAGCAAGGAGAACGCTTCCAGCAACCCGTGCGGAAATTGAGTTGGGGCTGTGATCGGGCCCCAATAATATTTCCCTAACTTTATTCGGGCCCTAATCTGGAAGCCACATGAGGGCCGTTAGCGGCCGGTCACACTTTGTCAACAAGGGCCATTAAAGGCGCAACGACCGGGGCCTTATAAGTTGCCTCAATGGCGCCTCATCAAAACCATTTTAGCGCCCTGAAAATGCCTCAACGGCGCCTCATCATAACCATTTGAGCGCCATAAAATATCCGTATCAGTGGATATACGTGTATGTTAAATGCGTCAGGGTATATCTGTATTTGTTTTTATGTAATTGTTCATGTGCATAGGTGTGGGCGTGAGTACATGTGTATGTGTGTATGCGCGCGTAGAAATGTGATTGCGTATTTTCATGTGAGCCTTTGTGACAAACTGCCATGACAAAATTAAAACAAAAAATAATGTGAGGCGAACTTCCTTCACTGCAAACATTTATTTTTGAGGAACTATCCACTATGATAACATTTTTTAGAATTGTGCTAGCTTGTGACACTTAAGTTTAAAATTATAAAATTATCACATTGATTATAGTTGTAGTCACAGTCTGAAATGAGTCTGTAAGGGTACAGAACGCGAAGGAGCGACATTATATGTCCGCTGTATAAAGTAAAGTATTAATGACTCCAATAAAAGTAATATTATCTTAGTTTTAATTAGGAAATTATTAAGTAATTGAATAAGTAATTCTCAATCATTAATATATCACGGAAAAATATCAATATATCACGGGGAAAAAATACACCACGGAATTCACTCGTTTTTCTGCAAGGTCCACGTAGATAAGTCATCTCGGTGAGACTTAACGCATCCTGCGCCCCCCATGCCAGTCTTTTGCATTATTTAAACAAATATATTTTACTACACATCCATTCTAAGGAATGGATGTGTAGTAGAAATAAAAAAAATATATGGGTCTACTGAATCACTAGAATCTATTTCCATTGAGGGAAAGATCTGGAAAACAAAGACCAATTTATTTACTTATCCTACACAGTCAGATAAAGTTTATGAATGGGAAATATCAGCCAAGTCTTCAGAAGAAATAATTTTCCCTATGATGAGTATTGAGCGGAAATTAGTTGCTATAAAAATGTCGAGAAAACCAGTTGGGCCTGTTCACACTTATGCGCTAGCATTACTCCATGTATGAGTGAAACCATGAGTAATTGTTTGTATCTATGTAAAAGGTTTCTTTAATTTGATAAATAAATACTGTCTGATGTTTGTCTGCATATTTGTGTTCATCGTTGATTTTTTATTTGCTAATGCCCTTACGCTTTTTCCCAATTTGCGTTCGATAATATAATTCGATCGATGTATATAATCGATTTGAAGAATTGAAATACCATCAACCATGTGGCCTAAGCTATTTATACTGATTTATCGCTATAATAGTCAGATCTGGGCCTATTGTGGAAATCCATATAGGTTTATCCCTATAATGGCCAAGTCGGGTCGTATTGTGGAAATCTCTACAGGTTTATCCCTATAATGGCCAAGTCGGGTCCTATTGTGGAAATCCCTACAAGTTTATCCCGATAATGGCCAAGTCTGGGCCCATTGTGAAAACCCCTACTAGGGAAAGCACTAGGGAAGCCCTGAAAGGCCCTTATTTTTATTAGGGATGCCCTATCAGTTTTCCGCACGGGAAGGCATACAAATCATAGAAGATAGGTATCAGGGAAGATTGGACACACACACATGATGGCTGAATACGTTTGGAGTTTGATAGGCGACTGCCTCGACAAGTCTCACTCAAGAAAACTACAGCAAATAAGCTTACGCAATGTAAAAAATACTTAAGGGGTAAAGCCACAGTCGAATTTTCAAAAAATCGCTTTTTTCGCTAAAACGGTGCTTTATCATCATAAGAATAATTTACTATTCGATTTATAGCAAGAACATTTTTTTTTCACCGACTTTGAGCGTATAACGTAAGCTCACCTCTGGCACGGCCATAGAGTACCTAAAACTTTAAACGCGTTTTTCTCGAAACAACTTGTTTCCAATTGGCGTGACAAATAACTTCAACAATTTTCACTCGATTTACTTCAAATTAAAAAGTTATCTTCCTAATTGCACTTTGCAGAGAAGTACGTACGGAATTTCTGATTAATCGAGAACTTTTTATTTCATGATCTGTTTTATACGGAATTTTTCACTGAAAATCCATCCAAATACTCACAACTCAATTCAAATAGCTACAATTTTTGAATAAAACAATATTTTTTAAATTCTGTACGTACTTTTCTAGGTATTCTAATGTAGATTGACGAGAATTTTTGTTTTTTGTTCTACGTATAAAAATGTGGATGCCAAATGTCACGCCTCGGAGCGCTTAAAAAAAGATAACAAAAAAAAATTAGTAGTCGGCCATTTTGTACATCGAAGAAACGATATATATATATTTTCTAACTCCTCATATTCATACTAAATAGATGTGTATTTAATTTTATGAGTGAATCACTTTTTCATGCGAAAAAAATTTGTTAAATTTGCACATGATTTTATACCCGTTACTGTGGCCTAACCCCTTAATAAGGCTTAAATTTGTCAATAAAATTACATTTTATTGAAAAGTTGTATATTTTGGTGATCTTACGTAGAATATCAAAATTAACCCTTCGACTGCACCCTTCCGCCACGAACCTCGGACTGCATGTGGGGTCCATCGGACCCCAGACGTTTTTCAGATCGTTGTATTTCGGTTAATGTGCATTTTTTGTGGAGAGATTTTTGTAGTCAATGATCCTTATTTTATGGCCCAACATTTTCTTAAGAAAAACATAAATTAAGTGCCCAAACATTCGTTCAAAGTGGGCGATGCGTTGACAAAATACGTACTTGCACCAAAAAGATCATGGGGTCGAAACGACCCAGTGTGCAGTCGAAGGGTTAAGTGTTGAAATAGGATCAGTATAAAGATAAGATGTAGGAAAAATGTCAATAAGAAATCGTTGTTTGTACAAGTTTGGATAAAAATGAACGTTTATCACTGTGGTATTATTGATATTCATATTGGATGCATCTCACCTGGAGTGGACACCAACAAATGGCGAATACGCCAACGACCACGATGACGAGCCTCGTTGCCCGTCTCTTCCCTCGTCGACTCTCGGCGCTCGTTCTCGTTCCACGCCATAGCCTCACGAGCATGCAGATGTAAAGGCCGCAGATAAGGGTCAAAGGTACGACGTAACTGACGAGGAAGAACGATATTTGGAAGAGTGGCCAATTGAAGTCCGGCAAAATTCTACATGCCGTTAAATTTTTCGGCGACGAATAATCCGCGACCTGATAAACAAAGGTAATCTGCATACATAAGCGCGGTATGTACAAACCTTTTACGGAGGACACCCTTCGTAATATACTTCGTAACATATCAAGAGACGCGGCAGCGTCTTGACGCCAAGTAATAAAAAGGAAACGTGTAACCCACTGATTTGGACCCCACTGACGAACACGCCGCGTACTCTTTATACACTAAGGTATATATATGCAGGATGTCCGATTTTAAGTGGGGCAGCGGAACATCTTCGAATCACCAAGCCTCATCGAACAAAATGTCAAACAAAAGTTGTAGAGTATTGAGAGAGAAATATGAAGGGAGTATCAGTTTTCCGGTCCACGCGTCAAATTCATAAGAAGGGCACCTTTAAGTCTATAAATTGAGCCTCATATTTTTTATCTTACATACACTACTGACAAAAATTGAATGATGAAAAAAATCCGATTTTTTTAGTAATTTTTAACAGGTTGTAACTTAGCGAAAAATGGTCGTAGTACAATGGAAAAAAAGGAGCTTCACTATTCAACATTCATAATGCTGAATAGTGGACCTTTTTTGAAAAATGATAATTTATTTGATTTTTTTATCTTCTCAATAACAAACATTTTATACAATAAAAATGTTAGATATTAACAAGGAAAATAATGTCATGCCATAAAAATAAATAAAAAAATAAAAATTGATTTTTCACAAAAGGGACAATTTCAATTATTTGCATCACAACGAAAGAAAAATCGCAGCCGATTGAACTCTTGAGGGTTTATTCGAGATACTTTGTGGTTGAAAAAAAAAACAAACACATCCGTAGTCTATCGATTATTTACAAAGTAATCACCTTTTTACATTTTTGTAAAGCATGTTTCTCTCATTAAAAAAATTGTTTTCATAAAAAACAGAAAAGAAACAACTTATAGAAGATACTTTGAAATTTCCGGAACCTTACTTCGGTTTTCTGTACATACACGAGTTATGAGTCATCAAAGTCAAAAGTGTAATTTTGGCTTTGACAACCGATAACTCGGACACAAGTCGTCGTGCAGAGAATGAAAAAAAAACTCAAGTTAAAGAGGAAGAATCAATATAAAAAAGCTTCCGAATAGAATTGCAAGCATAAAAGCAAGCAATACAGTGGAAAAAAATGGTCCCCTTATTTCTTTATAATTTCTTAAAAACTGTCCACGATTGAGCATTTTGAATACTGGAACTCGAAACTAGAAACTTCAAGCTTTAATTTCTAGTTTTGAGTTCCAGTATTAATGGATCTATGACCATTTTTCGCTGTCATAGCCAGTTGAAAGGCAGTAAAAAATGCGGATTTTTTAAATTCTTTAACTTGAATGGCTAGTGTATTTGTCGGTGGATTGAAAATATATCCAATGATCGGGCTGAACATTTTCTAGCTGAAAATTTTCCGAAGTTGTGGTCCTTTAAAGTTGACAATTCTGGCTGATTTTTCCCCCTGCATTAACATCACCGAAAGTGTATCGCCATGAGGTTACTGTTTTGCATTTACACATTCTGCATGTGTATGTATGCGTATGCGCTTGCAAGCGTCTTGTGGGTGGTTGAAAGTGTGCAACCTACACTTTTTCACGTACACTAGACTTTTTACCCCAAACCACCCACCGACCTTCTCCAAATGTGCGTATTTCTATTAGCAAGTGCGTAAAATGTGAAGAAGTGAGATCAGGAGACCCAGGAAGCCACGCACTTGCGACGTGTCTGGCGATCCACCAATGTGACGTAAGCCGTTGTGGTTCCGTGAGAACCTTTTTATGGGGCTGTCTAAAGTACAACTTAGGTAATGCTAAAGCAGAAATTGAATCAGCAGAACTTGTCAACTTTGATATACCATAAAACCAGCAATTATAAAATCCAATTAAGTTGGAAAATTTTCATTCAAGATATTGATTTGACTTCAATCCGACTGCGAATATGCATTATTAAGGATATGGAGTTGTACTTATAAAATTAACCGTGACCTTTATCTGACTTTGACGGCTGCTACGGCGAGCCGTTTCCAAGATATTTCGCGATTCCATTTGAAATGAGGCCTCCTGTATATTCCGTTTGAACTCGGCGCTGGTCCACTCGTTTTTATTATTTACAGATCTCTCGCGTCAGCTGGATCGCCCAAATCTTCCAACATTTTTTTCGGACGTCCTCGAACGTTACAAAAGTGTCCGGGAACTTGTACAGATTTTTCGATATTACAATTTGCACTCAAAGTGATTACGAGTTTCAGGCAAATATTTGAAGAATGTTCATGAGATCAATGTATAAAAAAAAATTTCAACACTAAATGCATTTGCTGACACTCTCAAGGGGAGGGTAGCGGTTTCAGCGTGAAAAAAAAAAAACACTTTTTTGCGCATTTTTTTCATCTATATGGACAGAGTAAATTTACTGAAACCTTTTGTACATTGTTAAGTATCATTTCAAGAACATTCCGTGAAATTTGTACGCGAAAATATCCACAAACAAGTCGGTTCCGCGTTTTTCTCGAAACCACTTTTTCAAAGTCCGTGTTCACTGCCATTTGAAAACTACATGACTGATTTATTTCAAACTTGGTACACACTTTCTACATATAAAATACCTCCCTCCAACGGTTAGTTTGGGATTTTTTTTTTACATTGAGGGGGTTTTCCACCCCCAAAATGGCGGAAATTTTCGTGAAAAATAGCACTTTTCACTTTACATGACCACCAAAACTTTAGAAATGAAAAAAAAAAAATTATCAAAGACCGTTGGCCATAAAAAGCACTATAAAAAAACATATTCAAACAACAGTGCATAAATATTCTTGTCAATAATGTACTTCTAATGTATTATTCTATGTAATAATTCACTCGTGCTTCAATCTCCCATATTTGCAACTATTCACCTTTCACTATCGTAAACATTTACAGTCTAAGGTACATAAAAATGAATTCGATCCGATATATATGGTATACTTATAAGTATTCAATATGGTTTGCCTCAAGCGATATACAAAATCGTGTGACAAAGGACAAGCGCCGTGTACGGTTCAACTTTTTTCGATCTATAGAGACTCACCTCCCCGTGAATGATAAGAGTCGGCACCGACGCCGTAAGTATAACACCCCAAGCAATGCATATCGCGAGAAAAGCGTGGAAATCCGTTCTCACGGACCTCGAAGCTATTGGATGCACAACAGCGAGACATCTGAAGAATAGAGACGAAGTAATGCTATTCAACTTCAATACAGAATTCTCGATACCGCATATCGTAAATTCATGACGAAACTGGATTGACGAATCCAAAGTGAAAAAAAACATAGTGTCAATCTCCATTTTGAAGTCAAAATATATATGTAGCCTGTGAAGGGCCAGAAAAAATGCTGATCGTCGATGCGATAAATCCGCATGAAAATGTATCAACCTAATAAAATGTATATAGCAATATAGATTCAAAAAATAACCAATAGAAATTGTCATAATGCATTTTATTACGAGAACATGTATATTCGTACTGGGATTATTCAATTTTTTGCAATCGAGAGTATCTATTTATATCGCAAATTGGATGTTTTCGCTATGGTTTTGTTGATTGAGAGATCTTTTTATCAACCATGTTATATGTATAAATGCCATAAGTCATTTATTTATGAGAATTTAGGGGGTCTTACTTTAGATGCTAAAAAAGGCGATTTTCATGAATTTTTTGATAGTTTTATATTATAGATATTGATATAAAAGTTTTTACACTTAATAACTACACTTTCGAAATACATAAAAAATTTATTTAGGTCAATATTTATAGACAAAAAGGTAGTTGAAAAAATGTCCGAAAAAAATGGTAGGTCTGCGCTGTTGATGAAATCTCTATAGCGCATATCATACGATTTTTGATATATGCAAAAATAACAAAATGGCGGACATTTTTGGAAAAAAAAAAACAAAAAAACGTGTTTTTTCATCGTTTTTGGCAAAAAAGTATTAAATATCAAAATTTCAAAAAATCCATGGTATGCGCTGTAGCTATAGTTGTAAAGAATATGTGGTTGAAATTTCATAAGGAACGGTTCAGTAGTTTCGAAGATTTTATCAACAAGCCGTCGAAAAACGTTGTTTGGAGAAAAACGCGTTTAAAGTTTATTTGGGTTACATAATAACATGAAATTAAAAAAAATGTATTTCCAAAGTGTATTTATTAAGTGTAACCACTTTTATATGAATATCTATAATATAAACCTATTTAAAAAATGCATGAAAATAGCCTTTTTCAGGGTCTAAAGTGAGAAGACCCCTTAAAAAAGTTTCTATGAATTTTGATTGATAACTGTAATTGGTACAATACATTTTCAAAAGCCCACGCTCTTTTGTAAACGCATATTTTCAAAAGAATGGTTGATCGGCATTTTTCATAAAAACATGAATGTTTTAATGCAAATATGTTTGGAAAAACATTTAAGTGGCTCGTTCGGTTAAAAATCTGGGGAACGAAGTATATAAGCAACATAACCTTGGATCTTATGATAAGGGGGCGTCCATTAATTACGTGAGGCGTCTAGGGGGGTCGAGCGAAATCTCGCCCAATCTCACGTGGGGGAGAGGGGGGCTTCGGCAAATATCACGTAATTTTAGTAATTTTAGTAATTTTAGTAATCACGTCATTTTTATCACGTAGGGAGAGTCTCCCTACTACTTTACATGGTGGAGTAAATGGTACTACAACCGCAGTTACTTCTACTACAATTTATTTTCCGTGAACATATGCATTTTGAAAAATCTCACGTGAGATTAGGGGAGTAAATGGTACTACAACCGCAGTTCCTTCTACTACAATTTATTTTCCGTGAACGTATGCATTTTGAAAAATCCCACGTGAGATTAGGGGAGGGGGGAGGCGGTCGAGCAAAATCTCATGACATCTCACCAGGGGGAGAGGGGGGGGTCGAAAAATCGCCAAAATCACCTCACGTAATTAATGGATGCCCCCTAATGTTGATTATCAAATACGTATATATATATGTATATTTTAATCATAGCTGCATTGTTCTCGCGTCTATATAAGCCCGAATGATCCTCTTCTAGCAACCATTGGACAAGAATTGTGCATGCATAATGGAATTTCTCGCTTCGATCTAATTTCTCCTGCGAGAGACTGAAAGGGACAGTGATAGGGTAGGACAGCGGTTAATTGAAGAGTGCATATTGGAATATCTATATACTCAACACAGGGTGAAAACTTCGCCTACCGTTGCGCGTAGTGGAATATGTATTATCACAGCTAAGAGTTATATATTATACTTCGCTGTATGCATCAATCGTCTCTTTCCCGGAAGTTTATTGAGCATCGACAATTAATTGATCCGCCGTGCTTGACTCTCGTTTCAAGAAATATGCATCTACAGCACGAGATTATTACTATTAACAACATCCTGAATATTCTGAGCGCGGTATCACATATTGAAGGCGGTCAAATGCAGAAATTGTACTATAAATATCAACGTAATGTATCTATCCAAACAACGGTGTATTGTTAGTTATTTTAAGGGGCTAGTCCACTTTACAGCCACGCAAAAGGCTATTTTCGCATTTTTTTTTGCGGATTTTATAAAAGATATGAATATAAAAGTTGTTGGGCTTGATAAATAGTCTTAAAATATATTTAAAAACAAGAAATTAATCATTTTTAAGTACAAAAACTATAGTTTAACGTAATGCATCAAAAATAGGTGGGCTAGGTAGCTCCATCACAACTCGGCAACGGCTTGTCCCAAACAAAAAAATCAAAATCCATTAGATTCAGTATGACACCAGCTACAAAATGACCCTCGGATATAAAGTTTTATCGAAAAATAAAAAAATGGCAGATGAAAAACGAAAAAAGTACTTAAAAAACGCGTTTTTTCGCAAAAAAAGAGTAGAAATAAAAAATATTAAACCATCGAGGGTCATCTTGTTGCGAATCATGTTTACAATATGTGGTTCAAATTTCAAGAGAATCGGTTTATTAGTTTTAGAGATACGATGGAGCTAGATTTGGAAAACGCTGTTTCGAGAAAAACGCATTTGAAGTTTATGCTTACGATGAGTCGGCCGAGTGCGCTATACGCTCAGGTAGACGAAATGAGGTCCTGACGTTCAGGTAAAAAAAATACTTAGAGAGCTCGGATTTTCATAAAATTTTGACACAATATTTCTGAATGTATGTACTTTCGAAAATGATAATAAAAAAAATCGATTTTTTAAAATGAAAGTGGACTGCCCCCTTAAATTTCAGAAATATCTTTGTAGACACTAGTCACGCTAATTAGTCGGATGATTAATTCCCGATGCAAAAGATAATCAGCAATATTCCCCGTCGGGTGAGCGATAATACACAATTACTATTATTGCGATCGAATAATGAACAATTTGTGGGGTCATTATATATCCATGGCTATGTGCATAAAGAATCCAACAAGCTAAAATTCTAAACAAAATATATTCACTACATTTCGGTGAATGTTTCAATATGCTGTTGGTCAGAAAAAGAAAACAGCGAAGATCAAAATTTGTACTGACCTGTCGAGGCTCATGAGCACGAGGGTCCACACACTTGCGCAGGCGGTTACGATTATTAAATACTGGACAATTTTACACCAGATATTGCCAAATGGCCAATAACGTAATACAAAATCAGTCGCGGTGAAAGGGATGCAAAAAAGAACGAAAAGTAAATCGGCAACCGCAAGATTCGTAATGAGAATGTTCGTTGGCGATCTCATTCCTGGATTTGCCAATACGACTATCACAACTAACAAATTACCGACGAGACCGACAATTCCGATAGCACCAAAGAACAATGGTACGACAACGTCCACGACACGCTCGACCAATTCACGATCGTAACCGGGCCCGAGCTCCTCACAATCCGGCTGATCCGAATCATTTTTAGCACCGCATAACGCCGTCAAATTTATCAACGGCTCCAACATCGTCGACCTCGTCGTATTCCAACTTTGATCATACTCCATTTTCGTTCACGACTTTTCTTTCTTCTTTCACAAAGATTTTACGAAAACTTCACTTTTTGCCACTACACATGTTTGTGATGAATAAGACGATTATCTCCTCGTAATTGTTCCGAAGGGGTGACGACACCGCTCGAAATTGTCGCAGTAATGAAAACGAAATCGCCTGTCGATGACGTAGTGGAGTCTGCATGGATGTATTGGCTTGCATAATGCATTATTCTCCAAAATCCCTTCGAACGACCAGCACTGAAATCATACACAAAGCAACCAGTCATTTTTCCACTGGAATTAAACCATTTTTTGATTACTCATAGTTATTAATAATATTACTTTGAAAAAGAGGCGAAGTGCGTGGCGGACCATGCATTCGAGGGGAATACATGGCCAGTCTGCTAAAAAAACCATTTTTATATATTTTTAACGTTTAGGACAGTACAGCTCTTATATGCAAATTAAAAGTGAAAATTAAAAAAAAACGACAATCATAAACTTAAGGTTTTATCGTTGCAAGGGTATAGCGCTTTCCTTGCAAAGCGGCAATCTGCCAAAGCCAGTGTCTTAGCCACGAACGAGTGTTGCCACATCGGGGGATTTCCCCCTAGAATTAGGGTTATTTTGCTCGCGTTAGAGGGTAAGAAGATTATTTAGGGGAATATTCCCGGAACCATTTATTCTGTTTCGCCTGTTTATCTCGTTCCTGCGACTCTTTCCACCTGCCAATCATATTTAGCACTTCATTTTTTTGCATGTTTACATAAGCGTTTTGCTACCCGAAAACAAAATCCAGTCGCTACTTGACAATTAAACTCCGTTTACGGCAAAGTGAGCTCGCGTCAATTTAGTATTACAAAACAAAAATTGTTTTTCTTTCATTGTCGATATTATCACAATGAAAGAAAAATCACAATCACAATTAAATAAACTGTACCTAACATTTATTAGGTCCAATTTATTGAATTATAAAAGATACCGTAGCTACGCGAAGACTATTGCTATATAAATATTTGCTCACAATAAGCGATAATAACATATAAGTATACATAGAATATAGAATATTTCAGTTATAGCTGTGAAAAATTCTTTTTTTTCTGTCTATTTTTAATCTTCTCATATGTTATCACAGATCACAGTCGTCTCCCCTAAAATTTAAGGGGACTAATAGCACACGGAACTGCCAAATACTTATGTATTTGGCAGTTACGTGTGCTATTAGTCCCCTTAAATGTTAGCCTCCTGCAGGGCATTCGGTCTATTTTTGCTCCGCATTTACTTCATTGCTGTTTCTATCGTTTCATTCGCTAGACAACGTAACAAGTAATTGCACGTTATTCTCGCTAATCATCCCATACACCAATTCGGAATTAAAGCGATTAAGCATTGCTGCTGTTGGTATAAATTTGAAGCATTCGAAATTGAGAGTGCAGCGAACGTGTAAAATTTCTTCAACGATTCCAACCGACATTTTGTTTCATAGCTTATCTTGGACAATATTTATGATGGGAAATGCGCGTTCGACTGCACCATTCGAAAAGGGCAAACTAAGAAGCCCGAGAATGAGCTTTGTGATATTCCCGATTTTTTTGTGTCCCGCTGCGTCGACTATGTCGTTGATTCCGGCCCAAACGCTATCAGTGTTGGAAATGTCGGTCGTCTCAGACCTGTGTTTATGAGAAAGCTTCGAATGGCTGAAATAGTGATTTCTCTAGCACTCGTGGTGCCTTGGACGATGTGTCATTTCAACGTAAGCGCACATTCATCGTTTTATATCCTTATGCATTCGACAGCACTTTAGGCTGAACGGTCTCCTTGATAATACATTAAGGGGTCTTTTCACTTTAGACGCCAAGACAAAGGCTATTTTCATGAATTTTTTTGATAGGTTTATATTATAGATATTTATATAAGAGTTGTTACACTTAATAAATACACTTTCGAAATACATTAAACATTTTTTAATGTATTTATGTAACCCAAACAAACTCTAAACGCGTTTTTCTCGAAACAGCGTTTTTCGACGGCTTGTTGATCAAATCTTCGAAACTACTAAACCGATCCTTATGAAATTTTAACCCCATATTTTTTACAGTTATAGCTACAGTGCATAACAAGGATTTTTTGAAAATGTTATATTCACTTTTTTCACCAAAAACGGTGAAAAAACCCGTTTTTTTTTAAAAATGTCCGCCATTTTGTTATTTTGGCATATATCAAAAATCGCCATTAACATACTGAGTCTAAAACCGTTTGATTTTTTTGTTTGGTATGATCCATCTCCGAGATTTCATCAACAGCGCAGACCTACAATTTGTTAGGACATGTTTTCAACTCCATTTTCGTCTATAAATAGTGAATTAAATAAACCCGTGCAGAAATTTTGACAGGGATACCCTATGTCCGATCAAATCCCGATCAGGATTTGTCATGGATTCCCCAAAACCGGTAACCCGGTTAGAATCCAACTTGCATCCGTATCGGAATATGTATGACGACGATGGCATATCTTTGAAAATTTTGGCGTCACGTGTATTTTCGGTATTACTATGAAATTCCTATCTATAGGTAGGAATTTCCATCTAGAGGTTCCTATCTATAAAATTCCTATCTATAGATAGGAATTTCCAATTTCTATAGATAGGAATATCCAATGCAAAAGACTGAGATGGACGCAAAGGACGCCAAGTAGTCCAAAAAACGATAACCCAGTCGTAGTTTTCCATTTTTTATGGTGTTCTTACCTTTCATTTTTTAAATTGATATTTTAATTCACCAAAAATGTATAAATGTTAATTATTTTTATAATAAATTTAACATGCAATAATTCCATTTTTGCCATTTTATTTCAGCCTGTATTTACCCGTGATCCTTCCAAGATTCCTCAATGATTCCATGGGGAATCTATTTAGAGTCATTAAAGGATCCGGTTCTGGATCCCTAATGGAATCCAGTTTACGGATCTTACATTTAGTCTTAGAATCTGATCCGATATCGGACTAGATCCCGACTGGGAGCCCGGGATACAAGTCAGAATCCAGCTGTATCCCTGCCAAAATTTCTGCACGGGAATAAAACATTTTTTTAAATGTCTATCAAAAGTGTATTTATTAAGTGTAACAACTTTCATATCAATATCTATAATATACACCTATAAAAAAAATCACGAAAATAGCCTTTTTAGGGTCTAAAGTGAGAAGACCCCGTAACCTTTCAGTTTAATCGTATTAGGCCGTAGCGTAGACACAATTAAAGACACCATTAATGTCTTATGCATCGTGGTCTTTTCTCAGAATGAACATCAGATTTAAAAACCACGGTCATTTCAACGAATCTTTGATAGGGATAGTTTGGCGGATTTTTAGGTGGGAACAAAATCATTTCTGGCGGTACATCGCAGGGACCATCCGGCATCACTGCCACAAAATTAATCAGCGAAGACCAAAATCTAACGGGAAGGTAGTAACGCCGCTCCGATCAAAGGATGCCTTCTCACTTCAAGGGTCGCGGTAGGGGGTTGAGACTGGTACATTTATGCGACAGCTGCCACAACTGTTTTACCCAACCCAACTCGTTTTAGCCAGTTTTTCGATACCCCTCAAATTTTTTTTGAATAATATTTGATTAATTCGAGTGTATCGAATATTCACATTGCGGTCGTTAATAGCGTGTTATTAGGGCACAATGAAAAAAAACACTGATTTCGTGAATTGAAAATATATTACTTTTGCATACATTAAAAAACTTTCTTTACAAAATCGGCCATAAAGTTTTTTCTTTGTGTTGAACTAGAGTTGAAAGAAGAAATCGGAATGCTAAATTAGAAGAGACTCTATCGCACCCATTGTCAATTAGATGCAATGTGCGTGCTATTCAGTACCAGGAACAAAGCCGTAGAAAATCCGTTCCTTGTACTACACGCGATGTTCTCTCAATATTTTGAAACAAAAGCTGGGCTATTAGGCATGAAACCCGACGTTTGTAACTGTTTCGATAAAGAAAAGAAAAATATAATCAAATGGTAGCCAACATTCTGCACTTTACAATTTTACCCACTAAAGTTATATATTTTTATACTTTTGAGGAACAAACACTTATTCCTTCAAAATTTCTAATGTTGACTCGTCGCGTCATTTTGAGTTTATTTTTATACAAATCCGAAGAATGAATGAACATGGACACATGAAATCATTTGTCGATTTCTTTATTCCGTGAAAAATACGAAAGCGTAAAACGACCGAACTTCATATATCGATACATATACAATTATATTTCGAGTCTCGTTCTCGAGATTACATCGTAGTACCGTCTACTCTCACACGTTGGTGTCACGAATTTTTAGAGCATAGGCAAGAAAATAATTGCTTTCGTTGCCTGGTGATGTCGTCGCTCGTGTTTTCATATCATAACGTTTTTCGTGCGCGAAGGTGTCACACACGAAAATTTCCATCCAAGAATTATTAAACAATTATCATGGGAAAATCCCATAAACAAAAGAGAAGTGGGACCCGATTCGTGAAGAAATTGAAAAGATTGCTCGAAACCATCTCGAACTCCCCTTCGGACTCAGAAGCGGAGGATCTCTGCGGTGCCTCCTCACATCTCAGCTCACATTTATCTAGAGAAAGGGACTCTCAGGTTGACGGCCAAAAATCGCCAACGGCGGTCGGAGGTATTTACTCCTATTTTTTTGACGTGACGTCATATAGACCGGGCGGCTTCGCCGTACGAAGACAATCTCGATGAGTATTGTCTTAGGTCCACTATCATCGAAAGGACTAGAAGGAATGTCGTCCTCAAAAATATGGTTACAGACTCGGCGGCTGGTCCGTACGAAGGTCGACTCTTTGAGTTCTTCCTTGAGTCTAGTTGTATATAATACCTGATGCATGATGTCACTGAGTTCTTATTTGGGACTACCGTATATAACGGTCAATTATGGATGGCTCTGGACTCGGCGGCCCAGTCCGTACGAAGGGTATCTGAATATTTCCTTGAGCCAGTCTACACGACTTTGGATTGATATAATACCAAGTCAAATTATAAATTATATGCACTTAACAGAAAAAAAAACCTTGCATTATATGTCAACTTTCAGGTACATCAACCCCAAAAAATGTCTCCCTCCCTTCGGATAATGATTGTGCGCTGTTAACCGAAGATTTGTTGCCAAACATACCTTCAACCCAGCTTATGGAGGAAGCACAAATCACCGATGAAGAAACACTTCGTATTCTCGGTGTTGATTCAAAGACAGATGCGCCAGAATTACAACTTCACACAACCTTGGCATCCAATTGGGAAAAATGGATCGCCAGCGGAGTTAAAAAAGAAGAACAAACTGAACTTCTGGCGAAATATGCTCGTTCAGGCAATTGTCAACTGGAGGCCCCGAAGTTAAACCCGGAGGTGGCGTCTTCGCTATTTGAATCCGCAGTTAAGCGAGACAAATACCTCGAGAACGCACAAAATATTCGGGCCTCAGCTATGGCTGCGCTAGGCACGGCCATTACGCTTCTATTAACTCATAGTAACGAAGGTGTCGACGAGTATAAATTGCTCGAGTACCTTGCTGACGCTGGTAAGCTCCTCGCCGCCGCGCATCATCTTGATACCCTCACCCAGCGATCCTCCATTACGGGTTCGTTCGATAAGAAAGTTAAGGGCGTGCTGGATGAGACAAAATCACACGCATATTTATTCGGAGATAATCTGACGGAAAAACTTCGATCCGCAAAGGCTATCGAAAAAGTAGCTTTGGAATTGAAAACACCGATTCCTTCGGGAAACCGAAAGGGCCCGCCGGTGCATGCTAACCAACGGAGTTACCAGGCGGGCAGCACACAGAAAGGACCCAACAAGTTCGTCAGATTTCAGCGGAGTATAACGCAGCCTCATCGCCAGCGGGATCAGAATCGTCCTCGGAGCCAGAACCGCGGAACGGGTTCCCAGAACATGACCCATCAAAAGAGACGTTAGAGGTAGTCGAAGTAGCGGGCCGACTCCGTTATTATCTTCATCAATGGGAAAAAATTACGAGTGACCAATTCATCCTAGGCTGCATAGCAGGATACAAAATCGAATTTGAAAGACCGGTATACCAAGTACACACGCCAACCCCGAAAAACTATTCGCTGGTTGAGCATGAAAATATGGAATTCGCTATACACAAATTACTGAAGTTGGGCGCCATCAGGCATTGCTCGCCAAGTCCGGGTCAATTCATTTCTTCTTATTTTTTAGTTCCGAAATCAGACGGCTCAATGAGATTCGTTTTAAACCTCAAAAAACTCAATAGCTATATCTCAACTAATCACTTCAAGTTAGAAGATATCAGAACCGCGATAAAACTGGTCTCTCCAGGCGATTTTATGTGCAACATTGATCTGCAAGATGCATATTTCGCTGTAGCTATGCATAAAGACAGCCGTAAATATTTAAGATTTTCTTTCGACGATACCTTGTTCGAATTCATATGCCTTCCGTTCGGCCTATGTACAGCCCCGTTCATCTTCACCAAGATTCTCAGACCTCTGATTAACCTCATAAGAAGGGAAAATTATTTATTAACAATATATCTAGATGATATCCTATGCTTTGGCTCAGATGTGCCAGCATGTCGTAAAAACACTAAATTCACGATGAAAACACTAGAGAGTCACGGTTTTTTGATAAATTATAGAAAAAGCAATTTATTACCTAGTAGAAGACGAAAATTCCTTGGATATATTATAAATTCTCAAGATATGACACTCGGATTACCAGAGCAAAAGAGAATGAAAATAATGAGCTTGATCGAAGACTTCAGTCTCCGTAATAATTGCACCATTCGAGAATTTGCCCACTTTATAGGAAAGTTAATCGACTGTTGTCGAGCGATAGAATACGGGTGGTTGTATACCAAAAAATTCGAACGCGAAAAATATTTGGCATTATTAATTAGTGGGGCAGATTACGACAGCGTTCTCACGCTTTCGAACGATCTTCGGGAAGAGTTTGCTTGGTGGCGCGCCAATATCCCTACATCAATTCGGCCAATACGTAATTTCCAATTCAAAAAAGAAATTTTCTCGGATGCTTCCAATTCGGGCTGGGGTGCGTACTGTGATGGCGAGGGTACGCACGGATTTTGGAACGAAAAAGAAAAAAGATTCCACATTAACCAATTGGAACTTATGGCCGCCCTTATGGCGCTTAAATGCTTTGCAGTTCATTTACGTAAATGCGAGCTACTTTTGCGTATCGACAATACTACAGCTATCGCTTATATCAATCGAATGGGAGGAGTACAGCACTCCCGGCTTCACAATGTCGCGAGAGATATTTGGCAGTGGTGCGAAGTTAGGCAAATTTGGATTTTTGCATCATATGTAGCATCAAAGGAAAACTCAGAAGCTGACAGGGAATCTCGAGTGAAAAATATCGACACGGAATGGGAGTTATCAGATTGGGCATACAAGTCTATAGTATCAAAATTCGGGTTCCCAAATATAGACTTATTCGCGTCCAGAATTAACACCAAATGCGGACTCTACTGTTCTTGGCACAGAGATCCGGGAGCCTTCCTTATCGATGCATTCACTTTTGATTGGGGAACTAAATTCTTTTACGCGTTCCCGCCTTTTGCATTAATTCTAAGATTTCTTAGGAAAGTCATCGCCGACCGCGCTTGTGGTATTGCGGTGGTACCAAACTGGCCATCCCAGCCTTCGTTTCCCTTGTTCACAAGTTTACTGATAGAAGAACCGATCACCTTTTATCCAGCTAAACGATTGTTATTGTCACCTTGTAGATCTCTACGACATCCTCTGGAGAGATCACTGGGGTTACTGGCCGGGAGGTTGTCCGCGAAGCGTATCGTAGAAAAAACCTCTCTGATCCGGTGATTGAAACACTATTAGCCTCTCTCGCGGAGAGCACCTGGAGACAATATGGGGGATCCATCAAGTTATGGGTCGCCTGCTGTTTAAACAAAAACATAGACGTCCACGAACCAAGCGCAAACCAAATTCTCGACTTTTTACAACAAAAATTTGACACAGGTGCATCCTATGGTACATTAAACTCAATGCGTTCGGCTACCAGGTGTGTAAGTATGAAACCGGAATTTTTGTACAGAAAAAACACGTTTATTGTAATGAGATGATACAAATAACTGGAGATGGCTTCTCGGGTCACCTTTAACTGATCCGCCAGTTGTTGTTGTGTTTGAGCGTCGTCTTCGTCCAACAAGGCTTGCAGGTCAGCGTCTTCAAACTTTTTCGGTGGTCTTCCACGTTCTTCGTTCCTCACGTCAAAATCGCCACTTTTGAACCGTTTGAACCACTCGAAACACTGTGTTTTACTGAGAGCATGCTCACCAAACGCCTCCACAAGCATTCGATGCGATTCGGCTGCGGTTTTCTTCAGATGAAAACAGAAAAGTAGTGCTGTCCGGAAATCGTAATTTGTTGGCACAAAACTCGACATGTTTATCTCTAATAAACTAATGCTACTGAATGAAACTCGTGTTATTGTGAGTTGGAAATCTTTGTCGGATATCAATACAATAACAAGACACCGCTGACGTGATGTGTCGGTAACTGCATCGACATCTAGCGCCACCTATGGGCAAATTCCGGTTTCATACTTACACACCTGGTATTTCGCTAATCTCATCCAACGATGCTACAAAAGATCCTACGATCAGTAGATTTTTTAAGGGCATTTTTCGTCTCAGGCCCATTAAACCTAGATATGATTCAACGTGGGACGTTAACCCAGTCCTCACGTTTATTTCAAACCTATATCCTCTTGCATCATTGGATCACCAAACACTTTCAGAGAGATTGGTCACCCTGCTAGCGTTAGGGACAGCACACAGAGTGCAAACCTTTTATCTCATGAAACTCGAAAACATTTCACATACTATAGAAGGTTTTGAAATAAAAATCCCAGATATTATTAAGACGTCGCGCCCAGGAGCTGTACAACCACTGCTTCTCCTTCCTTATTTCAAGGATAGACCAAGACTTTGTATCGCGAGTCCGCTAGAAAGATATTTGGAGGTAACCAAACCATTACGAGGATGTTGTAATAACGTAATAATTACTATTAAAAAGCCTTACAAAGCAGCAAAGGCACAGACGTTAAGCAGATGGATTAAGTGCTGCCTTAGAAAAAGTGGCATTGGCCCAGAGTATAATGCACATAGTACGAGGCACGCAGCCACCTCTGCGGCCTCCGCTAAGGGTATCGATATATCGATAATAAAGAATACCGCTGGTTGGTCCAAAGACTCTCAGGTTGTTGCCAAATATTATTACCGACCTATTAAGGCCTCGAGACTCTCGTTTGCAAATGCGTTAATAAAATAACGAAGTAACGTTCATATATCTTTATTCCTTGACAAGCAGATTCATTTCTTTCTTGTTACCCCTTCCGTGATATATTACGTATGAAAAATAATAAACGAAGGTTGAGTAAAACGGTGAGTTGTCTCTGAACATCTACGATGTAATCTCGAGAACGAGACTCGAAATATAATTAAACGATCAAACGAACTTACCTAAGTGAAGTTCGATCGTAATTATATGAAGAGTCTCGTTCGAGATGATTACATCCCGCCCAAATACAGATCTTACGTTTATGATTGGTCCCCACCCTATGAACATTTAAGGAATTAGGCGTGTATTATTTTTTCCTATTTTCTTTCCGCCTATCACCAGAATCACTTTAAACATTATGATATGAAAACACGAGCGACGACATCACCAGGCAACGAAAGCAATTGTTTTCTTGCCTATGCTCTAAAAATTCGTGACACCAACGTGTGAGAGTAGACGGTACTACGATGTAATCATCTCGAACGAGACTCTTCATATAATTACGATCGAACTTCACTTAGGTAAGTTCGTTTGATCGTTTAAATCTATGAGCGGTACTTTATCTGTAAGCTGTGAATATTCACGAAATTTCCATACCGGTCGTTTTTGATGATGAAATAAAGTATAAAAGTCGTATTTTAAAAAGAAAACTTCCCGTGTCATAATTTTCATCGGGATTCAATTGGATTCCAATACTCGTTTCCACTTCCTGACAGGGATCCAATGGCTCATCGCATTGGATCCCTACACTAAAACGTCATGATCTTGCGTTAGATTCTAATAGGGATTCGCTATTGGAATCCAATGTACAAATCTCATTTGAATCATCAAGGATTCCTACATTATCGAACAGAATCCAATACGATGTTTACGGATTCCATCGGATTCTGTAAGCCGAATTTTCTAAACAAAATATATCAATATACATAGATCCATTTAAATCACATCACGGAAAATCCACCATAATTATCGTTGGTTATTTCTTTTACTACACTTTGAAATAACATCATTACCCGTCCAGACATCGTCGTAAGGATCCAATTGGATTCACATAGTCATCCCTACTTCTTGGTAGGTATCCAATGGGTCATCGCATCGGATTACATTACTGAAAATCCACAGTAATTACTGTTTGTTATTTATGTTACCGCACTTTGACATAATATCACCACACGGCTCTAGCGCTCTACTGCTAAAATTCTACTGGTAAACGGGCTCTACTGCTAAAAATGTACTGCTAAAAGCTCTACTGCTACAATTGTACTGCTAAAAGCTCTAGTGCTAAATGGGCTCTAGTGCTAAAACTGGACTGCTAAAAAGGCTCTAGTGCTAAAACTGGACTGCTAAATAGACTCTAGTGCTAAAAGCAGCGCTGCTAAAGAGTCTCAACTGCTAAAACGCGAAAGGGTGTTTTTTTTAAGTTTTATTGGAAATCATTGAAAATCATTGAAACGCAAACAAACCCAAACAAACTTTGGCGGTAAGTATTTCTAACTTTTGACGTTCCTGACGTGACAGGCGTACAAATGATGTGTCTGCGGATGCATCCCGCCGAGTGCAGCATAATGGCGCCGATAGCAAGGTAAGTTTTCTAAGAAAAATTCCAAAAAATCGTCAAAAAACCGCAAAAAGTACAGTATAACCTCCATCAGTGGGACTTATATGAGCCCTCTGTCAGAAGCTAGTTTTAGCAGTCCAGTTTTAGCAGTAGAGCCCATTTAGCAGTACAGCTTTTAGCAGTGGAGCCTTTTAGCAGTACATTTTTAGCAGTAGAGCCCGTTTAGCAGTACAGTTTTAGCAGTACAGTTTTAGCACTGTCGGCCTATAACTAAAAAATTACTGAATGAGTGAAAAAATCATTTACCGAAATACAATTCAGAGTTTACGAATGGAATTTCGGCTATCGAGAATTGTGCATTTTGGCTACTGAGCATTGTGCAGTTCATTACAATTCCAATATACAAAAACAAATGAACAAACAAACTGCAAGTGAAAGAAAATGGAAGCAAGTGAACGAAAATGTAATAATGATCAGGAACTGTGAGTAACGGTCGAATGTTCACTCATTTTTATTATATATCATTATGCTCAAATAATCAAACAAATATAAAAATTAAATGGACAAATTCCAGCAATAAATTAATTCAAATGAATACCATTTTCTTTTGAACGAACAAATTTGCAAATAATGAGGTGTGCTTCATTTGTAAGTAAATCATTATAAGATTCTTAATGAAATCATCTTTCTGGAAAAAACTTGCCAAGTTTGTGGAGTAGCTTGCAAAAACATTTGTAATTTATTTGTTTATGAATTTCATGAATTGTTGACTTCGAAGAAGAATTTTGCATATTACACATCCATATCACACATACGCATACAGTACATGTGTACATATATATATATATTTGTGTTCATATATATACGTATACATAGATACACTCACATGCACACATACATGTAGGTGCGACAGCGTCTAGAGATAAAAAATGCATTTTTCAAAGTTAAAAATGCCGAAGTGATAAACGAATAACTTAAGTGTCAAAACATCCTGATAAACTGATCAAAATTTGAAAGAAACTTGGGGAGTTTGGCACATCACGAGTCTAGCCTCCGCGGAAAATGTAGATGACGGACTGTGGCAACTGCGGCTGAGTGTGAGAAGCGATGAGCCTCAGCGCGATGGAACTCACTCGCCATAGATCTCAGACGCTTAAAAAAGCAAGGACAGTGGACAAGAATTGAGACAATGCAAATCGTTCTCAGTGCCTCTTGTAAAATGAGCCGCAATCCCCGCAAAAATAAACAATGCTATTAAAATAGGAGGTTAGACATGCCATTTTCCGGAATTCAACGCAAGCAACGTCACAGGCACAACTACTATGTATATAAACATGTACATAGAACCGTTTATTTTTATGAATCTGCCTAGCCATGATTTTCGTTTGATACATCCGTGACTGATTTTTTATCCCAAAATCTGTATATTCTTCCAACCCTCCACATCCAATGCTTTTAGTATCAAATAGCTACGATGCCCATCTCTTGTTCGACTCCTGGAAGCTTGAAATATTTATGACATTCGCTCCTACGCCACTGCCCCAAAGAAATTTCACCGCATTCGATTGATGAAAAAGCGAGCGTGACAGAATGAAACTCGACGAATAAAGGTAACTGAAAAGCTTGGAAATCGATAGGAGGAAAAAAGGAGAGTGAAGGAATCACAATATCCTCTCGCGTGTTTAAAGATCGATATTACGCAACAACACTGGAGTCTGCGACGGTGGGAAATATTTTTTTCGCGAACCCGTATTCGTTCGTTTTCTCGACGTTGACAGATTACATCATTAAGACAGCTGCAGGAAAACAGTCTTTTGTAACGATACGTAACGTTCGACGACAGTCAAATTAACCGATGTCAGCTAATATTTTTTCGGCATCGTCCATCGATAGCTATAAATCAAACGGTCCAATTTACTTTGTGGTTTTTTTTCAGCCATCTATTTGCATATAACGTCGGAAATGAAACATCAAAGTTCAACGAGGATCGCGGAGGAATCATCAGGATAATTCATTATTCGCAATCTGAAGGAAACTTCCTTCAATTTGTCCAATTGTTCCACACTCCATTATTAGATTCTTCGACTTTCCATTTTGCCTTTAACGCGATCCGAAAATGATCGTTCACCGCAAATTTTTGTGAATGGAGAAGATAAGATAACAAATAATCAGCATGCCGGAATAAATAGAAGCAAAACTGAACGGTTGATATTCCTGTCAGTATTAGTAGAAAAGTCTCGTTTTACAAAAGTGTGTTTACTGAGAAGGGAATGGGATTATGAAGCTGTTGTATTAGCAGAAACATTGAACATTAAACAAGCAAACCGAAAGGTTGCCAAGAGGTCGATTGATTAAACCGCTTCCACACAGCTGGCTTGCATTGACAAAACTTTTCCTATCTACGATACTTGCTCTACGGCCTTCGTTCCGCCCTTTACCTTTTTTGCGTATTTGATTTATGATCCATGTGAACTTCATACATCGCGGATCTTTTATCCTATGCATTATTAGTGCTTCTCTTCTCGGTTTCGTGTGTAAAGGAAATAAATATTTGGGAAAGCAAAAAAGTGCAAACAAAAACCTTTTTTAAACATCCGCCGGCACGACGACAATTTCACAAAATCGGTCGTCGCACGAGGCAACTCAAATTGAAGAGGACGGTCCAACATATGATGCAGGGATCGTAGATAGAAGGTAAACTTTCGATTACGATGATAGAACGGCTAATAAAACTTTGAAGGCGTTTTTCTCAAAACTATGTTTTTCAAATCAATGTACACGATTTTTCGACATCTAATGAACGAATTGACTTGGAATTTGGGACATTTATTTCGGGTAATAGTTGCTTAGTCTTGACCGACGTTTTCACCCTCAACATTTATATTTATTAGTTATTAACAGTGATAATGTCAATTGTCCTCGAAAAAAAAATTCAAAATTGTGTTTTCGATTATTGACACAACAACAAAAGAAGGCTGTGCCGAGGCTTAGACGATGTTGTCTATTTAAAGAAAAATAACTCGTTTTTTTTCTCAGATCAACCGGGTGACCAAAATCAAGTATACCGTTGAGCCCCGCCCGTTCCCTGTCGCGAGGTTGTTTATAACTTCTTTAATGATTAATATTTTTATGAAATTTGTTACACAACTTTGTTAATGTACATTCAAATAAATGTCCATACAATTTTTGTATCATCTTACCGATACCTTCAAAATTAATTTTTTCAATTACCCGGATTGTCGGGTCTTTACAGTAGCATAACTCCTAAATTGAATTCATACTCTTTTATGCCATATCAATTTAACTCTAAACTGTTAGCCGGTCAATTTGATAAATTGGATATACACGTGTTTTACTTCGAAATTTAAAAAAATGATAGATGTATTATAATTAATAATGTGAAACGATCAAAAGTGATTAAATCAATTACTATTTCGTTTTCAACGAATTTATAGCTTCTCTATGATCTAAATGCATTTAAATACGAATAACGGGATTTAAAAAATCTGCTTGTACTAAGGGTACACGAATATAACGTAAGCCTATAGTCTACCCTTTCAAGGACTGTATATATTATCTCGTGGTTTCCATGTCTGCTGATTTACAATGGAGGATTATGAGGGTTTCCGAGGCTTCGTTGTTACTGATATTATTATCATTACTATCATCTAACAGGGAGGCAAAGAATGAGCCGATTTGTATTGTGGCAAAGCTGACTGAGAGGGACATCGCGAAAAGACGAACGTTTAAATGGATTAATAGTAATTTAAGACGCTATTTCAGTTTCGTTCAATTTTCTCATGGATCATAAGGAATGTAAACGGTATAAATTGAATTTCTGATTCTCATATCCACGAAAAATTAAATCTCTACGTTGATACTAATATTGTTTGCAATATTATATATACTTCGGTTTTACAGTCCTCCGGCAGTTGTTGCTATCTTGCATAAAGGCCAAGAAGGGAAATTCTCAAATCAAATACAAATGTATTTACCACGATATCCAATTGCCCAAAGCCCACAAAACGCTGTCTTATTCGTTCGTGTATTTCTCTTTCACGTTGGACAAATTTGAGTTCCCCTCTGGTCGTTTTTTTGGATTCGAATTATCAAAATATGGAATTTTGAAATACTCGTTGTTTTCGCAACGTCGTCGACGTATTAATCATCATTGCGGGATGAGCCCAGCTGAAATTTCGAGCCAACCAATTTCACGGGATAACCCTACCGCCTTGCTTCTTGTGCGGTGAGGGTGAGTCGTAATATAGGCTCAATCAAAATGATTGATTGGACTTGACGAAATTGTGTTAACACTCGAATCCCTGCTGTCGACGGACAGACTATTTTCTGGGGTAGATCCCGGAAATGATTTTTAACCGCCAACTGTGAACTATGCCAACTCTATGTTAAGCGGATTGCCAAATTTGACAATAAACCACATGATAAAATTCATAAACTATTTAAGGAGGGAGATACCTTAAAGCGCGAAAAAATCTGATTTACATGATTTTTTTAAATGAGATTTCTTTACCATTTTTGAAACCTAAGGTATGTTTTATTACTACTTTTGGCACGTTGCATGGTATTTCAAAAAAAATACCAATCTTTGAAAATACGGTGATTTGAAACGGTCTTCTAAACTGCATTTTCGAAACTCGCGTGACGTATAGCTAAGAAAACGAATTGACCTATTCTGATGAAATTTGGTATAAATCTTTCTAATCTTATTGTGTAAAACATGACCTTCAATGTTTTTGAAGATAAAAAAAACTATATTTTTATTGCAACATGGAGCAATTTTTTTTCGGAATAATCCATCTTTTTTTTAAGCGCGCATAATTTCATCGATTTTCTACTTTTCTCACTTTTTCTTGGTTCATATTTTACTTACGAGTGTTAATGAAAAAAACCTTCGTTGGTTTTTTTTTCAGATTAATTCCGCCGACGCTACGTGTCACGTTGTCTAACAAGATCCGCCGCAACCCGTTTAGAAGAGGGTGCCATACCTGCGCCATTTTTAAAGATTAACAATAATAAAAATACCATATTACAGCCAAAAGTGGTACTTAATAAGACATACCCTAAGTCTCGAAAATGGGGAAGAAATCTTACCTTCTGAAAAAATCATGAAAATTAGGAATTTCTTCCGCACCCAAAGGTATCTCCCCCCTTAATCTTGGGGGGATAATTGTTTTAAAAAAACAGCGCATGAAGATGAGCAATTGCTAAGTATAAAAAAATTCGTTTTTAACATACCCATTTGAAGTTTGCATCGTTGGAATGCAACAATGATTCTTTTTTTCCTTCATTTCTATTAATAACGAAAATAATTTCTTGCCAATTTATGTTGTAGATTTTTAATAAAGCTCCTGAAAAACGTTGGCGTGATTTTTGTAGGCGTTGATTTTTGTAGATTTTTGGGAAGTATCCGCCGAAAATATACTTTGACATTCCGTAAAAATCGAAAACGAAATTTTCGTTGCATTCCAACGATGCAAGTTTCACCGTCGTTTTAACAGACGTGATTCTTTTTTTCTCTTGCGATGAAAATAACGCACTCGTACAATTACTTATCGATAAATTATTTAATTAGTCAAGTCTCGTATTGGTTCGGCTTTGAATATATCACTTTGTCATCTCGATTTTTTTACGTAGTAATAATTCACCCTCCCCACGAAAAGTGACAATTCTTATACATCCAACTACTTCACTAATTGATCAGAAGACTCGTGGACAAGCGGGAGAGAAGGGTCGAGAGCGGAGATTAATTACCTGCTAGACGTTGTCGGCACATTGGTTGAGCATCCCTAACGCGAAAAAAATGCAACTCTTCACGATTTTCCAAGACTCGAGCTCGCCACCTTGTTCGACGACGTTATCATATTGCGAAACGATTTATCGTCGATTAACGCCCGCATTATTCTAGCTGGATCCTCTTTAATTCGCCAGAGCCGGGTTGGCCCGATTACCACAAATTTTCCACTGCGTTTCATCGCTTCGACGGTTAAAATTCGATTTTCTCACCCTCCCACGAAAGTCCGAGACCAAACGCAAGTTTAGGCGCACGAAAATTATACTCGTTAATGTGACACTTAATGGAATGGATCGAGAATAATTGAGTCTTAAATTTGAGACGCATAGTAATTACTTTTTTTCAATTTTACGCGAATAACTTAAATCATAGCGGTTTGTGTAAACTCCATTTTTTCCACTTTTTAAGCAAAGATCAACGAGGACCACAGTTAACACATAGACGATTTTTTAAAAATCAACCTCTGTCTTTTCTTTTAACAAAAGCACTATGCAATATGCATTGCGTACTCTTCGATTGTTTTAAATTAAATGGACACCATAGGTAATCGGGAACACCGTTATCAATTTTTGCAAAATAGAGTATCAGTTACATAATTTTACAAAGAGATTGGTTTTGTCGTTTCAATTGGACTTATTTTATTGATACATTTTTTGTTTCAATATAGTATTTAATAATCAGTCAATTTATACAGAAATCGCGTATCCTGTTAGCCGAGCCAAGCCACAAGAAAACAGTTAAAATGTAGCCGTGATCACGTTGCGCCGGGTACGAGACTCGAAACGTTTCTGAAGAACGGACCGTGAGAATCACGAATAGACGAGGCTCGACTGTCGGCGTTCTTTGAAAGAGATCGCGGTTCTCGCGTTGCGTCGGCGTCGTGTTCATACGCACGGTTCTCTCTGTCAATGAGTACAATGCTGGAGCATATTCGGTAGAAGTCTGAACTCTCCATCCTCTTCCCGCTAGTTACCCGCATGTAAATCGATATATTCAGCCGTGAACAAACCGTTTTACCGACCGCCGATAAGTAGTTACCACCTAATGGTCAGAAAAATCTTTATAAATAAAGCAACTTACCATCAGTCGAATTTTGAAGCACGAGGATGTAATTGTCGGCAATATCTGCTGTAGGTAATGCAGGAGTCTTTCCGTACCAGTTATCTACAACCGGTACATGTCAATGAACGCAAAAGGTATTTGCTTAATCACCTTTCACACTTGGAGGAGCATATGCTATCCCAGTCTGGAAAGATTTTGAAATTACGGCTGGGACAACCTATGTCCCAGTTACTAAAAAACATAGGCGCATTTCAGTGGTGAAGTGTCACGTCCTGAGGGGACGTGGTCATATACCTATCGCGGTGCCCTCTTTTTAGCCTACGCCTAGCGCACTAGCTCGGGATGAGGGTGTAAAGGGAAAGGTGCATGCAAATGTGGGAATAACGCAGTAACTCGATTGATAAATGAATTGATTTACGCAAATGATTCAGAATTCGGGGTTTATTATAATTAACCAATTTCGTTAATTCTATTAAATTAATAATACAAAAATATACATAAAATATTTCGCTTACATTTGTCGATGCGTCGTGGATACGCTAATCTGTTTATAGTCGTCGGGTTCGGGGCTCCGCAGGTAGGTCGGTTAAAAAATTTTTACCGACCCTTATTAAATATATACCATAAATACCCACGTGTTAAAAATTTTTTAACACGTGGGTATTTATCGCGAGATGAGGTTGGAATTAAATTACGATTTACGCAAAACAATACGATGTACACATTCAACGTAGACACTTAATAAAATTCTTGTAGTTCGCGTTATTATAAAGTATAATTTGGAAGTTAAAGTTCGCGTTCGCTTTATGGAGACAGTTTTTGTAATTGTTCCGGTGAACGTTGTTGCTTGCTTTTTGTTCGTACGCGATAGCGACTGAAGGGAGACTTTTCTCAGCGAGTGATGATGGGACACTCTGTTGGGAGACTAGATCTGAACGAGTGGTGATGGAACACTGACTCCAAGATTATTCTATCCTAGCTTGTAGGATATTTTGGATGCTGGGATGGTGGGAGAAGAAGTTTCTCGAAAAGTGCATTTTCGTCCTGCGTTAATTTTTTGATTGGTGGAAACGATGTAGGAAATTTACGAGTGCATATGATTGGTCGAGTTGGAAGGGATAATATTTTTGGAGTCTATGATTGGGTGCAGGCTATGATGTGTGTGATCTCCATCTCGATTCTCGGAAACTAGTCCGCGTCTCGTTATCTGGAGCGTTGGAAAAATATAGGGAGAAAAAAGGGCCTTGGTCGCGTTGCCGCGCTTGCCTCAAGATAGGCTTTGTTGACCCAGGTGTGAGAGCGCATGGGAAATACCAACGTAGTTTTATTGCCGGGCCAACTTTTCGGCATGAAAGATTTTCTTTTGGAGAATGTATATTTTTGTGGAGTAAGGATTTCGATATTTTCGTGTGTCTTCGTGTGTTGTACGTTCTTATGGCTAAAGATTTTATCATCAACTGCGTTTGACGGTTGCGTGTAGATATGGTCAAGACCGACTGTGCTCTCGCGTGGGATATTTTGCGCGACGCTCGCTTCTTATCGATACATTTCGTTTCGGCTGTGGTACGCCTAATTCTAAAGAAAATATAAGGACCCGTCGAAAAATGAGAATGCCGTTATCGTGTGTATTGGTTTTCGTAGTTTTCCACGATTTCCATGTGGCATCGGGTAAGCCCGCGTTTTCGCCGGAGTTGAATAAAATAGCAGAGGAAAAAGAAATAGGTAGCGCTTTTTCTCGCGATGTTACAGAAGCATTGGCACCCTTATTGAGCAAGTTTCAGACAGAAAAGTTATTTCATCGTAATAATCACTTGGAGGAGAAATAACTGTTCCCGGTAATGAGGCGCACTAAACTAATTTTTTCGCCGTATTGAATGGGTTAGGAGATTCAATTATCATATAATAATTATCGTTCATTTTCTTGTCAGCTAACTGGTTTATATTGTTATCAGCGTGAAAACTCGCATTAAATAGACTCGTTGACTGTCGATTGTAAATAAAGGCCTTTGAACTCACGATCGATATACCCATTGGCGTAGCCGGCATTTTTTCTCGAGGGGGGGAGGGGGGGGCAGTCTGATAAGAAAGTAGTTTCTTACATCATGTTTTTTTTTCAAATAAAATTTACTGAATAGTAGATAATCATGTATCGTACTTAAAATATGAAGCTTCAATCACATATTCATGTTTACAAACTCTGCCAATACCTTAAAAAATAATCAACCAATTTTTCGTCATGATCTAATTCATTTACCAGTCCTTAAACTTCACTTTCAGTAGACATTCAATTAAATAAGTTCTTATGTCTCTTTTTTTTTAGCAAATCGGCCCAACACGTTTTTAGTTGGAATTTTTTTTAACAAAGTCTTTCTCTTTATCCAGCAGTAACATACGAGAGAAGCGTTGCTGGAACATTGTGCTTCTAAGTCACGTTTTTATCTGCCCCATGACAAAAAAACTTCTGTCACAGCCGGCGGAGCTCACAGGGAGTACTATTGCTTCTTGGAAAAGTTTATATAAGTTATGGCAGTACTTCTTTTGAGTATATTTTCTTAAATTTCCACCATTCGTTCCCTCATTTTCAAATGAAAGTATGCTTTTCATGACCATCGCTTTAACTTCTAACGCTGACCTAAGAATTACTCAGATTTTAAAAATCATTATTGGTGAAGTCCTTGCTATTCTTCATATCCAATTTAAAACATGAGTCAACTTCATGAGCAAACGGTAGATTCTCAAATCGACATTTAAGATACACAATCATCTTATCTATTACTTGGTAGAAAATGTTGATCTTCCAGTATTTTTCCAGTCGTGCATCGGCCGGCAAATTTAATGTATTGTTTTGGCCACAGTTAACTTGATTGCGAAATTTGAATATCTATTCAATTTACGCAACGAAATAGTTACTTTTTATACGATTTACGATAAAAGAAATACTTCAAGTTTTTTTGAATGATTTATTTATGCTTGCTTGGGTGAAAGAAATAAAATTAATCGATTGTTTGAATTTGATTATATTGGATCGATTTTTTTCAGGGGTTGGGCATCCATTATATGCATAGGGTCCGCCAATGGATGTACCTCCCACCAATTGCGTGTGAAATGTTATATGAGATCTCCAGCTACAATACTATAACATTCACAAACCAGATACAATTTTGTTTTACAGAAAACAGCCCGCGAAAACTAATACTATATCATTGTTCAAGAAAATATAGAGCTCGAACCGGAAGTTCCAAATTTTCGACCTACGTCTCTTATAAATATTATTATTCAATGAATACGAGCGGAAAAATCTTCTGCAAACATCAGCCTCGGTTTTCCCGGGACCGTTGCTCTCTTTTGCGGCTCTGATGAAATGCCATCAGTTCAAAGCTTTGTCGCGTATCGTTTTCTAACCTTTCCATTCAGTCCGACCCCCGCAGAACCGCGGTGTATTCTTCAATCCATTGAAAAAAATCGAAGCAGCCTGGTGGCGAAAAGTGAATATCGACTGAGGAAGCACATCGAATAAAAATTGAAGTAAATCTCACATTTCTTCAGTATCATTTTTTCTCGCATTGTTTATGATTTTACGCTACTCACTTACCGGAAAAAGACTCGTAACCAGTTGTTCAATTCGATTCGAAGCTCCATTTGTGTCGCTACATTAGAGATTAACGCTACGTTTATATCTTTATTAAACTAATCATTTTTCTTTCTGGACCAACAACAACATGATTGAGGGTGTAGGTAATTTATTAACGCATCGATAGAGCGAGTATTTCATTCTATTTTTCTATTACATTAAACTCTGCGTCGTTGCAAGCTGTTCTGAAAATATAAATGGTTGGAGGCTTCATTTAACTGCACCCGGACACGTTGTCAATACTTGTTTGAGTAAGAACGCGTTGCGCGAGATTCTTCGCACAATTCGTTATTTGATCAGTGATGCTTGGCTTCTCCGGATGTTGTTGCTGATTCGCATAATCACCACCTGAATGTCCGTTGAGGTAGCGTTGATTGTCATAGTATCCGGGACCAGCTGGTTGTTGGTATCCCTGTTGCGGATAAGAACCCGAATACTGACCACGATTATTGTACTGTCCATATTGGCCTTGATATCCATCGGATACTGGATATTCATGGGATTGACTAGGATCATTCCGTTCCACCGATTGACCCTGATTCTGCTGCGGATAGCCACCATTGCTCGGATAAGCCGAGTTTGGGTAGCCACTAGCTGAATTTGGATAGCGAGCATTTACGGATGCAGCGCATGAACGTCTGATCGTGTTGTCGTTAGCACCCGAAGAAGGATATCCAGAACTCGAACTTCCCGATGGATATCCCGAATTTGGATAATTCGATGAAGCTCGATAACCATGGCATTTCCGCTGCAGGAAGGATAAACTGAGTTTGAGGGATATCCCGAACCCGAAGAGCTTGGGTAACCCGAAGATTTTGGATACCCTGAAGTGGAAGAACTTGGGTATTCTGAAGAGCTGGGATAACTGGAACCCGAAGAACTTGGATATCCAGAACTGACACTCTGCGTATTGGTTCTTCTCACTGAACTATCGTTTCCCGAAGGAGTTGGGCAACGGGATGATGCGGGATATCCGGAATTTGCTGATGTCTTTGGATCAGCCGACCTCGACGATTCGTTATTCCCAGTATTTTTACGTCGGTAGACGTCTCTAAGCTCACCTCCGTTATTGTCTGCGAAAATGTTCACCACTAGTGCATACAGATTAACTGAAAAAAAGCATTATATCCGGATTGCATAGAGATGTTGATATCGTTCATCCACAGGCCCGAGAGCAAGCTAAAGACGAAACATGGCGAGTCCAATGTGCTGCGCAGGTGAGCCGATCCCTCACTCGAAGGCAAGACATTTCGCGCCCGGATGCAATTAAAGGTTAATATTCTGACCGTAAAATAAGCAGTCTGATAGATCCGAGAAATAGACTTTATTCCATAAAGTTATATCTGCTGGCTTAATGTTACCGGATAACGAAGTGCATAAATCATTATCAAAGTTGCAGATTTAAAATTCAAAATCGTGACGATCATAGAAATAAGTTAATCGGAAAGCACCATGCACTTGTCTCCTGTCTTGTTGGATAAGATACCTAGCATTATGATTTGAATTACGTACGAGATATCGTGCAAACATTTATTTTGTCAGTTGTAACTTTGGCAATAGTAAGAACATGTTTGTGCTATAAGTACAATTTCGTTTTACAATGACGGAAATGTAATTCGCAGGTTACTTCTAACTGACCCTTAAATTTAGTGGAGCATAGTTTTCGAAGGTATCATAAGATATATCATAACAATAAGGAACGTACGATACATCGTAATGATAATAACATTATCGTCTATCGAAGAAATATCGTTACATTGATTATGGTACTGGTGTATTGGTACGATACCGAGCATTACGAATATTCTGCAATTGCTCTAATATTGAAAAATAATGAAGATTTAATCCGCATCGTACCTTGTGATTCGTTGAACTTATTGCTAATTACCCATATAAGCTGATGTAAATGAAATATTTTCTCAAGGTCCAATTTAAAACTCGATTGTCGTAATGTGGAAAGATAATCCAGATTGAATTATACCGTCCATCTCCAACTAGAGAAAGTCCTCCGACGATTGCCTTTAGAATCAGTAGATAAGTGGGTCTTATAAGTATCCTTTCCAGTATTACACGGGCTCTCCATATATCGTTAATATCGTTGGGTGTCGGAATACCTCTCTGGCTGTTTCCACCATTGCCGGCTGTCTATCGACCACCTAGACGGCCGTGGAATATTGGTGGTGACGGTGGACGGATCTCTCCGTTTGATCCATGGACTGTTGATATGATAATTTTCATGAACTTAATCGTTTGTTTTTGTATCGACACGCTTTACTGTCTTAAATTTAAAAAACTGTGGGTTGTATAAGCATTTTGTGGCAAATTTCAAGCTATCAATAATTTCATTTTCTCTGAACAAAGAAACGATTCTTCGAAAAAGATTTAAAACCGATTTTAAGCAAATCAAGACAATCTTCATATGTAATCGCAGCCAAAAACTCGCCCGTGTTCATGATGGCCGATCAATCTGATCCGCTTCTACATATAATTCTTTTGGGTCGATTTAATATAACTACCCACCAAACTTAAAAACAAAGTTTTTGTCTGCGCAATAATAAGAAATTGATGCATCGGAATTGGATATCAGCAGGCTGACCCGTTTGCCGAATAAGAAACAAACTTTTTAATTCTACACTAATCTGATGGCCGGTGAAGATGCGGTTCATTAGCATTTTCATGCTGATTCAAGCGAATAAACGTTTCTCGTTTTACTTCGTTCTCTCGATGCATTGTTTCGTCTTTGCATCGACGAGAGAGCAAGAGAGAGAGAAAGAGAGAGAGAGTGAGAAGGGGGGGGGGGGGGAAGTAGCACTTAGAGTACTACCTTCCAATTCCAAGCGTGTCGCTAAGTCTTGTACTTCTCTATGTGTCGCTATGAAAGCGGCCAAAGGAGAGAATAGAGAACGAGAGGTAGATAGAAAGAAAATATGATGGAACAAAAGGCTAGAGCGTAGTAAAGCAAATGGTAAAAAAGCTTCAACGTACATCCGCATAAACGAATTTACATGCGTAAGGGACACTCCCCGAATACAGATTAATTTTTAAACTTTGCAAGAACCGTTTCATTAATCGACGCTGCCCGTGATGAAAAATAAAGGGTTCCCAGGCTGGAATATTGGGGAAAAAACACGTTTCACCCTTTCGTATCGTCACGAAAGCCGGGTGGCTTAATAAACGAAAGGAGTTTATTTGAAATTCTGTTTGATTTGCGTAAAAATTATCTAAGAACATTATTATTTGAAGAGATTTTGCAGAAGTGTACAATAATTTTCAAAAATACAATCGCGATTCTTTCGACCGTTCGTTTTCATCCATGGAGAAAAAAAGCAAAAATCTGTATTGCAGGTTACCATTTATTAAATTAAAAGAAAGAAAATATAAGAAACGGAATGACATTTGAGGTTTAACATGAAAAACAAAATATACTTTCGATTATATTTATAATGATGTCAGAGCCGTTGTCGTTGAAATTTTCTTTAAAATTACACTTGTGGCTTTCCGCCGCGGTCAAATATTTTCTGGGCAAACAGTTTCGCTATACGTAAAGCACCTCATACAATATATATGTGAAAATGTGCGTATATGTACATCGATAAGACTGCAGTCCGGATAGGTCTGTTGTGTGGGCACGTATCGCATACCAGAAGCACACGCGTATACGTGCCAAAGGGATTTCGGAGTCATTCGGAAGGCTCGGAGTAACAAAAAAGATACAAAGGAAACTGGAGGTTGAAGTTACGGGGAATATATTCCCTATACGTTTCGGAGTGGATAGACGCTGGGATATCTATGTGAGACTGCTTGAAGCATCGGAAGATCGGCTCTCAGGTGTCTAGAATATCTGAATGGATTCTCGAGTGGCGGCGAGAATATGGCAAAGGAAAAAAGAAAGCGATCCGAAGATATTTAGAAATTTGCACACGTGCAAATTTCAATTCAATTTGAAATTTGTTTTTTTAACAATGTTTAACTCGATGTTTAGCAATGACGTATGAGAGAATTATTTCTGAAACATTGTTCTTCTATGCCACGTTTTTATCAAACTTATGGCAGAAAAACTCCTCTCACTGCCGGCGGAGCTCACAGGGAGTACTATTGCTGCTTGGATAAGTTGATATAAGTTAGGGCGGTACTCCTTTTTAATGTGCTTTCTTAAATTTCCAGCATTCATTAGATCGTTTTTAAACAAAAGGGTGTTTTTCATTACCATCGCTTTAGTTTCGGAGGAGGCTGACACAGCGATCATTAAAATTTATTAATAATTATTGGTGAAATCATCTCCGTTCTTCATATCCAATTAGAGAAAATGCGTCAACTGCATGAACTCACGGTAGATTCTTAAATCGAAGTCTTCGATTTACAGTCTATTACTTGGTAATAAATTTTGATCTTCCAGTATTTTTCTGGTTATGTATCGGTTGGAAAATTTGATGTATTGCTTTTGCCTACGGTTAACTTAATTGTGAAATTTGAATATCTATTTAATTTACGCAATGAAATAGCCACTTTTTATACAAATCAGGAAATTACGACGAAGGAAATAGTTCAAGTTTTATGAAATTATTTCTTCATGCCTGCTTATGTGAAATTTAAATCAAATCAATCGATTACTTGTATTTAATTATTTCGACTCGATGTTTTTCTATGGGGGGTGGGGGGCATCGCTATTTCTAGTGGGGGCACCCTGCCATCACTTGGCTACGCCAATGATAATAACCTCTTCTACTTGGAGGTATTTAAGAGTTCATACTGGAGATACGGTTGTATTAGTTCATTCGATTAATTTGTAAGTCTCGGCAGAAAATAACAGAGCAGAAGTATTCGTATTATTAGCCTTCCCCATGGTCGCCAAATAAAAAACGGAATCGATAAACCGCACTCATACCCAATGCTTTACACATCCAAGTTAATATTGTGCATGTAAACGACATCCGACCTTTTCGACAATTACTACCGTTTTCGTTTTAGCCTCCATGAAACAGAATTTATCATCTCGTCGTGCTGTATGCATCCCATACCGTTTTTTTAAATTCGTGTATTATTTACGGTTTTCTCTGTGTACAGCAAGTAAATGGGTATACTCAACTACTCGGAAGTGACGAGAGTCGTTCAGCGGAAGAAAAAAAACCAGAAGAAAAAAACCCCGTGGGAAAAGGGTGTGAAACACGTTTCAGCAAAGAGCTTGTACAAGAGCTCTAACGTAACACAAGCGTACGAACACACATACATATACATAAACCCAGGCACAGACACCTACATACATTACCGCTCAAAAGTTTGGATACACCAGTCGATATTTCTTGCCGCACTAAAAGTTAGATAGCTCTGTCAAAAAAATAGATAACCAAATTTAATGAACGGCGTTTTAGAGAGAACCAATTTAGCTTTGTTTTGCTTTTTTGAAATATTTTTTATGATTTTTTTTCGACCCGGTACGCAATCTTGAACGTGTCTGCTTTTCGGCTTTTTTTGACCATCGCGAACTGGACGCATAATTTATAGAATTTTATTTTGTCATTTTTATTCATGATCATCTTGAAAGGAGTAGCAGAAGGTCCATTTTCGTTTGTTTTTTAAGTTTCATACGATTTTTTTTCGCAAAGTTATTTCATTTTTTTTTTAAAGATGAATTTTGGCAAATGTAACGTAACTCAAGAACTATAGGGTTTAAGAGGAAATGCCATAGATGTAAGAAGTTGCATAAGTTTATACCGGATTAGAAGAGTTTCGCTTTCTGATATTTTGTCCTAAATGCCATACTTTTCGACTGAAGCCATCCTACCCATCAGAGTTTCGAGGGAAAATAGTCCAAACAAAAATGTCACAGGAAAATTCGTTTAAAATTCCAGGCGATCCAGTATAAACTTATGCAACTTTTTGCAACTATGACATTTCCTCTTAAACCCTATAGTTCTTGAGTTACGTTGCATTTGCCAAAATTTGTCTTTAAAAAAATGAAATAACTTTGCAAAAAAAATCGTGCGAAACTTAAAAAAAACGAAAATGGACGTTCTGCTACCCCTTTCAAGATTATCATGGATAAAAATGACAAAACAAAATACCATAAGTTATGCGCCCAATTCTCGATGGTCGAAAAAAGCCGAAGAACAGACACGTTCAAAAGAACTTGCCGAGTCGAAAAACAATCATAAAAAATATTTTAAAAAAGCAAAACAAAGCGGAATTGGTTTCCTTTAAAATGCCGTTCGTTAAATTTGGTTATCAATTTGTTTGGCGGAGCTATCTAACTTTTAGTGCGACAAGAAATATCGACTAGTATATCTAAACTTTTGAGCGGTAGTGTATACACGTATGTATGTGTGTACGTAAAGATCTGCTTAACATTCGCTTAAACAAATAGAAAACATTGTGAAATGTTGTAAGGGCCACGGCGAGTACCTTTCATTTCCTCTCCGTCTCAATTTTCTACAATGCGCATTCATAAAAGCTTTTACAGTAACAGACGCCGGGACCATGTGAATGTATATTTCGCGTGGAAAAGCGTCCCAGTGAAAATGGTTTCTTTTCACAGACCATTATAATTATATCCAACAAATTCGGATGACACAGAGAGTGAACGTTATTGAGTGAGAAAATTCAAATGGGTTTTCAATCGGGAAACGTTGATGAAAAAAAAATGGAATTAATGAATGGTATAGAGAAGATCAATTCAAAAATGAGGAAGCATGGAGTTGTTGTTGATAGACACTCACTAATTGCTGGTGGATCGTTGATGCACGTTGGCTGTTCATTTACGTATTCGCAATGCTGACCCCCTGCGCACATCTTCGTTTCACAGGTCACTGTAAAAAAAAATATATGCTCAGGTATTTTCGAATTAAAAGGAAAATAGAAATTTGCTTACCAGTTTTTTTGTATTGTTTATTGACCATGTTTTTTTTTTTGGAAGAGACTCTGTTTCAATTTTTTATTGTTCTAAATCTCGTAATATGAGACTCGTAATATAAGAAAATCTGTAAGCCCATAAATTGGAACAACGTGATTTACAATCTAGTTGCAAGTATGGTCAATCCTAGTATTTACAATGCATACAGAAGAACTTCAAAAAAGCAAGCGTATAAATATTCTGAATCTTACGTATGATGCTTTTGTCTTTTACGCATGTCGGATAATTGCACTTTATTCCCTCGGAATCGCACTCTTGGACCATAACACATCTTTCCGTAGGCCGACATCCAATATCCTTGCACGTTCTTCCGTACTCTGTAAGTACACATATCAAAACATCACATTATTCTCAATTGACAGCTTGGGGCCGTCCATATATAACGTCATCGATAATTTGCTGATTTTTTACCACCCCCCCCCCCCTCCACCGAAATCATCGTATCCAACTATCGTTACCTATTCAAACTATCGTTACCATCATCCAACGACCAGACGCCTCCCCCCATTTTAAAATTACGTAACTTATGGGCCACCTTCGAAAAATTCCGTGCCGCAACCTAACGTTAGAGGAATGCCCGAAGAATGAAGAAAAAATACATATGCTATGAAGCATAGATTACCTACTAACATTACATTTTCCAATCAATCGACTACCATAGACCAAAACGTGATTGTATGGATACGGATATACGTACACTAGGAATTCTTTGTTTTCATTTTTTATTTTTTTTTAGAATATATTGCTCATTGAAAACGATAATAACGATCAGTAACGACAATTTATGCGAATTAGAAAGTTGCATAGAATTTCTGTTTAATGGTGATTTTTCATTCGTTAAATTGTTCATTTCTTCGGGCTTGTTTCTCCTTGCTGTTTGTGTTTTGAATGACTTTTTTCTGCTTCACACAAAATCTATTAGTCGGAGGGTGTGAAGGTTTTTGAGAAACACTCAACCAATTGTAGGAAATTAAAGGGAAATTACGTTGAAAAATAAATTTCGTTTCGCACAGAAATAGGTTTTTTTTTCTATGGCTAGGTCAAGAGCTTTTTAGTCCACACTTATCCATTTGTATATATAGATATATGATAGTAGAACGGTGTAAAATATTTTTTAACATGAAAAAAGATACTCGCGTCACAATATGTTGATCAACGAGCGAGCCGCAACCAAGCAGCCGGGGGATGTGTACGATTTACATTATATAAAATCCCTCCCGTATCTCGTCATCTTTCTCTCTCCCTCTTGGCTCTCATCGTCATCCTCTTTCACCCTCCCGACAATGGAGAGCTCGTAAAAGGCTCATTACGTATTTCAAGAGCCTTCTGGCGTCAGAGCTCGCGGAGAAGCGCACGCGTTAAATTAAACCCAGCCGGACCCTTACCATTTGATCATCCGTTGGGTCTTTTCTAACTTTTGCACTGTACGCCTATTCCTCGTGTACGATAGCTAAAAATACTGATGACGACGCGCATCTCTGTCGCTCTGAAAGCTATCAATCTTTACGCCCTCTGACGTTTCAGATAATAGTAGATATTATAAGCTGTTGCACGATCTGTCGGAAATGGTCAAACTGATTCTGATCGGTGCTATCCCTCGATCCTGGAGTATGCAGTTTGTTATCGTTTATTCCAACCCCACTTGTCGCCGAATAAAAATAAATCTGTACATATAAAACAGTTCCGTGACTAACTGACTGACTGACTGCATGACTAACTCACATATAGACAACGCACAGCCTAAACCGTTGAAAATACATGAAATTTGGGAGATATGTTCCATAAAAGGTTCACTGGGAGATATGTTCCTCAGAGGTTCACTAAAAAATAATTTTTCGAAAATCAAATCCTAAGGGGGTGAAGTGGCGTCCAAAAGTTTGTATGCAAAAATATATACCTCGCATGTATCAACGCAGGAAGGCCGCGGGCGGAAACTAGTATCCAATATAATAACCAAACCTTGATGGAACTTCACACGTTCAAACAAATGTTCAATCAATATCGTTCTTGCGGTTACTAACTGTTTCCAGATAGTGATCCAATGATCGACCGAGGTTTAATTTTAATGCGTACCTAGTTGCAACGTTACATTGATCCCGTATGCAGTGAAATGTATTACTAAACGGCAATTTTTGACGCGTTTTGTCCTTTGTTGGAATAATCAAAAATTTGGTTCTTTCCCCGAGGTTTGGTGGATGGACATTGAAATAACGTGGATAGCTCGTGGAATCGAGGGATCCAGAGAGAGAGAGAGAGAGGAGTCCCTTGAGAGGTGCATGAACAACGCACCAAGATGATAGAAGGTGGAATATTATACATCATTATATACTTTGCAGGAGGGTAATAGTGAGAGATTGAGAGAGAAGAGGATGAACTTTTTTACGAGAGTGGAGAGAGCACGAAAGGAGTAAATTTACTGACACATAAATGCATCTCCCATCGTATCAGCGGTATCAGCTTTTGTTATTTTATGATCAGCCCCTGCGCTCCCTTTTTCTCTCTTTCCCGTAACGATGAAAGTAGCCTTTACTCATTCCAGTCTGCATCGACGCACACAGCACACACGCGCGCGCACACACACACACACACACACACACACACACACACACACACACACACACACACACACACACACACACACACACACACACACACACACACACACACACACACACACACACACACACACACACACACACACACACACACACACACACACACACACACACACACACACACACACACACACACACACACACACACACACACACACACACACACACACACACACACACACACACACACACACACACACACACACACACATATATATATATATATATATATATATATATATGTATATGTATATGTATATGTATATGTATATGTATATGTATATATATATGTATATATTTATATACTCTAGAAATACTGGTTTTACTATATTCCTCGCATACATCGATGGCACACATTCTCTACTGGTTATAATAGGAATTACTGTTCATTCAACCGTACATCGTGCCAGCTTTTAGCGCCCACACATAATATTAAGCTCCTTCATTTTCATTATCGGTAAAAGAAAGTATACATTTTCATGAAAATATACTCAAAACTGCATATTCTCGCAACAACGACTCTGTACACTAACTTTTCAGTGCAAACTTCATTTTCCCGCTTCTAACCCAAACAAAGCCACACAAACATTAATTGACCATGTTCACGTGTTATATCCGTATCTTATTTTCTATTTTTTTCCATTTGATATATGTTATTAGTACAGTCGTGCTGTCACTGAAAAACCGCGTAATCGGAAAAAAATACAAGAAGACCACACTTGAATTTTGATTTTCCAACCCCTCTCGGAGGTTGAAAATTCAAAATGAAATTCTGGGAAAATCATTGACGGCACGAATTAGCCGCTGTGGAACAATTTGTAGCTTGAATCCTCAACTACATTTTTGTTAGCAGCGCCATACTCGTATCTCTTTATTTTCGGTCAATAGTTTTCCCAAAATTATATTTTGAATTTTCAACAGCCAAGAAGGATTAAAAAAAGCAAAATTCAAGGGTGGTCCATCGAAACGAAAATATAAATGAAATTATTCTCCACATTTCGTGCCTTTAAACCTTCCCCGAAAAAATGATGGTTTTGGGTTATTCAATACTTAATATTCAATTGGATGATTAAATACTCGATCGACGCGTCTTTTCAAGGGCTAGAGGGGAGGGAGAGGGAGAGGGAGAGGGAGAGGGAGAGGGAGGGAGAAAGAGAGAGAGAGAGAGAGAGAAGCTAAAGGGAAAAATCTATTTCCATCATCATATCTGTGAAACTTTTTCCATCCTTCGGGGAATCATTGACAGATTAGCAGAAACACTTTTTCTAAATTACCGCTTCATTTTTTGTGTAACCTTTTTAAGAGTGCGAATGGGCGAAAATTCTCATAATATGTTTCACTGACATTCACCGTCCGATGAAATTGACTCGTTGCCCGTGATCCAGTGAACCCATATGCTCGTTGGAGATCCTTGCCTTGAAAACCGCGATTTTTAGCGTTTTGTAAGCATTTTTTGTTCAAGTTCTTGAATAAAGTTTTTTTGTTTATTAAGCGTTTCGTTTTTTAATCTTGTTGAATCACAGTAAATAAACTATTTTTCATGGGATGTTACTACTTCTTCCCAGCTCTCTAGCAAAAACTGAACGCCACGACTAAAGAATGCCCTGTCTTTTGACGATATTCATTTGTAAAGTCTTTTTCGGATTTCTTCGTAATTACGAAATCGATCTTCTAATGCGTATTGCGTTGACCGGAACGAGTGATAATCTTTATTTCACAGCCAATGCAACGTGGGACCGAGCGTTCTCTTGCATCGGAATCACCTTTTGTTCGACTAAATTACTGTTCAAACGCTTCAGCTGCTGTTGATAACGTTCGGCAGTTACTTTTTCTTCGGTTTTAAAAGCTCGTAAAGCTCACATTTTGGGTTGTCAATATCAATTCACTTTCCATGCACAGTCGCAATACACCCCAAAAAAACCTTTTTTTTATGTCTCGCAAGGAAAAAATAGTGGGAATACTGTTGACTTATCAACACTGAGCTGTTTAGCCAATTCTTTAAGTATTTGAGAAGAGTTTTCATCCAGCAAACTTTGCAATCGGCATTTCTTAATTTCTTCGACGAACCTGGCCGTTGCTTGTCTTAATGATCACAATCGACATGTTTCAATAGTCTAAACCAATCTCTACATATAATTTGAGATGGTGTGAACTCACTATAAGTCTATGTAAGCAATCGGCGAGTTTCAGCTGCATCTTCATTCAAAGCAAATTAGTGCAGAAGTACACATCGGAAAAAAAAATAGTCGCTGTCCATTTTGAATTGCTGATTCGAATCACGTTTTTCAACTAAATAGAGCGTCTTTTTGACACTCTATTTGAGCGTCTTTTGACTGGATCATAATGGCAAAGGGCCACCCTTCATGGTAACATAAGCGACATCTGTCCGTGGTATAGTATGAAGCACCTAGGGATACCTACAGCTGAATAGCGGTTTTGCAGATGTACATCTCCATAAAGCATATGTATATAGCACATCAAATTGGACGTATTTACTGTGCAGCTATTTTTTTTAACCGATGCTACTCACAACGATTCGTTTTGAACAAAAATGATGATAACTTCGTTATAAAGACGGTCTGTAAGGACTGTTTTTTCAGCCACCGGTCCTGAACAAGAACGTTTCGAAAATACGTTAATCGCGAGTTTGTGTTTGGCTATATGTGTAATTTTACTGTGTGCGTGTGCGTCTGCATGCGTGTAGCGGGGGGAGGTGTCATACAATTGGTGATCGAAAGTAGTTAGCCTGAGGGTTGGGAAGAGCACTAGATGCCTGAATACAATCCCAGGGATATACGACTTCACTCGAGAGCATTGTTGTAAACTAAGAAGATACTTACTCGAATATCCGTTGACTTCGGCAACGGACAGTAGAAAAACACAGGCGAATATAGTTTGCAAGAATTTCTCCATTTTCTGCAACAGAAAAGATCGACGATTGGTTAGACGATCGGCATGTAATGTATCTAGGAGAAATTTGATTGTTTGTTAATTATATGTAATTCAGTATTGACATAAACGAACGCGGTGTAATTGAATGCAAGTACCATGATAAAGGTAATAACGATCATATCCTGTACTTTAAGAATCAATCTGGTTGTGTAACTCAATTCCTCGCTTAATTATTGTAATGGCAATTATGCTGTGTACCTCTATACGTAGTCGTAATTATATCACTTTCATTGTTCCATTCATGAATAAACATGCTTGAAGTGAATTATTTTTCGTATCCGCATAATTCCGACACGTTTCTAATTCGAACATTCATTCAAATTATATTCGTGTATTGATATTACCAAATTGGAATATGAATGAATCTAACTCGGAATATTATACTACTATAAAACAAACTCTGATTACAATAAAATACAAAATTTATTTATAAATTAAAGTACAAAATCGTGTACCATAAGTTGAAGAAATACTATTAAAAAATTACATATTTAGCGACCTCAATTACAAATTCAATTTTATGTTTTACTGCAAATCGAATAAAGAGACTTAAGAAAATATGGAAATAATTAAATTCCATAGATTTTGTTTTTTTTTGCGAAAACTAATTACATTTTTCAGTGGAAGTTCACTTACTGTTCCGTGGAAAGAATTCTGCAGGTAAAATGAAAATGCCTTGAATGTATTTTTTTTCGCTGACGAATTTAAGAGCAGTGCTTGACTGTAGGTGTCTTCGGTAGTTTATAAATGATTTGGCTGTACTACGTCACTAGTCTCTGGATAGGGTATCCCCACCAACCTGCTACTCCCATTCCCACTACTTCGTGATACTTGATAAGAGCATTTCACCGCACAGATATTTCTACAGAATATTATTTTACAACGTAAATGGACTAGGGTCGTTTGAAATTAAAAAATTACGTCTGTTTCGTTGTTTATAACAAGCCTGCGCATGAATATATTTATAACTTTTTTTAACCATTTATTATAACAATATAATATCTGAAAATGTTTCACGAATTATTCTGAGGTTTATAATATCGCGGCTTCAACGTTATGAGTCAAATTATGCCAAATCCGGTTTTACCCCGATATCTCGAACACCTCTAAAGATCTCAGATTGAATTCTATACAGGAATTGCAAAAAAGTATGATGCATTGAATATAGGTACCTAACATCCAGTGAACAAATATCTTTTTACGATGTTATAATAACAAATAACTCAAATTTTTCGTCATCTCGTTACTATTTCGTTGTTATTTTCAATTTTTCAGATATAATCAAATCATGAAAAATTATTGTTTTGCAATAACGTAAAACATCACGCCCAGTACTCGAAATTGGTGGTCCGTTGTCCTCTTCTTTGAAACTCTTATAAATGCTTTCTGAAAAAGGTGATAAAAACTTAGTGGCAAATTTTTCGGAAATAATTTTCGTAAATGCTCGATTTAAATAATGGAGGGAAAAAGAAAGCTGCTAGACTTTTTTCGCCAGCTGTGCAACATCTGCTCTACTGAGGACCCAGTTAGAATTAACTATATGTAATCAATGTTTGAATATTTAGAGTCCGTGCACAATTGGGGATTTTATCAACTTCAAATAGTATTCCTCTTTCTCTTCGAATCTAATCTAAATTGCGTACCTCAATTTAAATTGGTCTGCTGGACTTGATAAAAGTATCTGATAACATCGCTATTTTCTATCCGGATTCTTCTCAGATTCTCTCTGCATTTTGAATCTCATCGTCTTCTACTTGTTCTCGCGATTAGCTTAATCAATCTTGTGCGGGAGCTACCATGAATTGCAAAAAAACGAATACACGAAGTTTTCTTTATCCCAGACTACTACAACTTGGCTAGTCATTTCGTTCTTATTTAAATCATTTTTTGGAAAGCATCTATTATCGTTGTAAGGAAAAAGACACCGGACCAGTTTTCCCGTATTGCGCGTAAGATTCTGACGTTAAAAAAAGCTTCCAGAGATGTCCTCGCTTCTTATCGGAATCCAAGGAGTGATGTCATGGCGGTATCTTGAACGTGTAATACCATGAGCATTGAAAAAAATCATAGTTGTAGATTCTAGATAAAAACTCATTGAAAGAAAAAAATCTATGTAAAAAATAGTAATCGTTCAAAATAACTTAATAAACCGTTTAGATGCTTGGGTTGGAACACAATAAATGTCGATAATTATTCTTCACTCCAGTAGCAGCGCACTTGACTTCAAGTATGTTTCAATTAATTAAAATATAATGTCATTAATAATTGGAAAATTTGAGAACCCTTCATACATAAATTACCGAGACAACAAATCTAACTATACTGTGTGATTTTTCATTACGACATTTTTCGTTATATTTGAGCGTGAAACAACATCCCACGAGACTGCATACAAAACTATTGCAAATTTAAAATGTTATCATGTTTTAACGGGTAAGTCAATCGATTCGAAATTTTCCATAGTGACTTCGAACAAACGTATTGATAATGTATGCTTCTGCAAGTAAAAACAAACCTTTTTAAATGCGAACAGATTTTATATCAAGTAAGATACTAGACACATGATACCAACAAATCTGAATTTGCTATTAATTTGAATCTATGAAATCAATAATACCCACATTTTTAGCTTCTTGATATCTAAAAAAAAACACATTTTTAATTGCTTGCGATTGACGTACAAATTCTACGTTTTCGGCTTCGCAATACAAAAATATGTATTGGTCTCACTGTTTCCGATCACTACAAGGGAAATCCATATTTTAGCATTTAGATACCTAAAGAAAATAAGTATTTTTCGAGTTGGGTTAATGAAGAAAAAAAAAACCACATCTTTCACTGCCCGGTGTTCAATGATATGCATTTTCTTTTTTGTCAAGCGATCCAAGAGAAATCAATATTTTTTAATTTTCCGATACCTAAACGACTATAAGAAGTGTCCAATGTTTACAAGCGATTCGAGACAAATCCATATTATTTTTTTATCTAAGCGATACCTGAAGATACGCTGTTTTGATAGGTATATGAAATATTTTCTTTACACTTCTTACTTCTATTCAATCAATACAAAAATAGTTATTATAAAATGATTTCATCTCCTGTAAATAATGAACGCTTCAATTTTGTTGCTTTTGTTGCCCGTTGCAGAAATGTGCAAGTTAGGCATTAAATGCAACGTTATGTACGATTTTTTACACCCACCACATTTTTATGCGAACCAATCGTCAAATTCTTTATTCAGAAGTTCTCCAGAATAAATATATTAGCATAGGCTAATAAATCGTTTATAAAAGTTGTACAAGATTTCTATAACAAACGAATTATATACAAAATCCAATCCAAAATTGCCATATCAATGGAGTGACGCATGTACAACTCACGACTTCCGTCAGCCGCCGTTTCAGAACCACAAATAAATTTGACGAAGTCCCTTTGCATCGCAGATTCAGACCTCAGAAAATTGTCTGACATCATGGATCGAACGGCAATAATCGATTTACGTAACAACAAAGAAAATAAAGGCTATAAAGTGAAAATGTTCTGGCATCGAATACAGGTAATAAAAACCAGGTACTGGAAAGTGAAGATGAAAAAAAAGATCAGTGTCCTTCAATGTTGTCCGATAAAAGGATACTCGTAGTCTTATTAATTAAAGAACCATTCGCGGCCATTGCAGGAGTACCGCGTTACGCAAAAGTTGAAGAGTCCAAAGTACCAAGATTTGTTAAGGATGGGTCCGCTCCACGTGCCGCAGTTCATGGTAACCCGCAGCATCGGCAACCTGAAGGTGGAGGCATTTGGGAACTTAAAGATAAAAGTGAAGGATAATGTGGACCAAGCGATGCATGACAAACTCGTCAGAAATTGGTGTTTCAAAAAGTTACACAACCTGATGACCGACGATGCCCGGCAAGCTGCGATCGACGTCATCGACCACAAGCTTAACATGCTAGACCTGGAGATGGAAAAGCCATCGATAGCGGTCGCCGAGCCGATTAGCAGAGCGAAGAGCCTGTCAAAAAGCGAATTGTTCAGGAAGGATGTGCGCGCGGTCGGTAAAAACGGAACGACGCGAGCTGTGCACCGCCAGTATGAAACCCGATGAACTAAATTTTCGTAACCGTAAAACGGTAAAACAAAGCTCAAAATGTGTGCTTTTTTCACGGTCTAGAGGATTGTTCTCGTCAAATTACCGGAAATGCGATGCAATGGTTAATAACTCACAATATCTCCCATGACAACTGTACATTTTTTTCGAAGTTTGGGTAATGACGATAACCAACCTCTCGCAGTAATCGTCCTGCGCGAACACAACAAATTTCATTCGAATTAGTTGTTCCGTTTGGGAGAATAGTAATTTAAAAATTTCGAAGTGGTCGGAGGAGTGTGGCACTGCGTCTTAAGGGGTGAGATGCAGTGAGAAATTTCAAGTCAATCCGATGAATAGTTTCCGGGATATTCCACAATTAGTGAAGGGACGTTGGGTCCCCATGGCAGGCAGAATGCTTCGAAGACAACAACAAATTGATATTTTGGAAGCTTCCACATCGGCAGAAGCCCTATTGTATGGGCCAGGAATTGATGATTCGATGTAATTTTTTAATTATTATTTCTATACATCAGTCAAGTGTAAAATTGGAAAACTCTTTCAGAAATTTTCAAAAAATGATTACTCAAAAACTATAAACTCTAGCAAAATTTCATAAAGAATACTTTCGTTTTAAAATTGCCCAAAAGTTTAAAAAATAATTCATCCCGATAACGTTTAATTTTTTGAAAAATTGTTTTAACAATTGGCTATAAACAATTGAATGCTCGACAATTCGGCAGAAAATGTGATATCCGGATTCAGCCGATCAAAATGTATAAAAAAGTTTAGCTTCATCCATCGAGCTCAAAATTTTACGAACATATAATACCGTATCCACATCGAAAAACTTGAAACGCGTTTGTCTCGTAACTATGTTTTTCAAGTCGGTGACCACTATAATTCAAAAACCACTCGATGGATTTAGATGAAATTTGATGTGCTTATTGATAGCCTTAAAAACTAGTCCTTAATCGGAGGATTTTCATTTTTGTTGAAAATTTCTATTTTTTTTAACAATAAACGAGCGATTTTTTGGTCGAAAATCGAAAGTTATATGTCGGAAGCCGCCATTTTGTTAATTTAAAAAGCTTCGATTAAGGACAAGATTTATTATTAAGCTAATGATTTTTTTTCGGTTTTTATTTTTATTTCAGATGATCCAGTAAAATTTTATGATGGTCACCGCAAAGCACTACATGCCGAAGGAGGTCCGACAAAGATGGCGATATTGTAATAAACAATCAATATTTTTCATTGAAAATTTGTACAAGTCGAGTTGAAATATAACATAAAAAATCTGTGTAACCACTTTTGTTAAACAAACTTAATTACTATAAAATGAAAATTATTTAAAAAGCTCATTTTTTTATGCCTCTGACTGCATCTCACTCTTTAACCATGAACGCCAAGTCGTTGCACAGCATTTCCAGTGTACTTGTGGGGTACTTACGTTGTACTTTCATATAATGGTGATACCGATTTTATGTTAGAATAGAAAGATGATTTTTTAAAATAAAAATGACATATTTAGCAAAACATTATTCCTTAAGTTGAATAACATTGTTTACAAAATTTTTAGTAAACTTGCTTTTCTATTTTATAAAAAGTTGTTTCACGTTTTGTACATATGAATTGAAAAACTATAATAAAACCATTGCTGACATTAAAACAAAAAAATATTCTAAGAAAAATCAGAGTTTCTAATATGATAAAACTAGCGATAATGTTTTCAAGAGAATTTTTTTATTACTTGGCGTTCTTTTTTCACTTTTTTAGAGTTTTTAAAATGTTTTTCTACAACTACAAGGAAGTTGATAACCGAAAATAATCATTTGTCGACTGTCATCCATTTGTGTCACCTTATGACGCAATTATAGACGTCACTATCGAATAGATCATCACTATCGAATAGATCATACAGTGGGATGTTTGGATATATCAATGAGTTGACTTATACGATATGTGGTGGACCAATCATTTATCGTCAGTAAATGCGGGAAGTTCTATTCGTTGTTGAAATGAAAAGAGTTACGAATGATGGTCAAAAAAATTCTTTCCTTTTACGAAAGGCAGCAAAACATATGGTGTCATTATTTTTATTAGCTCTTAGTAGCAAGGTCAAACAGCTGGAATGCTTCCTTAAGACGATACGTTTTTTGATACTTCAAAGCGTTGTAAGAACATTTGTGTAAATAATTTTTCATCATACTTACATGCCATACGAATTGTTTTATTCAGAACAAATATAGGGAGATATATATCTTGCTTCAGACTTTCCCAACAACGAATGTGGATAATAATAATGTCAAGTAATAGTTGATATGATTTTAAGAATATTTGTTTAAAGGATCAAAAGATCCTTTTCAATATTTAAAAAGTAAGTGTTTTCACATTATATTTACGAATGTATTTTCGCATAAATATTCTACATTACACTTCAGTCCGACACATTTTTCTTAGAGGGCTAGACTAATGACGAACACTCGTTCGACGCTTGAGGCAACTTAGGGTGAAGAAGAAGATCCAACATATGGTACAGGAAGTGCAGATCGAAGGTAACCTTATGATTACAACGATAGAACTGATAGTAAAACTTGAGACGCGTTTTTCTCGAAACTATGTTTTTTTTAAACGGTGTACACGATTCCTCGACATTTAATGATCGGATTGACTTGAAACTTGGTACACTTATGCAGTGTAATATTAGATTCATCTTGACCGACCTTTTTCCGCTTAACTTTTTTTTTACTTTAGTTATTGATAATAATGATGACATTTTTCCTCGAAAAATCGAAAAAAAATTCAAACATTTTGTTAACGATTGAAACACGATACCGTAAAAAAGCTCGGTCAAGCCTTACCTAATATTATCTATTTTATCAAAAAAGCTCGTTTATTTTATTTCAAATTAACCGGGTGGCCTCAACCAAGTACACCGTTGAGCCCCTCACGTTCAAAGGCCCTTTACGAGATTGTTTATAACTTCTTTAATTATTAATATTTCTTTGCAAAATTTAGTACACAACTTTTTCAATGTACATACAAACAAATGTTTAAACGATTTTTCAATCATCTTACTTATTCCTTTAAAATAATTGCTTTTTTTTCAATAACCCTGATTTTGGTTCTTCACAATAAGCTAATCCCTTAAACGGCAACTACGTATAGGATAAAATAAGGACGAAATTATGTGTATTCGAAATGAAAAGACGCGGTTTCATGCACGTGAGGCAAAAATTGCAGCTAAAAAAATAGGCAATTGAAAATGGAGATTTTATTGAAACTACATTCTTTTAGCTACTATTATTAAAATTTAATGTCCTCAACCATATCATCATTTCCAATTCGGTTATACATCTTCTTAGCGGCAATACACCTGCGACTTCCAACAATACTCCCTTCTCCTTGAAATGTACGATTAATGGTTTCGATAAAAATTCGGTTCGATGAAAACGATCGATAAACTTCCAATTGTTGAAAAAGTGACGAATATGTGAACCACTAAAGAAAACAGGTTGGGTAAACAATATATTGCGTGCGTCAGAGCAATACAATACACACAATAAGCGCACACCTGCTCCCCCCACCCCTCAAATGTTGTAGGTGTCTACAACTTTTCGACAGTGTTAATCATAACGCCATTCAGCAAAAGTTCGGTATATAAGAGTGAAAAACAGAGCTCTTCGCACCTTTGAACACCATATGTAGATCGAAACTTATGAAAGAAAGTTCCATAACGCGATCATTATTTTCCCACACTCCCAAAGCATTGCAAACGTGTTTATACAATTTATAAAGCCAAGGAGCGGTTAACAGAACAACGGTTGTTTACAGCCGAGATAAAACATTCCATTCAACGATGCGTCATCAACTACGTCATAAATTAATTAAATCTATATATATATATAATGGCACTCGTCATTCTCAGAAATAAAAGCATAGACGGATTCCATCGCCTTATCGATTGCTGACTGCACTCTTTTTCGTCCCGTAGCAATGGATTTTTTAATCCTGTCACGCAGTCGTTGTGGTATTTAGCACCAGCACCATCAGCATCAGAAACATCATGAATGCGTTCAGCTATTTTCTGACCACTTCCGTGATCTCGATTTTCAAGCCGCTTCAGAATAGTATTCTTGACAGTGGAAAATTGCCTCACGGTGTGTATGCGCTTCCGTGAATGTACTGGCTTCTTCTTATTTTGCGCCTCAAAAGGTGCAAATAAAACATCTGTTCGTAAAATTGAATTTTTTAACATCAAGCGACTGCTTTGGCGCAGGCGATTGCGACGACGTTAGCTGCGACAGACGTCTACGAGCACCACTTGCGGTAGTTTTTTCATTTGTATACTTTTTCTGACACGCCTTCTGCACACTGATAGCAAACATAAAGATATTTTATCAAGCCCCCTGTACCCTGTTGTGTACTAAGTTTTCTTTTAATGTAAACTCGGTTTTTTAAAAGTATCATACTTCGTAAAAAAGGCTGCAAATTGGAACTTGCGAATTGCTTCCTCAAGATTCTGCACGATGCTCAAAGTCCGCTCTGTAAGGAACTATTCTCCTTAATTTTAGCTTCCTCGTAGAGGAAGCATTGAGCATCGTGCAGAAATCTGGAGGAAGTAATTTGCAAGTTTCAATTTGCGGCTTTTTTTATTTCAAATAATTTACATTTTTTCCAGTAATTTCGTCAAAATTATTAAACATTTCAAAATTTCATAAAATCTGAAGTACTGAACAAATTTTCTCCGAATTTGATGACAACATAATTTTTTAAATACTCAATTCACATTATAAAACTCTTCCCAACCTTTCGAAATTTGCAAAAATTATACCAATTCGATGATTTTTTCGAAAATTGCAAAAAAAATGTCTAGCATTCGAACCGCCTGACGGATTCTCTCCAAATTTTATACCAATGTTCACATCATAAATTCATAAAACCTGAACCATCGGATCGATGTTTCCCAAATTCAATTCAAACCATCCTGTCATGATACTCTATGTATATGAACAAAATGAGCCTGAATTTTTTAAATTTTCGTAAATTAAAGCTGCTACATACATTTTTTTGAAAATATCGAAATACCGTAAAACTTGTAATTTCCGAGTAATTCCGACAAAATTTTAGTAAATACAGATTTTGTATGAAATCTTTATACAAAAGAAGTGTGTGGCTTTGTGCACGCACGCGCAAAGACACACACACGCACGCATCCGAACATTTTCTCTAAATTAAACAATTTCAACCGAAACTATGAGTACTACACAGTATAGGGTGTGTACAAAATACAGTTTGAATATCTTCTTTGTATATTAGCTTACGCTTTTTAAGTCGCTAAGCAGGAGCTCATGCTGTTTCTCTTTTAATACCCGATAATATTTAACAGAGTGTGAAGACCTCTTTCTTTCACTATCACTTCAGTTCCTTCACTCAAAGATGTGTCGCATATAAAACAAGTACTCATTTCCAACGATGTTAGTTAAAATAACTTAATCCTTGTGTTATCACCCAAGTACCCGGGTACCCATTGGCGTAAGTTTCGTTGAATAATTTTTTTTCCAAACAGATTGGCCAAAACCTTCTCGAATCCCCATGATTTGACCGATTCTCTATGGAAATTTGCATTATACATATTAAAAAAAATTTTACTTAAAAAAATGTGCATTTGAAAAAAACACGTATGAGCCACCCGGGTACCCTAATAGAAAAGCATGGTTTTCGCATAGTATATCATAAAAAAAAGTTTGTTGTAAAAATATAATAAGTAAATATGGATTAATATATAAATAATAACAATATATATTTATTTCAAATTGTTTATTTATTGAATGTACTGTATATAATAATAATAACTATCACATTTTGCAATGTGATTGTTGGACAAAAATCATGGAGTTTTCGTTTTTTGCACAGGACATATATAAATACATATTCAAATACTGCATAAAAAATTACAAAAAAATAATTAATTTTCAATCTTTTACACACATATTGGAAATCAATTATTACAATTCAAACATTTTGTGATTTTTGGTGTGTGCTGATCACAAACGGGCTTATTACAGTCAAGGCAAGACTTCCTTGTCTTTCTTCCCCGTCAAAAAGGCTGCTCGTTGCAAATGTAGCATGATCCATCTACAACGTTTCTACCACTAGCGTCTCGTTGATCGTTGTTAACAGTTACCACTTCTGTTACTGGCCTTTCATAGTAACTTTCGATTCCGATTTTCGTTGCATGATTTCGCATGATTTGCTGCTTAGAAAATCTCTCTTCTATCATTGGCATGGCTAGTTCTTCTGAGAGCTGGCGTAGAAAAAGTCTGCGTCTGTTATTTTTTTTGCAAGCATATCATTATTTCCATAGTAAGTAACGTACGCAGCAACACCGGCGATATCCAAAATATTGTAAAAAAAGCTAGCGGCCATCTGCATGTTCGCCGTTGGGTGGAATATCTCATGCACATTTGACCCATAGTATCAACGCCAGCTTTGGTTTGTTGTAAAACAAAATCATTTCTGGTTTCTGGTAAGATGCATCAGAGATCGTAGCATCATTGTGCATCGTCCTGAGAAGAATCACCCCTTTGTTTTTCTTCGGAACATAAGAACAGATGGTAACCTTCTCGTGAAATCCAAAAAGCGTTGACAATAACGGTCTAGAGTTCGACGGTTTCATTTCTTGAGGAATGCATGTTTTATTTATTTTTTTTCAAAGTACCGACGATAGTGAGCTTCCATGACAAAATACTCTCTGCCAACGGTAAGGTGTTGAAAAATCTGTCCATGCTTATGTTCCGGCCAGATCCTTTGTAAGCGGCGACCAGTTCTTTCACAACTCGTTTTCCTTGATTAACTTCTCGAGTATTATCTTGATTACCTGTATAAAAAATCCCTTTGAGTGGATAAGCATTACTTGCGTCGCACAACCAAAATACTTTTAGACCGTATTTAGCAGGCTCCGATGGCATGTACTGGATAAACTTCGTTCTTCTTCGAAAAGGAAAAAGCTGTTCGTCGATAGTCAAGTGCTCCGTCGATCTATACGCCGCCGCTAGGTTTGCATTCATCATGTTCCAAATATCAGAAATAGGTGCAGCCTTATCATTGGCTGCTCGTTACTGGCGTGTAGTGTAATCGTCAAAACGTATATAACGTAAAAGCGACTGGAATCGCCTTCGTTCAATCATTTCACGATATAGCGGATATGAGTTTTTCTTCCACATTTCATCTATGTGGTCTGTGTTTGAGTTCTTTGCACCAGCACCTATCAAGATTCCAAAAAAGAGTACATTTAAGTTACCGTAACTTTCTCCCATACACGCGGCTCGTTCTGTGGTTGATTGCTATTGTATTCTTGATACTCGGCTTCCGCTTTTTTAGTTGTGCACCGAACGATAATGTCAACCATTTCCAACGTGATGAATTTTTCAATGTGCAAGAGATCGATAACATTTCCGTACCTTTATGCGGTCCAGCTCTTTGGCTAATAATATTTCTAGCCGGAGTATGTTGGTTTTGAGGTGGAGTTTTATTCAAAACCGTTTTGTCTTTTGCCACAAAGGGTGTACCAGTGCTGACTGAAATATCTGAAGCTACTTCGTTGTCACTCTCCTCCTCAGCGTCTCTTTCGTCGTCATCGTCTTCTTCTTCTTCTTGAGTTCCGCCATCAATTTCGGCTTCGTCATCAACGCAATCTTCATTATCCGTTGCTTCAGCATTGGCAAAATTCGGAGCGTTATCGTTGGAAAACCAATCCTCGTCTTCACTGTCCGAAGGGTCATCACTTTTGTCATCTTCTTCGCCGAGTAATTTCTCCAAGTACTCATATTTTTCAGCGTAACTCAATCTAAAAAATAATAAATAAATTCATGTTTTACAATAATATTACACGTATAATATGTGACGTGATTTTTTGAGCCACGTCACAAAAATGCTACCGATGATCAAGATATGCTCTCGATGCCCGGGTTGCGACCCATCCGTTTGTGTTAAGGGTCTTTTCTCTAGAATGTTTGTCTCGTTACGTTTGAGGTTTTGGGTTGTGTTTCCGTTTTGGTTAGGTTGGCGTGCGGAACTCGGTCGAGCGGCGTGTGGCTCAACGTACTGAGCAATCCCGACCGAGGGATGCACCCAGTGAGGCCTCTCGGGGAATCGGTGCACGCCCGGCTGAAACGCCGGCGCCCCACCGTAGAGGTGCATCGTGCTGGAGAGCGGGTCGTTTGGGTTACGGGCGGAGGCTGGAGATCTCCGCGCCGCGCTTCTGGACAGAAGCTTTGCCCGCTTTCGCACGGTGACCCGGGGATGCGATTTCCGAGAGCCTCCATGTTACCGATGAGAAAAGGTCCCGATTTGTTACCGTTCCGTTTTCGGGGTAACTCGGGCAGAAAATATAGATTCCGAAAGGAATATTCTGTCAGAATATTCCAGTTCCCGAAATAATATTTCAGCTCTCGATATTATACGAGATAAAGTTCTCGCTTGAACCGGCGATTTCGCATGGTCCGATCCCGCGAGCGTGTTGACATTTTTTTGGTCTACGCGCTCTGTCTCGCTCTCGTATAATCCCTCGCACGCCGGCCTTGGTCGCGCGAGGTAGAGAGTTGCTACCGAACCTTCGCGTGAGACGGTTGTCTCCTAAATCGCGATCGCTCCCGATTTTGAAGATATCGTGAAAGAGTTGTCGATCAGACGTCGCGATGGAGAGACGTGTCGCGTCTCTCTCGCACCCGTGTCGTCGCGCTCTCGGTCTCGCGTAAGAGGCACGTCGTCGCGCTCTCGGTCTCGCGTAAGAGGCACGTCGTCGTGCTCTCTCGTTCACGTTCGGGTGACGTTTCCGCGTGCATTTTGTGTTCGCGATTAAGTTTCGTCTCCGTAAAAGGTTCACGGGTGGGTAACCCACCGGCTCCCGCACAATAAAATAAAACCTTATTTTATTTTATTGGTGACGTTTTCGGTGTCGCGAAAGTGACAGATCCCGTGATCGTTCACGCTACTCGCAGTGAATCCCGACCCCTCTACCACAACCCACAGCCTGAGCGGCCGTGCTGTACCGCAACCGTCCTCCCGTGCAGTGCATCCAGTTTAGTCCGGTTATACGATTCCGGCGATCCAAAAATCGAGGTCTCCAGACTCCGAACCCGGTTAGGATTCCGGGATACCAAAAATCAAGGAGAGCTCCAGTCTCCGCCTGGCGGGTCGGGTTTGATCACCCCGACCCCAGTTTAGTCCGGTTGAGAAATCCGGCGATACAAAATTCTCTGGCGCCCCGGGTATTGCGGATGCACGCGCACGGGGTGGACGGCCGAAGGTGACGGTTTCTCGCACCAGATCCCGATTTGAGTTCTCGAGTTCTCGTTTCCGTGGTAAGAGAAATATCGCCCGTCACAAATAATATGAAATATATAATACAAATATTGTATTTATTATATTTACGTTACCTCAAAAACTCAGCTCTCGACAATTCCTCCATCTTTTTGCTTTCTGCTTTTGTTTTCAACAAATATAATGCACAAGTTCTATTCACACTTCACTAAATAATATTGGAGTAAACCAGAGAATAAGAACAGCGGATATAACACGCACACATATACCAAACTATCCAAACTCGCTCAGCAGTGACTGCACGTCTTGCTTCTTCGAGCGAACGATACAAACTGAGCTATACAGCTTTACTGCTCCAAATATATAGGCATGTTTGTGTCTATGTGTTCGAAAGTGTTCTCGAATATTCTTCAGGTATAAAAGAACAAAAATATCGACCCTTCGGCTTCCCTTTCATATTCAACATACCTGGCCGTCCCAGGAACGAGATATTTACGATGCAGCTGCGCAAGTTTTATACATGCTTTAGGACTCCCAAGGTCACTGTACATAATTTAATTGTTATATTCAGGTAGGAATACCTTCCTAGAATATGAATAATTAAATTTTTATCGAATGCATATCATTATTTTTAGGTACAATAAACTTTTACCAAGAATGTCGTACGCGGGGTAACCGGGTGGCAGTTGCTGTGAGTTTTTTTGGGTGGCAACAAAAGGGTTGAAAATAAATAACATCTATACACAGCGTACTAATACACGCACAATACAATCTATACACAATTCATTCTAAGCGCGGCGTTAGCACAGAACTGACGCAACTACAAATATTTCAACCCACTAAAGCCGACTGCTGCCCTTGCCTTAATTACGAGGGCACTGAGGCCTGTAAAAAAGATACCTAAATACTATTGGGATGTTAAGGTATTCCTTTCACGAACCCGAAAATTTAACAATTGACCGATTTTCATCTATAATGAAGTAAAAATACATCCCAGTATACTGGTAAAATTTGAAGCCAAGTTACCAAATTATTAACGAAAACTTACGTCTCTAAAAATCGTCTATTTATCCGGCGCTTACGTAGGCTCCGTCGAGAACGACCATATTCCCGTACGCAAAATTTCGCATAAGGTCAACCACTAAATAAAAGAGATACAAATTGTTGAACTAAGGACTTTTAACCCTTTGAAGCATACGAGATCGGTGCGATGTTCTAGTGGTTAGCATGCTCGCCACTAAACCAGCGGACCGGGAGGTCCCGGGTTCGAATCCCAGTCGCGTACATTTCGTCGTGAAATGTTTTTCTTCGGCATTTCGCGGCGAAATAAGTCTAGTTCCACGACTGGGGGCGAACTTAATGACCGGCTGTATTGGCATAGATTTTCCGCAGTTTCCTTATACCCAGGACAGAAATGTCATGATGAATATAATACAGAGGGGGAAGTGGGCTGCGGCCGCAAGCAGGGGGGAACAGGGAGAACGGTGAAGAAAAAAGGAGTAAACAGTAGAGGAAAGAAACAGTCACAATGGGGGGAAAAATAGGTAACAAACGCGAACAGCGTGTACCTTAGGAAAAAACAAAATACCCTTTGAAGCATGCATTTTTCGTTACGTGCACGTTTTTTTGCACTTTCATTAGTAATAACACCCGCTACGTGAAAAATAAAAATTTAATCGGTAGGGGAGACCTAGGAAGGTCCAAACAATTTTCACATTTCACCCCATATCTTGCAATCGAAACGAGAGATTCGAGTATAACTAAAGGTGTTTTGTAGCTTTTTAATCGACTAATCGATTTTGTACTAAAAATGACTCTGGGAATTATGTAACCTGTAAAAAAATCGTTTAAGCACAATAAGTTATTTTGTTTCAACTCTCCTCATATCGAGGTAAGTTGAAACAGCTATCGAGGTGAGTTGAAACGCCTGGGAATTGGTACAAAATCTGAATGTAAATTATATCAAAACACATTGTAAATCAAAAACCTTATTAAAAATTAAGGTAATTATGCAGTTTGAGGACCTTTCCGAAAAACGAGATGTTTTTTTTGTCATGATGATGGGACTGAGATTTCCCATCAATTCCATACCTTATGGGATTTTGAAGTTTGCGGAAACGAGGGACAAAACAGCGCAATTACGGGCTTGCACCGACTAAAAACCCCTGTTGGTCTGCAGCCTTATAAATTCTCCCGCGGGACGACCGCTAGGTATTACATCGCGGGAGAGGCCTTAGCCATAGCTCTTCCTGCAGTGTTGTCAGACGACCTTACGTCCCCCGTTCCACTCGAGATGGCATGCGTGGTTTAGGGGTTCGTGTGGCTTGTTTCATCTATGACTGCCTGATCTTCCGGCGTCGTCGTCTTCCTCGCACGTTCTGTACGTCGCAACTCCTTCATTACTGCAGCAGCATAAGCTGATACCGCTGTCCATGCGTCTGCTGACTTCAGCATCAACTCCACCAGGTTGTCCGGGGTGATGCGTGTCTCCAGCTGATCGTCAACTATCGCGCGGGGGGCACTGAACCGTGGGAACAAGGGATGTTCAGCTTTCTCCTCGACTTCTACACATGCTGGGCAGTCCGGGGAATCTTCATAACTAAACTTATAGAGATAAGCCCGGAAGCGACCGTGTCCGGGGATCACTTAAGTGAAATAATAGTTGAGCTCCCCATGTGGGCGGTTCACCCATGTCTCCACCTTCGGGATTAGTCGGTGTGTCCACCTTCCCTTGGTAGACGCATCCCACATCGTCTGCCACTGGTTGAGACTGGTTGCTCTCGCTTCCGTCCTTGCATAGCTGGGGTTTCTAGCTCCCTTTTGCTGGTACATCGATCTACGCTCCTCGGCGAGCACCTCAATGGGCAGCATTCCCGCGATAACGTTGATAGCGTCCTCGGAGACAGTGCGAAATGCACAGGCAACCCTCAAGGCGCTGACGCGATACGTTGCTGCAGCGTTCCTATGGTACTCCTGGATTTTCAGTGCATCAGCCCATATGGGTATGCTATAGGCGAGCACTGAGATCGTCACTGATGGCAGCAGTTTCCTTCTCTTCTGTCTGGGGCCACCGACATTAGGCATGAGCCGCGCCAGTGTAGTAGCCACCACAGAGGCCTTTCTGCTGATCTGCTCGGTTTGCTCTTTAAAGTTCAGCCTCGCATCGAGAATCACACCCAGGTACCGAATGAACGGTTGGGATGTGATTTCGGCGTTTCCAACCATAAGCGTCACCGTTTCCATCACCTTCCTCCTGGATACGAGAGGTACTTCTGTTTTGTGGGCTGCAAGCTGCAGTCCAATAGAAGACATCCATTTCTTTATCTTGGCGAAAGCTTCGCCGAAAAGTGCGGTGATTTGCTCCAGGAATTTGGCGATGCCAATCAGCGCCGCGTCATCTGCGAACGCTACGATGGACACTCCGTTCGGCTATTGTAATAGCAGTAGATCATTCTACATGATGATCCACAGAAGCGGTTCAAGTACAGAGCCCTGAGGAACTTCTCCAGTCACCCTATACATTTTCGATCCATTCTCTGTGTCGTACATGAGCCACCTATTACATAGGTAAATCGCCACTGTTCTCCGTAGGTACCATGGTGCGCCTAATGGTTTTAGGGCATCCATGATACACTTCCAGATCGCCGAGTTGAAAGCGTTTTTGACGTCGAGAGCGACAACTGCGCAGTACTTCTTGGACCCTCTTGTCCATCGTTTCCCCGCAGTCGACTCATGCGCCTGCTTCACCACTGTGTTAATGGCATCCAGAATAGAGTGCTCCTTTCTGAAGGTAAACTGGCCCTCCGTCAGTAGAGGCTCCACGACCTCCCCAATCCTGTTATGGATGATGCGCTCGAGAATCTTTCCGGTGGTATCCGGCATACAGAGCGGAAAATAGGATGAAGGTTCGTCCGGTGGCTTCTTCCCTTTCGGGAGGAGCACTAGCCTCTGCCACTTCCACTTGTCCGGGAAGATTCCTTCCTTAAGACACGCATTGTACATGCCCAGGAATATTGCCGGTGCCAAATTGATCGCTGCCTTGAGTGTGATGTTCGGTATCCCATCCATGCCGGGGGCTTTATTGTTGTCCACCCTGGCCATCGCCGTAAGAAGCTCTTCTTCAGTAATGGGTGGGATGTCCTCATCGACGTCCTCCTCGAGCTGGTAGTTCTCCTCGTGTTGCTCAGGGAACAGATGTGTAACAATCTTTTCCAGAAGGGCTGCATCCGCAGGCGATGGCATTGGCTGGCTTTTCAGCCGAGTCATTACCACTTAGTACGGCCTGCCCCAGGGCGCATCTTCCACCTCGCTGACCAGTTCGCCCCATCTTTCAGATTTACTCTGCTTGATAGCCTTTTTAAGCTTCAAGCGCGCCTCCCTATGCTGTTCTTCCAAATGGGTGTGTGTGTATTTTTTTAAGAGTGGGGAAATGCTTTATGCACCGTAGGTTGCATGCAACCCGTGTGTTGGACTCGCGCACTCGCTGTACCAACTAAAACCCTGAACCTCTTTCTCACTGACCTATTCTACTCCCGCGGGACCGCCGCCAAGTATTACCTCGCAAGAGTGATCACAGCCGTAGCTCTTCCGCCGATGGTGCCGACTGGCTTTCTTCCTCTTTTTTCAAGCATCAGCGGCTATCTTCGCTGTCTCGCTTCTTCTCTTCTTTTCTTCTTGGCGCAGTTTCACCAAGGTCTCTGGAGTTGGTGCTTCCACTAGTACCTCCTCCAGTTCCTCTCTTTCTTCTTGGTATCGTGGGCACTGGAAAAATGCGTGTTCAGCATCCTCTGGTACTCCAAATACACTTGGACAGTCCGCAGACTCATCGTGACCAAACCTATGCAAGTATGTTCTGAAGTAGCCGTGGCCTGATAGCATCTGCGTCAGGTAGTTGTTAACCTCCCCGTGTTTGCGATTCAGCCAACCATCTATCTGGGGAATTAGGCGGTACGTCCATCTCCCTTTCACGGATGCATCCCACTTCTGCTGCCAGCGTTGTAGGCTGCGTTTCCCGATTTCAACTCTGTGCTCATCTTGACGTCCTGACGGTGACCTCCTCTGGTGGTATAGGGATCTTCTCTCTTCTGCCAGGACCTCTATAGATGGCATTCCCGAGAGTACGCACACTGCATCTTCCGATACTGTGCGGAACGCACAGGAAACCCATAAGGCGCTGAGACGGTAGACCGCTGCCGTCTTTCGTCGGCACTTCTCGGTAGTCAATGCATTGCCCCAAATGACAATACCATAGGTCAGGACCGAAGTGACCACTGATGCCAGTAGCTTCCGCCTCGCCTGCCGCGGTCCACCTATGTTTGGCATCAGTCGCGCTAACGCCGCTCTAACCTTTCCCGCCTTGCTAACGACGTACTCTACGTGCTCCTTGAAGCTGATTCATGCGTCGATCATCAGACCCAGGTATTTTATACTGGGTTGTGACGTAATTGTGTGATGTCCCACAGTTAGCTCTATCGTCTCTATCTTCTTCCTGCTGGTGATCCGCACAGCCTCTGTCCTGTGCTCAGCTAGTTTCAAGCCAGCTGTACCCATCCAGTGCTGGATCTGGGTGTATGTCTCTTCGAACATCCTGTTAGCTTCTTCCAGGTATTTCGCAACGATAACCACTGCGGCGTCATCGGCAAAGGCGACTATCTCTACTCCTTGTGGCGGTGTAAGTTTCAACAAGCCGTCGTACACTATGTTCCACAGAAGTGGACCGAGCACCAAGCTTTGAGGTACGCCCCCAGTGATTTTGTACTCTTATGGTCCATCTTCTGTATCATACTTCAGGAACCTGTTGTCAAAGTAGCCTCCTATTATCCTTTTCAGGTAGGATGGCACGTTCAGCTTATCCAGCGCAGAGCAGTTGTTACTCCACCTGGCTGAATTAAAAGCGTTTTTGATATCGAGGGCGATCACGAGGCAATACTTCTTCGCCCCCCCTGTCCATCTTGTGCCGGAGATTGCTTGGCTCGCTGAGGTGACCACGTGACTTATCGCGTCTAGCGTCGATCTGGACTTACGGAAGCCGTACTGATTGATTGCCAGGGAGTTCCCGATAGCGGCTTCTACCCGATTGTGGACAATTCTCTCCGAGATTTTTCCTGCGGTGTCCAACATGCACAACGGACGATATGACGATGGATCATCTGGCGGTTTTTTGCTCTTTGGCAAGAGAATGAGTCGCTGCCATTTCCATGGATCAGGGAATTTTCCTTCCCGGAGGCATGCATTGTACACTTCTATGAACAATGCGGGAGCTTCTTTGACGGCTGCTTTAAGAGCGATATTCGGGATGCCATCCATTCCTGGTGCCTTCTTATTGCCCACCTTTCTGTACGTTCGGAGCAGCTTCTCCTGCGTAACAAGCAGGATAGCTTCAATGTCCTCAACTTCCACTTGATAGTTGAGTTCCTCTTGTTGGGGGAAGAGAGTTGACACTATCCTCCTGAGTTGGTCTGGGCAGGTAGGTTGTTGACTTGACTGCCCTTTCAGGCAGGTCATGACTATCTTGTAAGGCCTGCCCCAGGGCTCACCTTCGACTTCACCGAGTAGCTCGATCCAGCTTTGCCTTTTGCTCCGCTTGATTGCCTTAGCCAGCGCAGTTCGTGTCGCCTTGTGCTTCGCCTCCAGTGCTTGGTGCGAAACCTTGCCCCTGGCTCGTTGGGCTAGCCTCCTCGTTCGGTGTGTGTGTGTGTGTATGTGTGTGTGTGTGTGTGTGTGTGTGTGTGTGTATGCGCGCGAGCGTGTGTGTTTGGGTTTATTTGGGTTTGTTTGGGTCTTTTGGGAAATCTTTTTCAAGACATCCATATTTTCCGAGACCTTCATCGGTCTTTATTAGGGCCCCAAAAATGATCGACGTAGTACGATTGTTTGCCATTAGGCAAACAATCGTACTACGTAGACTTTCATACGTAGACTTTCTTTCGTAGACTTTCATCGGCCCTTATTAGGGCCCCAAAAATGATCGACGTAGTACGATTGTTTGCCAAACCCAAACAAACACATCCACACACACGCGCGCCCGCAGGCACGCACGCACACACCATAGTCGTGAAGCTTTCCATCGTCTTTACTTTCCACGTTCTCTTGATGCTTGATCTTTCGTCCCGTAGAGTAACCTCTTCAGCGGCGCGCTCATATATTTCTCGGCTTTCTATGCCTCTATTCGTTTTTCCAATATATTTATTCGGCACCACAACATATAAGCGTGTGAAAACATTACTTCAACCGAGGTAAGTTGAAACACTTTGTTTCAACCCTCCTAGGTGTAAAAAATGCGATGCCACTTGACTCGGAACTCACTACCGATAAAGACCGACTGCGAAACGACAAATTCATATCACATATCATCAAATATACAAACAAGGTAACTAAAGCTTAATGAAAAATACGACAAATACTTACTTTTGCCAATTTTTTTGGCGCGAGTGCCAATGTGACCGAACTGGACTCGCAAGGGGACCGGAGTGAACTGACAAGTGGCGTGTGTCGTAGAAATGAAAGAATGACATCGTTGCCAGCTCGCTAACGATCACATCTACCGGGACATTGACATTGTTTCAACTCACCTCTGTTTCAACCCTCCTAAGCTCCCCTATGTTTTACTAGTTATTAAAGTCCTAGGAAGCTTGAAACGCATTTATAACCGCCATATTTAATTCTAAAACACTTATGAATCGTCAAAATCTGAATTGAATTAGGTGTAACACCAGTGTTACACTATGCCGCAAAAAGTTAAAACAGGGCTTATGGGAGAGTCACCCTTAGAAGACTTGTATCAATTGATATGTTTGCACTCACCCAACAGGCATTGACCAAAAAATACAATAACGTTGATTACGTTATGAAGATTGTAAATACAAATAAAAAGTTTTGGGTTAACGACTTATGCAAAATGATACTTAATGTAAAAATGTCGAAATACTTAGTGTTTCAAGAAGTTTCGCGACCATGTGAAGATTCGGCAGCGTCGCAGAAATCAGGTGTTCTGTATAACGTAGGAGCGCATGCGCGAAAATTAAATCATCAGCTACTTGACCTTAAATTTGTTTGTGATTGACGTATGGGTAGAACAATGGGGTTCATAGTGGTAAAGAAACGAATTTAATCGTTTAATGAAACCAGTCATTTATTGAATTTATTAATAATACAAAATAAATTTGTATTAAAAAGTAAACTGACATCTTTCAAATTTCACATCACAGAGCGTTCATTAAAAATGATTAAAATCTTCAAAAAATATCAAAGCAAAATAAATGTATGAAATATAAGTCTGCCTGAGCTGCTGAACTATTTTATTAATAATCTTTTACTTTTTGTTACTCTAGATCTACCTCCAATATCTTCTGCTAATAAAATGCGTACGGCTTTGTCGCAACCAGCGGCGAAAGCTTTCTTCAGAAATACTACGTGAGCTAGCCGTGGATATTTTAGTTTTCATATGGTTTGAGATTTCAGCAAACTTTTCTAAAGAAGCTCTAACGCATGCATTTTTTCAAGCAGTTTCATCTGATTTTAATATACAGGGTGTCCCTCTTATCTCTGCCACCCGAAATAACTCCGTAATTATCGACGTCACAAAAAAATGTTCCAGACAAAAGTTGAACGGTTTGAAGGGGGCCATCAAATGCGACCAATTTTTTTTATTTCAGTGGAGGCCCTGGCGCACAGGGAAGGTTACCTTCACTTTTTTTTAATGGAATGGTACATTTTTCAACCATCTTGTAGAGCCCCTCAAGCCGCATAAAAAACATTAAGGGTCAAAGTCTTTGAAGATCATTCGAAGTCAGTATCGATTGTACAAACCTAAATATCTCTGATCATTTGTGTTTCATTTTAATATAACATTCAACCTTGAATGACCTCGAACGACTGACCACCTAATGTTTTTTATGCGGCTTGAGATGCTCCACAAGATGGTTGGTCGCATTTGATGGCCCCCTCTACACCCTACAACTTTTGTCTGGAATATTTTTTTGTGACGTCGATAATTACCGAGTTATTTCGAGTGGCGGAGATGAGAGGGCCACCCTGTATATAAAACGCTTCGTGTATGTTTGATGATTAGCAATCTATCAACCCCGACTTTGGGTATTAATTTTTGCAATATTTGCACATTGTTAATAGCATTTTGTCCTTCTTGTATATCACTCGGGTCAATGAAATATGCAGCAAGTGCTTCCTGAGTGAACTTTTGTTTGCTGAGTTTTCGATCCGGAAGTTTTTCTTGAAATACGTGCAACGTGTTAGCGTATCCTTTCACAGCTGACGAAAATTCGTTCATTAAACCCAAATCCGTAAGCCAATTGTAAGATCCTTGGTGCATCAAATCTGCCAATCAATGATGCACTTCATGTATACGTGTATCCATTTGATCGCACACGCCCTTCGAATATCCGTGGGACCACATTAAATATTATTTTTTTCGTTTATCGCCGGTCGAAGAATGTGGAGGTGCGATGAACGGATTGATCGTGCAGTCGACAAGGCAAATAATGAATTTGACCAGTTGCTGTAATTGAAAACGTGATAAATTTAATTGTCTTTGTGGATCACACGGAAGACGCTACACGGGTTATGCGCAAATATATCTCAAAAACCGAACAGCTGGTCGGACTTGGATTACGCGCCTAAAATGTGTCGAGCGACAGAATTATGAGGCGGGAGCAAGTGATCGTTCCGCATCGGGAGAAAGATCGATAACTACTGGCTCTTTGAAGGCGAAATTAGCGCGATTCGAGTGCCCTTTGTCGGGCCGGGAGCGGCGGGATTTTCCCTCACACAGGTAGCGCGAAGTTTTTGCACGAAACTCGAGGCGACCTTGAGTTAGTCGGTCGACGATTACCGCGAAAATGTGAGATTTCAGGGCACCTTAAATTTTAGCATGTGATCAGAAATGATACGCTAGGTTCCTTATTCAATTTTCAACATACCGCCCGCCTCGTCGCGAACGGGACGAAAGGCGTCATAGATAGGTCCCCGCTTAATTCCTTCCGCGTGGTCCTTTAGGTTTTTCACAACAGATTTTCACAACCCGACATATTTACGGCACTTTACATATAAAATCCGACAATGGATTTGCCAACTTACTAGGTAAATTGACATAAAAACCCGACAATGCATTTGCGAACTTACTACCTAAATTTACATAAAAACCCGACAATGGATTTGCCAAGTTACTAGCTAAATTTACATAAAAACCCGACAATGGAACCGTGAGCTTCTTAACTAGATACGATTAACGTTAGCGTCCTTCCCCAATATAGGGTGATCAGTAGTGGCTAATGATTGGTCGATACTCGAAGCCGAGCTTGCCAACATTGACACTCGAGCTTGGCCCGATCATCGACCGAGCCTCGGATGATAAGTGTGGCTCGATATTGGCAATCAATATTGGCCCCAGAATGGCTTATGGGAATCGGCCGAGCATCGCATATGAGTTCGTTCGAGAATCGGCCAACAATAAGTCCCCGTCAAGATTGCCATCATTGGCACTCGAGCTTGGCCCGATTATCGATCGAGTCTTGGCGGATAATTGTGACCCGATATAGATAACCAAAATTTTCCCTACATTGCCCAAAAAGAATATATGGCATAGCTACATTGCAGATATGGCATAAGTGACCAGATGGATTCTTATCATTTTTTGTTTCATATAAACTATATCAATTAGTTAATATCATTGTGATAATTAGAGCGTTTTATCGGTGTGTTGCAATAAAGACACACCATTCATTAAATCAAATAAAAGAATGGTTAACTCTACGAAAATTCTATTAAATTTAAATGTAAAATAATCAAATAGATCCATTTAGTGTATTCAACTAAATTGTTTTATGAACAGATGAAACCGAATCACAGATGTATTCAGATTAAATTAAATATTTAGTAATTAGACGATATTAAATAGATTTTAATATGAATAAATTAATATATTTAAAATGAATAATTCCAATAATGGAATGCAATAGGAAAAAATTAATTTCACGAAAAAGCTAGTTCATTCAAATTTTAAAAAAATTATATAGACGCGGTTAGTTAATATCAATAGCATTTTTCTGTCAGTGTAGAATGGTTCATAAAAATCGGCAGAGCATCGCGTATGAGCTCGTTCGAGAATCGGCCAACAATGAGTGCACTGATTTGGTAGTATATTTGTTAAGAGTAATGTCCAATGGACTCGTACAAAGTATTTATCTCGTCTCTCACCGACTTCGACGCATAACAATAAATCGTCAATATACGACTTGCGGTTCGATCATGCGTTACTCGGCCGAACCCAAACAAACTTTTGTAATAGCACGGTTGAGAGTCGTTTTCGCGGTACGCACTGTGACGACGCGCACGAGGACGTCGGCGCCCGGATGCGTGTCAATCACGCGCGCATGGTCCCACCGCGCCGGCGGCAGCAATTCGTTTTTGAGGAGGACTAACTCTCTGATCTTCAGCGAGTGCGTACGCTTTTGCCACTTTGCCCGTTATTGCAGCGTGTGCAAATAATCTCTAGACCAAGCTTTCCATATATGCTCGCGCATTACTTGGACTCTCTGCCAACGTTACAAACGATTTTCATTCAGTTCAAGCAGCGAGGGCTCAGGACTGCTGAGAATTGGGCGCTCTATCAGGAAGTGTCCTGGAGTTAGCGCATCATAGCTCTCGCGGTCGCCGCGGAGAGGAGATAATGGTCGCGAGTTCAAACACGCCTCGATTTGACACAGTAAGGTCGAGAATTCAAGTACAGATATCGCATGCGCGCCAACCACTCGCTTCATGTGATGTTTGAAGCTTTTTACTCCCGCTTTTCATAGTCCTCCAAAGTGAGGAGGTCGGGATAAAATGCCCGCGAACTCCCTCGGTAGCGAGTTTTCCATGCAATACTGGATTCCTTGAGGTCGCGATAAATGAGCGACGGACCTCGTTATCTGCGCCTTAAAAAGTTAGTTGTTACTGTACATATCGGACGGTAGACGACGTCTACTCACGAAACGCTGAAACGCGGCTAGGATTGTGTAAAATATTACCCTAAATGTTTTTGAATTTTTTTTAACTAATTTTTATTGTAGCATGTAGCTATTTTTCTCGGAAAATTCCATCTTTTTGTTTCAAAGCGTATCGTTGTATTTTGCGCCTCTTCGTCGAGATCAACATGTAGTACCCCCACTCCGTCCAGATTTCGTCATAAATTCAAAGCAAGAATCTCGATACCAGCGCTATACCGTCTATGTACGGTGGTACGCCTGCGTATCCTCTCATTCCTTTTTTTGTGCGGACAAGCCACACGTATTTTTAACCGAGAAGGTTTAAAGTGATAAAGAATGGGTAAAAACGCCACCAGTGGTCACGTTCCCGTGCCAAAGAAAAAGAAAATCGATTGGAACGACGACTCAACCGTTTTGAGAAGATCATTCTCAGGAAAGAAAAACGTTTAAAACATCATAAGCGTTGTAAGTATTTCCGTTTGTTTCAGAAAATGTCTAAGATGGCTACCTAATGCTGCGGATTTGTTCTCATGGACGTTATCCTAAAGAGAAAGGACAGCTCTTTATTATCTAAGACTAGAGTCTTACAGAGTTATTAAAATAATAACGGTTGGAACCGTTGGACTGGAGTCCCTCGTTCCTGTGACAGGTTATGTTCGGAATTATTTCGAGTGTTTCGACCAGAGTCGGAATATCCGTTACGTCTAAAGTCAATGTTTGGCTCAAAGAGAGAACTAGAGTTCTTTTCTCGGGACGTTTTCACCATTGCTGGGGTAGAAGGCTCGGGGGAATCTTGAGGCATAGACATGTATATGTATGTACAAGAGGTTATTATTTTTGGGAATTAAAACATTTCCAATGCTTGACTCTATTTCAGCAAGCCGCTCCTCTTCGATTCCAAAGTCCTCGCACTCCAGTCCACGCAGTGAACATTTTGATTGTCACTCTGAGAGTTATGACACTGACGCAGGAGCACCCTTGGCATCTGACAGACCCATCGTCCAGGCCATAACAGATCCATCGAAGGGTCAACAATCTGGTTCGGTGACAGAACAAGCAGTAGTCATCGACAAGATTGAAGATGATGTTCTCGAAGCAAGTGGAAAGCATCTCGAACCTGAGAATCCGCTAGGTCCAGATATACACAACGATATCGTTGTGAGGTGGTCTGAGATTATTGAAAAATGCTTACCGGAGGATAAACGATCCTCATTGCTGAAGAGATACCCAACTCCCAGGATTTGCTTGAATATTACTGCGCCAAAACTTAATCCGGAAGTGGAAGCTTCTCTTCCGGAAACTGCGGTAAAGCGAAATTCACGATTGGCGACGAAACAGGAGAAAACCATAACATGCCTATCAGCGATGGGTACCGCATTATTAATTCTTATCAAGAATGGCGATGTAAGCAGCGCGAAAAAAAGAACAGCGTTGGGGCATGTCAGCGCGGCAAGCAGATTGCCTGTTGATCTGCAGAGGGACATGTCCCTCACTCGGAAATGACTCGTTTTGGTAAACGTAAATATCTCGGCGAAACAGGCGCTTGAAGCAACGCAGATAGGTGAATTGTTATTCGCAAAAGAGCTCGAAGGTCGTATAAACATGGCGAAGTCGATGAAACGGACAAGTAAGGTCCTAAAACCCGCTCCAAAATCATCAGTTTATCGGCCTTCAAAAAACGCCCGGGGCCCGCCTCGTCTGCAGCAACTGAGACCTCAATTCAGGACGATGAGCGTGCAACGCAAACCATTTCATCAGCGACAGTCGGGCCAGTCCAACTCAGGTAATCAGCGGAAGTCGAATTACAGACAAGGACGGACGGACTCGGTGACCCATTGAAAGAAGTAAATACTTTAGCAGGCAGATTATACCGGTTTAGAGAAATATGGGCTCCAATAAGCTCAAATCCTGTGGTTCCTGCTTGGATATCAAGGTATGAGATCCCGTTTACAGTTCTGGTCAAAGAATGACGAGATCCAGATTAATGATTAAATTTCGAAATTATTGAAGAAAGGGGTGATCCGCCGTTGCTGTAGCGCCGAGGATCAATTAGTCTAGTATTTCTCTCGTTCCAAAAGCCATCCAAAGGATGGCACAAGTCGATTAATCGTAAATTAATTTTTTTTGATGAATTTATCGAAATGCAACACTTCAAATTAGAAGATATTTGGACGGCAAAAGATTGAATGTACAGAAACTGTTATATGATAACATTCGGTTTGAAGGATGCGTACTATTTGGTTCCAATTGCTGAGTCCAATAAGAAATATTTTAGATTTGTATTTAAGGGACAATTTACGATTTCTGCTGTTTGCCTTTCGGTCTTAATCCCGCGCCATACGTTTTCTCGAAGATAATGAGGCCCGCTGTCGCGAATTTGCGCAAACGTGGCTACGTTTCCGTTATTTATTTGGATGATCTGCTTTTGATTAGTGAAAGTCCACTTGACTGCTTAGAACATTTTGAAAAGACTTTCTGTCTTTTAAAAGATCTGGGATTTATCATAAACCAAGAAAAGACCTGCATAGAACCCGGCAAGAAACGTACATTTCTGGGTTTTATTCTAAACTCGCAACAGATGCTCGTTGAACTTCCAGAAAATAAGAGGTTGAAGGTCTTATCGTTGGTCGATCGCTTCGTTAAATGTAAACGTTGAAAGATTCGAGATTTCGCGTCGTTCGTAGGAACTCTCGGTTTGTGTTGCCCATCAGTAAAATACGGTTGGGTGCATCTCAAAGATATGGAACGGGAGAAATATCTTGCATTAGAAAATAACAACAGTAGTTTTGAGGCAATTATCGAGCTTTCGGATAAATGTCTATCAGGATCTAATGTGTAATGTGGGTGCAAAGAGAACATCTTAACGGTTAATAACCCGATAAATAATTTTAATTTCGATCTTGAGATTTTTCGGATGGTCAGGTTATTTCGCGGTCACGACGGGGAATATGCTGCAAACACAAGAAGTCCCACGGTTTTTGGAATATGGTGGATCAAAAACATCACATAAACTATTTGGAGCTTTTGTCGGTGCTGTTTGGATTAAAGTGTTTCGCGAGTCATCTAGAAAATCGCAACGTTCTGCTGAGAATCGACAATACCAGAGCAATATCCTACATTAACCGTATGGGTGGTGTTCGTTTTTAAAAACTAAGCATGCTGGCAAAATAACTGTGGATGTGGTGCGAATCCCGAAATATTTCGGTGTTTGCTTCGTACATAAAATCGGAAGAAGATTTGACCTGACTCGGAATTTAGACGCTTAGAGGCAGACAGAATCCGAATTATCGAAAACAGCCTTTGAGACAATATGCCGAATCTTCGGTTATCCGGATATCGACTTGTTTGCGATACGTGTTCAAGGGTTAGGCCACAGTAACGGGTATAAAATCATGTGCGAATTTACCAATTTTTTCGTGTGAAAAAGTGATTCACTCATAAAATTAATTGCACATCTATTTAGTATGAATATCAAGCTGTTAGAAATATATATTTTCTTTTCGATGTACAAAATGGCCGACTACTAATGTTTCTTTTGTTATGTTTTTTTAGGCGCTCCGCGGCGTGACATTTAGCATCCACAATTTTTCACCTAGAACAAAAAACAAAAATTCTCGTTTATCTACATTAGAATACCTAGAGAAGTACGTACGGAATTTAAAAAATATTGTTTTATTCGAAAGTTGTAGGTATTGGAATTGAGTTGTAGGTATTTTAATGAATTTTCGGTGAAAAAATTCGTATGAAACTCCTCATAAAATGAAAAGTTTTCGATTAATCAGAAATTGCGTAGGTACTTCTCTGCGAAATGCAATTAGGAACATAACTTTTAAATTTGAAGTAAATCGAGTGAAAATTGTTGAAGTTATTTGTCACGTCAATTGGAAAAAAGCTGTTTCGAGAAAAACGCGTTTAAAGTTTTAGGTACTCTATGGCCGTGCCAGAGGTGGGCTTACGTTATACGCTCAAAGTCGGTGAAAAAAAATGTCTTGTTATAAATCGAATAGTAACTTATTCTTATGATGATGAAGCACCGTTTTAACGAGAAAAAAAATCGATTTTTTTTAATTCTACTGTGGCCTTACCCCTTAATGCTAAATGTGAGCGGTATGTTTCATGGAAAAAATATCCAGGATCGGTAACGGTGGACGCCTTCACTATGAATTGGAATTCAGATTTTTTCTATACTTTTCCACCCTTTACTTTAATGCTCAAAGTATTGAAGAAAGTTAAAGCAGAGGGTGGGAGAGGAATTCTCGTTATCCCACAATGGCCAGCACAAGCGTGGTTTCCTCGTTGTATGCCACTTTTTGAATCTCAGCCCATAATTTTTAAACCCGATATGAATTTAGTGCATTCCACAAACAGGTCTCCACACCCGCTATGGCGAAAGCTTACCCTGGTAGCAGGAGTATTATGTTCCAAGCGTTTGCGCGGAGGGGAATTCCCGAGGAAGCAATAGAACTTGCAATCGCTTCGATAACTGAAAGTTCTCGTCGTCAATATGAAGTCGTGTGGAAGAAATTGTGGAATTTTTGCCGTATTCAAAATTTGAGTTACCTGACGGCTTCGATTTCCGATATACTGCGCTTCCTAGGCGAAGAATTCAACATCGGATCGGAGGTAGGCCAGGATCCAGAGGCAAAGAGGATTACGAAAGGAGTCGCAAATATGCGACTGTCGCAGCCCAAGTACGACATAACTTGGGACCCCGGTGTGGTTCTGGAATTTTTATCGAGATGGGACGTAAACGATTCTCTGTCGTTGAAGAATTTAACCTTAAAACTATTAATACTTCTAGCGATATCGACAGGTCATCGTATGCAGACGCTAGCGCTCATAATTGTTAAGGATATTAAGAGAGTTGGAGATGTCATCGAAATCAAGATTCCCGCAAGGATCAAAACTTCGAGACCGAACAAGATTCAGCCGACTCTAATATTACCATTTTTTTAAGCAAACATTAAGATCTGACCAGCGACAACATTAGAGTCTTACATAAAACGAACCCGCGAACTTCGCGGTGATGTTGGACACTATTTTTGTCTTTTAAAAGACCGCATAAGCAGGTGTGTACACAATCCTTGAGTCGTTGGATAATGGATAACCTGGATAAAAGTAGTATAGATACAGCGACTTTCACTGCATACAGCACGCGTCATGCGTCTACATCGGCAGCAAAACGAAACGGGGTATCTATTGACATGATTAGAAAGACTGCCGGATGGTCAGATACATCCATTACATTCGCAAGGTTTTACGACCGTCAAGTAGCAACCGATAAGAGAATGTTTGCAAAATCGGTACTTACACATTAAGTTTAATTCCTTGTTTTGTTCTGTATGTTTTATACTTTCCTAGCTGCATAAGTTGCTTAAAGCTACATTTGATTTAAAAAAAACCCCTGACTTTATTGTATGTTAAGTCTAAAAATAGCAACGTTTTACCTGAAATGAAACGCACATTAAAATACTTACCTCACTGGAAGCTTTATATTGGAGATAGCATATTCGTTTCCGTCGTTTTTCTACCGTTTTTCGTACTTCTGTGGCGACACCCGGCGGCTGCGCGTTGTTTTTGTTTCGGAAAATGTATCGCGCCATCTTTGATTCATTGGCGCAATTCCACCAGGCAGAATTAAAAGTAAAAGCTTCCAATGAGGTAAGTATTTAAATATGCGTTTTATTTCAGGTAAAACGCTGCTATTAAATTACTAGACCGTCACTGGAAGCTTCATATTGAGACCTGTTTGTTATCGCCTGGTGCCGCCACTTTGAAAGATACTTAATTAATTAAGCGCCAATGTGATACAATAAGATACAATATACAGCGGTTTTTAATCAATCATTTAACCCTTTGAGAAGTCATACAAAAAATCAACTAGGTAATAATAACAATCATCAAGTTAAGCCATTAGTTTGAACAATTGTGCAACATTTTTATAATTATTATTGCCCATTACTTCTCGTCGGTAAAATTGCTCGAATGTATTAGCTGATCACCAGTTTCCTCGGGCCAAGATTTCGTCGAGCGGATGATCATCCAGCCAACTTTTGGAAGCTACGGCAGACCGAACACTTCCTGGAGCTGCTGTAATGTCAGCTTCTTTGAAGAGGGTTTTGACCCAACCTGCTATAACTGTGCGTGAGGCGGGTTTCGCCATATCTCTTACTGTAATAAACAGATTAAATGATTTTGCTATCTTGCATTTTTCATTGAATAACGTTATGGTTTTCTCTATCCATAATAGAGGATTCAATTTAGGATGATTTGTGTTTGAGAGTAGTTTCCAACCGGATTGTCTATCATTACTGCTGTCAGTTTTTAAACCAAATTGAGACCAAAATATTATGCTATCATCAGATCTAATGCAGTGATCAGGATCTACCGTAAGCAAGGTCAAATCGTGTATACGTCTACCTGAGCAAAGTAGTAATAAAATTGCGCTATGACGCGATACGTGGAATAAATTATTCATGTCTACTGCATAGTTGGTTAAAAATGAGGTAAGTTGACTAACGTCCCATACAGGTGGTTTGGAAATCTTTGAATTTCTCAAAGCAATTGACTTTAAAACATGTCTTACCAAAACATGAGAACTCAGGTGACTGGATGTTTCTGCGTTACACAACGTAGAAACGACAGACTTGTGCAAAAGTATAGTATTGTATGATAAGTTATTAATTAAATGCAAATCACATAAAAACTGTGCTAATTGTGAACCTGTAAGATTCGTCGTGTCAACAGTTTTACAATTAGACCAAGTTATTCAACGTTTCTAAGCCACCTCGTAGGTTTTCAGAGTAGGCTTTCGCCACGAATTTCTAAGCAACGATAATTGTTCCGTGTTCCACGTTTCTATCGCCTCGGACCACCCCCACATTTCCATACCTCGAGAACGATGTTCTCGACCCTCTGAGGTGGGAGTCCCGTCGACGTGTCGACTAGATGTTTCTGTAGGTTTTTCAAGGTTAATGGTGCTGACAGCGCTCGGGCTTTGAAGTCCGCGCGCCAAAATACCATTTCCCATCGAGGTACTACTATCAGATATACTCCCGTTGATTGATTCAGGTGAGTCAGAACTTTGGAGATTAAGAATAGTGGTGGAAACACCCTCGCGAGCTGGTAGTTCCATGGAGCACTGAACGCGCTGTGAAATAGGGCTTGACGATCTTTCAGGTCTCGAGACACATAATTGCAGACAACATGCGCGGTCTCCGAGGCAAACAAATCTATCATTCGGGTTCCCCACTTTGCAAACACTTTGTCCACACAGGTCGGTAGAAGGTGCCACTCCGGAGGTTGGCGATGCCGTGACAAGTGATCGGCATGATTGTTGTACTTGCCCGGGATATAGTATATGCTGAAGTGTATTTGGTGCTGCTCTAGCAAATTTAAAATTTGACAAGTTATTTTCATCAGGGGTACTGATTTTGTCCCTCCTTCTTTCCGTAGATAAGCGACTGTAGTCCTGTTGTCGCATTGTATGAGGATCGAGCTGTGACGCAGTACCTGCGCTTGGCTCTGAAGGGCATGCTGTATAGCCAGCATCTCTTTTTGATTGCAGTGTAGGGTTTGTTCTGCTCGCGACCAAGTGCCCGAGAGAGCCAGATCATTCAGTTGTGCTCCCCAAGCTTGATCTGAAGCATCTGTTGCAAGGAAGTTTGTCGGAGGGGGGTAATGTAGTGGCGTTGACAATTGACAATTTTGACCCCACCAAAGTAGTTCTTTGAAAAGAGCTTCTGGCAGTGGAAAGATTTTCGATGATAGGTTTGGTAGTGAATTCATGAACATTATCAACTGTCGGTTATTGAGTCGTCCTCGCGAAACAACAAAACTGGCAAAGTTCAGAAGTCCTACTATTCTTTGTAATTCCTTTAGGGTTACTTTTCTTTGTTCGAGAATATGATTTACTTGTTTGAGTATTGCAATCGACTTTTCTCGTGTCAGAGATTTTTAATTGTCCCAGGGTCTCCACAGTATCCCTAAATAAATTATGCTTTTTTGAGGACTGAGTACCGATTTCTCGAAATTTATTTTCCAACCAAGGTTCTCCAGTGTTTGAACAGCGAGTTTGATATGCTCGCGAAGTGTGTCTGAATTTTGATGTACTATCAAGTAGTCGTCGAAATACACGACGATTCTTACATTCCATCTTTCTCGTAATGTTTGAGCTACCCAATTTGTAAGTATGGAAAAGGTTTTGGGTGCTGTGCTCAATCCGAATGGGAGGGAAGTCATCTCTAGCAACTCTCCATTGTATACAAGGTGTAGGAAGCGCCTGTGTGACTTTGCTATTTTTAAATAAAATTACGCTTGAGATAGATCTATCTTGCACATCCAGTCCTGTGGTTGCAGAAAAGCCAGAATGCGGTACATGTTGATGGGGTGAAAGGGTTCGGTCAATACATAGTTGTTCAGCGCTTTGAGGTTGAATATGGGACGGAGAGTCCCGTCGGACTTTGGTACCAGAAACAAGGGGGATATGAAGCTTGGCGAGGGTTGAGCTATTTCGAGAATGCTCTGTACTTTCATTTTGTGTACAATTGCAGACATTTCCGTCGAGACAGGAGTCTGGAAGGGGCCTATGTTTACATTTGGGTGAACAAGCGGGGGCTTCTGAAAGAATGCTATGCGGTACCCTTGTATTAATTTTAAAGCAATTTCCGGTGCTCCCATTTTCTTCCATTGTGATCGGAAGTGCGTTAATTGACCTGCTTGAAAACGCTTCGAGTCATTGTATATGCCGTTTTCGTGAACCTCTCGAAGCATTTGAACGTCCGTGATTACTTCCACGATCGGGCCGTGAGCTTCGGTTGTGAAATTAACCCCTTCTATTTGGTTGATGGCTTTCATATTAAGTATCTGGCTGACCTCGATATGGGTAGCTGTTTTGGTGGTATACACCCCGCGAGGGTGGATTGTAAGCGGCATGTACGTGCACAAGGCGGCCCGGTTCCTGAGACGTACTTTGAGTTCCTCGCCCTGGAAATGTTGGTTTTCGTATGCTCTGCCCCCGCGAGGGGCGGATGTTGGATTGATTGGATTTTCCTTGAGAAAATCCATCATTTTTTGGATGCCAAAAAGCTTTGCGAACCCCTCCTGCTTTTTCCCATGTAGCTGTGAAAGGTCCTAACTCAAATATATAAGTAGGAGACGGGGGTATTCTATTTAGTGAAGCTTTGACCAACGGGTCTCGAACCTGGCTTGTAATGGTTTCTCGGCGCATTTCAATGCTTTTGGCTCGATGGCCGCAAATTAATTGTAACATGTCCGAAGAAACCTTCTGCAAATCACCTTTTTGAAACAACTCTTCAACTTTACCGCTTAAATTATCGAAATTAACTTCTGTATATCTTTCCCAAGAAAGCAGGTTACGGATACCTTCCTTTCAAGGTTTCTTTCTGTTTAAGTATACAGTAGGTTATAGCTGCATATGATCTGTCAGCATGAGCCAGGTGACGTACGGTATCATATGTTTTCACCTCTTCGTTTGTTTCCAAATCTATGAAACATGGAGTATGGTTGTACGTCTCTTGTGTATCGGCATATCTTACTTCTGACCAGGAAGTATTACCTAAACGCTGAACCTCGAGCAGCATTTTTAAAAAGCTCTCGGGGGTTTTCGGAACCGTTGGTTCCTTTAGCTTTGTCTCGATATCAAAGGTGAAGTTACAATTCGAGTTCTCACATTCGTCACCAGGACATTCTTTGTCAGTGATGTGTTGTTGTTCATATATGTCTCCACTAACAGCAGAACTAATTGACACATCATCGTGGCCAGCTACGTCAATACTACCCGATTGATTGGTGATGAAATTAGTAACTATGTTTCGGAGCTTATTCATATCCAGTACTAGTTTGTTTTTCCTAGGGGCCGGACGGGGACCTCCAGCGCGCTTGTTCTTCTTACGGCGGTGTCTGCGATGTTGCTTTTTGTCAGCACTTCCTTTGCTCGGAGGTGACGAGTTTGACGAGCTACTGCTCGACGAGCTGTTGCTGCTGCTTGAGCGGCTTTTAGCGCGTTTGCGAGTCTTTTTGCTCGGGTTGGCCACATCCTTCGGCTCGGCAGCCGAGGTGGGCTCATTAGCATCCATGACTTTTTCGAAAAGCGTGTGAACCCAATTACACGGATACTAAAATTGACCCTAAATCATGTACGAAAATAAATTGGTAAAATTTCAAGCATTGTACGAGATCCGAATGGAAAAACCGTTTGAAAGTATGATCAAGTACTAAATATGTGATATTTAAAGGGTACTTACAGGTCTTCTCCCCACAAATTATCACTTTCAATTACTACCAGTATTCTAAGGAAGAGAAATTGACTTACGCAATTTTTACTTCACTTTATTTTACTATGAGTGTTATTTTAATAATTCGCAATGGTCGCAGAGACGGAGCTGTTGCGAAGACAAGCTGCTTTGACGGAAAACGAAACGCCAATGAGTCAAAGATGGCGCGATACATTTTCCGAAACAAAAACAACGCGCAGCCGCTGGGTGTCGCCACAGAAGTACGAAAAACTTTAGAAAAACGACGGAAACGAATATGCTATCTCCAATATAAAACTTCCAGTGACGGTCTAGTAATTTAATGCATGTAATTTTTCTTTCTATTGTTCCTTGAGTTGTGAAAAATATATATATGAGCCGTAACCAATCTTCTTTGAACATCTACATGGTGATCTCGCGGAAGAGGCGCAAAATACAATTAAATGATTAAACGAAGTTACCTGTGAGTGAAGTTCTATCATAATTGTATGAAGCGCTTCTTCCGAAGAGATCAGACCCTCCCTAATACTTCTCGTGATTAAATAAATCATAAAACCCTTAATAACGGTTACGGCCGCACTTTGAAGAAATGAAAGTATACGCAGGCGTACCACCGTACATAGACGGTGCAGCGCTAGTATTGAGATTTTTGCTTTGAATTTGTGGCGACATCTGCACAGAGTGGGGGCGATCTCTTCAGAAGAGGCGCTTCATACAATTATGATAGAACTTCACTTACAGGTAACTTCGTTTAATCATTTAATTTCATCGATTTTCAACGTTTCTCACTTTTTCTTGGCTCATATTGTACCTACGAGAGTTAATGATAAACAAAAATCTTCGTCTGTTTTTTTTCGATTAATCCCGCCGACGCTACGTGTCACGCCAACTAACAAGATCCGACGCAACCCGTTTAGAAGAGCGTCCTATGCATCTGCCATTTTTGAAGATTAATAATGAAAACATACCATGTAATAGCCAAACGTAGCACCTAATCAAGAGACGCGGTAGCGACTCGACGTCAAGTAATAAAAAAAAATGTGAGCAACCCTGCCATAAAAAAGATGAGCACCACTGTCCCAGACGACGAACACGCCGCGAGTCTTTATACAATAAGATGGGCTTTAGCACACGACTTTCTAATTTAAAATCGACATTACGCGAAAACGCGGCGACGAATCGAAAATCGAATGACATTTTACCAATGAAATGTTATTTTTGCCAAATGTTATATTTACCAATGAAATGTTATTTTTGAGAAAGTGTTCACATGGATAACATTGCTTCTGCCTACTCTAACCTCCAAGTAGGTCAGTGGTAATAGTAGTAATTAGAGCCTGAAAGTGGATATAAGTGCTTTAAAAAACAGCCCTATTTACAGTTACTAAATGAATTTAAAACGATAGAAAAAAAGCCGAAGTAATTTTGGTATGCGGTGCTCCGGACCGAAGGTCAGCTTGACGTTGCTTGACGCTCAGCTATGTCCGATAAGTGTACAATAAAAACGGACACAGGGAGCTCAAGACTCCTCAACGATCTTCGCAAATTTCGTTTCCAACAAAAGCCGATAGCACATCAACCATGTATGAGTATCTTTTTCATCTTCCGCAATTCCTACTCGAGTTTTATACTCGTTGTTCGTTCGCAATTTTTATCGACATAATTATGGGAAAAAAGTACCAACGTCTCGTCTTTTTTTAACGGACGACGATAGTAATTTGACCGTTTCCAGAGTTTCAAATTCGCCGTAAGGTCATCAATCGTATCGAGGACAGTGACAACAATGTCGAGAACTCCCCGAAACCGAAAGATGCGGACTCGGAAGGCGACGAGACCCAAGAAAGGGGAAAGAAGTACCTGGTTACTCAATTTCCTGACATCGACCCCATCGTAAGCGTAGACCGAAGAATCGAAACACAGATCAATTTTATACCAGTACCGAACAGACAGCTGTTCTGATTTGTTTGCAATTTTTCTCGCGAAACGAGAAAAAAAACTTGTCACGTATCTCCACAACTGTTTCAATATAGTCGTTCGAAATGTTTTATTCAAGACGCGTTGGGCAACGCCGATTGGAATTTGGAGGAAGCGGAAGAGGCGTTGAGAAACAACATAAAACGGACCCTCAAAGCATCCGCGAGAATGGACATCAAGAAGCGAAAAAACACTAATAGAGACGAGGAGGTGCATGGTGACTAGGACGAGGCTCAATACCAGCAGAAAGTTTACCACAAATTCATGGGACGACACTTGTTCATAGCTGCATTCGTGAAAGCTTGAGGCGCTGAAAATGTTGACATATAATCTTTAATTTACATAAATCCGTTAACATTTAATTTACTGTAAAACACCCGTACATTTCTTAAATACAAATCCTGAAACTGAGTATAAACGTGTGATAGTAATTTCTCTAATTACTATTGTGACAATTTAAATACGGTTACTGAAACTGAATTGATCAAATTTATTAAACATTTAAAAAGTTGACCGCCCCAAGCTTTTATTTATAATCATATGTAGGTGACTCGGTAAAAAAAGATTTTATGCTTTTTAGTACGTTAAATAAAAACTTGTTGTGTAAAAATATTTTTTTTACATATAAATGTTCGCACCAACATCTATACACACGTTTTCATCGTAACAAAAATTTCAGCGATTCGGATTCCGATATCGAGGTCTCGGACGAGCTGACCCGAGAGAAGAAGGACGTACTTAAGTTTATGCAGAACGCTCTGTTGATGGAACTCCTCCTGGAGTCACCCTGTTCGCAAAAGAGAGCCACGGTGATTATAAACGCCCGCCCATTCGGCGGTTGGCGCCGCTTGGTCTACACATTTCAGAACGAGTACCACGGCACCAAGTTACTGGACTCGGCTCAGCTTTTGCTTTCCATGCGGCACGTGGTCGCGGCGCTCATGAAGAAGTGCCTGAAAATCTCAGCGAACATAGAAAAATCCGTGGCCGCCGGTGCATCGATGCCCAAATAGGGTTTTACAATCGGCACGGTTTTTTTACATCGGCAACAGATGGCGCGGTAATGGCTATATAAACGGGCCAGATCTGCACCATGCATGATTGGTAATGGTAAACCATGAATGGCTGCTAAGACTTGGCCAACTATCATACGCCCGTATTGGCCCAACAACAGCTGCCGGATCTTCTGCCGGAAATGAAAAACAAAAAATTGACAAATTGTGAATATAAAAATTTTAGTAGTATCTTTTTTGTTTTCTTACCCTTTACTTATATCCATGTACATAGAATAATTGCATTAAGGGACAACACCACTGTGACGGCTTCAAAAAATCGATTTTTTGAAAACCATCTAGAAAAATCTAAAATACATTTGAGATTAAGATGCCGTTGGACCCAGGTCGAAAAAATAATTATTTTCGGAGATATTGTATATTTTGTGGAGCGGTGCAGCGCTCCGTGACGCTCGGGGTCCCGCGCAGCTGCGCGCCTCAGGGTCGGCGGGTATACCGGGATATATAAATTTGAGCAGAGACGATTTGCTGCAGCGTTGTTTGGGCGGCTTCACGCAAAACAACAACGAAAGCTACAACAAATCAGTTTGGGCAATAGCCCCCAAGTGTCAGTCCGGGAGCAAAAAAATCGTCGATATTGCAGCTGATATCGCGGTATTATTATTCAATGATGGCCTGAGAAGCCTCATGAAAGTTTTGGAAACGTTGGGGATAACTATCGGCCCAAATTGTTTCAATTTTTGCGTTGAAACCGACGCAGCGCGGATCGAGCTGGCGGAGCGCTCGCTCACAGACGCTGCAAAAGAGGCAAGAAGAGCCTCTACAAGTTCGAGAAAAGATGCTAGGGACAATGATTTGCTTCTTGAAGGCCAGCTATATGGTACCGGCATCGCTGATTAAAGGTAAAAATTTTTTTTCCAATTTATCGCATAAATTAACAAACCTAAAACTTTGAACGCGTTTTTCTCAGAACCACTTTTTTGAGTGCGGCACGCAGCTGAACTCGAGCAATTTTTATCCAATCGACTTCAAATTTGGACTGCATCAATAAAACTAGATTATCTAAAGAAATACATAGGATTTTTTCGATATCTCAATAATAAAAAAAGTTATAGCCTATTTTCGACGAGAAATTTTGCTCGAAAATCGTCCTTTAATTTCAAAAGCGTGCCTATTTTTTAAAAATCAATATTTTTTCAAATCCCTATGTACTTCTCTTCATAATATCATATTATTAACGAAAACACTCGGTATTTTTTTTCAGATAGACTTTGAAGAGAGCTCTGCTGCGTGCCGCGAACCACTGCAGAGGCAACAGTACTTGACGCGGGAGGTTCCCCAGCGTCACCATGGGGCGTGAAAAATTTGAAAAAAATTTTTTATGTATCTTCAATAAACAACAAACAAAACAAAAAAAATGTTTTCGAATATCTCTTTTTTTTCCCACAAAAAAAATTCTTGAAAAATGGCAAAAAAAACAGGGGGTCACAGTGGTGTTGTGACTTAAAAACGCTTTCTGCGTTGTTCATGTTTTTACCTTTCATCGAGATCGAACCTGCCCTTTTCGTTCTAGTGTCGAGCGCCCTACCCACTTAGCCATTCTAACACTTACAGAATCCATCATTTGTTCGTTCCTTACTTTTATGCCGATAATTTAATTCGTGACGTTAAAGTTTACCGACAATTTTTTTGGTCCATTTAGGCTGTAAAAATAACTCGCTCGTTTTGGGTGAAGTTCCGAAAAGCATACTCCTCTGATCGAGCTGAAATTATGCACCGAACTTCCTCTCATTATCCTAAGAGAAACCGTTAACGGATTTTTTACGACTAGCAATAGTTTTCGATATATCGCATTGTAAAGTTTATTATTTCACGTCATACGAGTATATCTATATATCCGATAGATACCCCCCACTCCTCCGGCCGCGCTGCTTCCTGGCAAACAGTGCTCGCCCGTATGTGCATATCACTTGCCATGTGGGATGGGTTTATTTGGGTTTATTTAATATAGTAGAAGCGCAGTACAATAAATAACTTTCAATATACGATATATCGAAAACTATTGCTAGTCGCCAATATCCTTTTAAAGGTTCTCTTAAAATATTGAAAAGAAGGTCGGTGCAAAATTTCAGCTTCATCAGTGGGATATGCTTTTCGAAACCTTATCCCTTGTTTTTACGTGTTACAGTTTAACGACCTGCATTTGCAAAACGCCCAAAAACAAACCATCAATGGCTGGAATAGATCTGGCAAGCTGTTCATCCGCCTACGATACCCCAATGCTGATCGCCATATTATCGGTGCGATGGTATTGGCCCACCAATGGCTGGCATAGATCTGGCAAGCCGTTCACCCACCCACGATACCCCAATGCTGATCGCCATATTATCGGTGCGATAGTATTGGCCCACAAATGGCTGGCATAGATCTGGCAAGCCGTTCATCCGCCTACAGTACCCCAATGCTGGTCGACGAATTATTGGCCGATAATCAGCAAACCGTTTAATGGCTGAATGCTGGCATTTTTGTTACGACAGGCGACCCTATATGGGTGATCAGCCGTCAGCCCGTGGGAATTTCGGCCGGCTTGAAAATTGCGCTCCATCAGATGGTCGGCCTGAACTCGCCCGCCGTAATGCACTCGCAGAAGGTCAACGGTATCCTGGCCGATGAGATGGGTCCCGGGAAAACTATCCAGGTCATATAGCCCTTCTCACGTACTTGAAAGAGGCGGGTCTGACCAACGAGGACGACGGACCGCATCTCACAGTGATGCCCAGCTCCACCATGAGGAAGGAAACAAAAAATCTTTCGTCTTAAATTCAGAAACATCTGATTCCATCCTGGTCCCCTTTGACAACCCCCGATCTATTTTGTTTGCAAGAAAATAGTGAAAATTGTACGAAGGATTTGCAGAAAATTGGAAAACGAGCTCACGCGCCGATCTCTAGGACTGAACGTTGTGCAGTATTATGATTCGCGGGACGAGCGTAAGGACACAAGGATGGACTGGCGAGCCGATGACCTCGAAAATTTGATTTTTTTTAATCACCCGAAATTTCACCTGTAAATCGTCATAACTTTTCTGTTTGTAGTTATAATAGCACGAAATGACTTTTGTTGTATTCTGCAATGTATGTTTATTATAAATAAATCATTGTTTGATACAATTAGTTCCAAGAAAGTGACTCACGAGTTTCCAGTATTAAAAACGCGTAAATGCATGAAAATGTCTACTTCTAAATTCATTATTAAAAAAACTAAAAGCTATTTCGAACGTAGCTTTGTTTTAAAAAATTCTCTATTTTATATCCCCTCTCCAACGGTATGCTACATGTCATATAAATAATTCATTATGTGGTAAAAATGAAGAGAACAAGTTTTTTTATAATAAATTTAAGAATTGAAATTGTTCATACATTTACACATTTTAAAGACTTTGGAAGCCCAAAAGTCATTTTCTTCAAACGAATTTTATGAAATAATGATTTATTTATACACGGAAAAAAAGAAATAGTACACAATACAGGGGCTACACAGTTCGCATTGGACTCGAGCAATTACACAGCGATATTTACTGAAACACAGTGCTCAAAATACAGTGTGCTCAAAGTAAATTATTACAGTTCCTATACTTTGAACTCGAACCGCTCTACTGTATCTTTTACTGGAACACACAGTCCAAAATACAGAGTAGTCAGAAGTAAATTTTGACAGTTCAACACTGCAATATAAATTTAATAAAACTTGTAATTTGACAGTTGGTTAATCTGTATTATGTACAATGAATGCGCCAGTTATATCGACAGAGTTTATGTAGACACACAAAAAAAGTTTATCCATAAAAGAAGTTTGAAAAAAATGTGTAGATAATATAAAAAAATCAGTCACATACACAAGAACGTACCTTTTTAAAATAATTCTCTCTTTTTTATAATTTCTTGAATTATGTCGCACAAATTTCAACGTTTGCATCTTATCGACCATGCACTACTAACTGGCAATCATTTGTGTCCTGGCCAGGTGCCTCACCCCACGCGCGAGACAAGTCCTTATTAGACAAGAACGTACCTTTAAAAAAATGCTCTCTTTCTTTATAATTTCTTGAATTCTGTCGCACAAATTTCGATGTCCGCGTCCCATCAACCACGCACTACTAACTGGCAATCCTTTGTGTTTTGGCCTCGTGCCTCACCTCGTGCCTCATTTGCGTACAGTATTAAAATCAGTGATCGCATTTAAATTTTACAGTTGAATATTTTTACTGAAATCACTGATGTATTCACAATATCAAACTGCAATTAAACCAGCGTTACTGTAAAAATCTCAGAGTGCACAGATAACGTCACGAACTGTCGAGAGAAGAGTAAAACTACCGTGCCACACTGTGAAATTTAATGAATCACTCTGTACTCAATACAGTGTACACTGTAACCCTTGCACTTTACGTACAGTATAAAAATCAGTGACCTCATTTAAATTTTACTATTGAATATATTTACTGAAATCACTGATTTATTCACAATACCGAACTGTAAATAAATCAGTGTAACTGTAAAAATCTCAGTGTGTACAGGAAAATTCGTCATTTTTGTAGGACAGGATTACTCTGTTTATTGCAAATTACTCTGTTTTACTGTAAAATTAAATATGGCGTCCTGTTTTATATGCGGTTTATACTGTGATTTTCGCTGATTCTTTTTTCCGTGTACCAAACAAAAATTGCAGAATACAATAAAAGTTATTTCGTGCTATTGCAACCACAAACAACAAAGTTATGACGATTTAAGACCGAAGCCTGAATTCGAAAGTCCAAAAAAGCGTTTTTTCGGGAACTTTTTTCGAAGGGAAAAAACGTGGGAGTAGAGTACCTGTAGCGGTTCTAGCTCAAGTGGTGGCATCTCAGTGGGGAGCGGGGCGGGGGGGGTCCAGCGCGGGGAAGCCGAGTGCGGGGGTACGGCGGCGGGGGGGGGTGTCCAACGCGGGGAGGCCAAGTGCGGCGGGAGGGGGGGCGCCGGACGCGTGTGACGTCACAGGATGTCCCTATGGAGGGGGTATGTGGTCCGAAGAGCGACTGGCGGGGACGCGGCTGTCGATGAGTGTTGTGTGTTTGTGTGTGTGTGTGTGTGTGTGTGTGTGTGTGTGTGTGTGTGTGTGTGTGTGTGTGTGTGTGTGCGTGCGTGCGTGCGTGCGTGCGTGCGTGCGTGCGTGCGTGCGTGCGTGCGTGCGTGCGTGCGTGCGTGCGTGCGACAACCATATATGGGTCGGAAAATTTTCGGTAATATGAAAACGTTAGGCGCCACATGAATGGCGGCCTTTCAAAACCCATTATTTATGACATGCAGCTGGTTCCATTCCGAAAGATAATGTCTATTGCATGCGCCCCGTTTCTAAGCTCGCCAACACTCGAGACAGGTCCTGACAGGTTCCTTGGAAAAACTAAAATCTTTATGGATCAAAGGCTGTGACCGCGGGTGGACCACTTGAGCGCAGCTGCACCCTTGAATCGTCTCATCGAGGTCTCCATTCCGAAAGATAATGTCAAGATGTTTGCATGCGCGTCCACCCGTCACGAATCTCGCCGACACTTTAGACAGATCTCGACAAGTCAGGATTTCTTGGAAAAACTATAAACTTTAGGGAGCTATCAGGAAGGGCCGTTGGCGCCGATGGACCACTTGAGCTGCAGGACCCATAAAATCTTTTGACCCGATGCATTCCGACTTCCTGTTTTTCGTCTCATGTTCCTCGAGCGATCTACGCGTTATCGGAAAACTGTTTTCCCGAGAGAGAGGGCCGATTTTTTCCCGAAGGAAGAGCCTTTTTAATGAGCCGCTCCGCTCAAATCTGGCCGCACTTTGCATAAAGCAGTCAGTCTGTTAACATCGTTGAAATTTTTTCGTACTCGTCAACATGGAGCAAATCTTACATGACCGAGCCGTGCTTTTACGCTCGTTTGAAGATTTTTCTGCGGGAAGCAACGATGCATCAAGTTCATCGAAGGGCTGGAAACGCAAAGCCGGATTAAGCGCCCGCCATTATTAATCAGACATCAACAGTCACTAGTAGCCCAAATAGCGCGTCTGGAAGGATTGAGGAATTGTATGCGGAGTCGTTTCGTACACACGGGCGCAGGACATGGTGATCATGAGTTAATCTGGCGAGAGATTGAAACATCCTTCGAAAGTCGAAAATTAACCGGTTCCATCATCAATCGCAGACACATCGAGCCGAGACACTTTCTAAATGATGCTCGCGTCCTAGTGCTCCATGATGTCCAAAATATTATCGGCAAGCACAACAGTATTAAAATTAATATAGTATTTAATGGTGAATTCGCGAGCGGTGACAAACATGCGAATAAAAGTGTCAACACGCGAAACTGTGAACTATTTATCACAAGCGATTTGAACGAGTGGTATGAACAACGTGTTGTGGAGCCCACTTTAACCTTACTCGATAAATTTCAAGAACGTGATAGTGGCTGGGCTCTGCAGAAAATACTTAACCTCACGATAAATGTGAATAAGTATAATCCGATGCGTGCCGGGTGCTCCATATCATTGCCGCGGGAAATAATGATGAAGAGGGCTGTGGTTAACGTCAAATCGGGCGGTAATGCATGTTTCGCATGGGCAGTTGTCGCTGCTCTATACCCAGCCGAACGGGACAGTGACCGTCCATCTTCTTACCCTCATTATTCGACAGTACTGAATCTGAAGGATATCGAATTCCCAGTGACGATAGATCAAATTAAAAAATTTGAATTTCATAACAATGTATCGATCAACGTGTATACCACCACCACCAAAAAGGACATTGTTCCGATACGCGTAACTCAACACAAGAAGGAAAAGCACATCAATTTGCTGTACATGCAAGATACCGAGGACAGCAATGTGGGGCACTTCGTATGGATGAAGAACCTGTCGAGACACGCGAGGGCACAACTGACCAAAATGGAGCATAAAAAATATATCTGTGATCGGTATATAGTTACCATAATATATATATAGGTAATTATATATGCTAGACGAATTAAACAAAACAATCTTTTTTGTTTTGCAGGTGTTTGCATTACTTCGGTTCCGAGGAAAAATTGCGATCACATGAGGTCGATTGTGAAGCAATAAATGACTGTGCGATCCGACTACCAGATGACAACAATAAGTGGCTCCAGTTCACCAACTTTTTTGAAAGGCCGCTATTCATGTGGCGCCTAACGTTTTCATATTACCTAAAATTTTCCGACCCATATATGGTTGTCACACGCACGCACGCTCACACACACGCACACGCACACGCACACGCACACGCCACACACACGCGCGCGCGCGCGCGCGCACACACACACACACACACACACGCACACACACACATACAACACTCATCGACAGCCGCTTCCCCACCAGTCGCTCTTCGGACCACATGGCTACCCCCTCCATAGGGACATCCTGTGACGTCACACGCGTCCGGCGCCCCCCCCCCCTCCGGCCGCACTTGGCTTCCCCGCGCTGGACTCACCCCCCCGCCCCACTCGCCCCTGAGCTGCCGCGGCATGAGTTAGAACCGCTACAGTTACTCTACTCGTGTGAGCCCAGTGAACAGTGAGGTATCTTTTCATGTATATTAAAAATGTATTTAAAAAAAAAATGAACACGAAACAATAAATGATTGCAGATTTAGCAGCCATTTATCAACTATTTATGACTGCAGATTTATCAGCCATTTATCAAACATTTATCATTCCATGCGCGTCTTGTCACTGCAGTCCCGAATCGGCGGGAAAGATGCAGGTCGTAATTCTTGGGTAAAACAAAAAGAAACCAGTAAACTTTTCAATTGTCCTACACTCACCGGCACAATTGACCGGCCACCTACGTTTAGTGCCACTAATTAAAGTATGTACTAACGTTAAGTAAAGCTTATCGAGGTAAGTGTTATTCGTCAAGAAAGTATTTTAACACTAAAGCAAACACTTAGTACCGTTGTTTTATTTCTTATCTGTATTCCCGATACATTTTTATCGTTAAGTGATAAGTTGACATTCTTAGCGGATTCGCTACTGTGATTATTAATCCTGTTCTCTTGTTCAACTGGAGCGGCCAGAGCTGTGGCTTTTGCTGATGCTGGATACAGCCAACGTCAGATTGCTCACTTACCCGCTGTGCCTCGAACCACTGTTCAAGACGCCATCAGGAGACTTCGGGACACTGGTTCTTACACGCGGAGGCCACGCCAAGGCCGAAAACGTTGCACTTCGTCTCGAGACGACCGCTTTGTTGTCAGTAGCGCACAGTAGGAGAAAAGCCCAAAAACCTGGCCAAAACCCCAAAAAATAAATTTTCGAAATAGGGTCAGTTGAGTAGTCATTCAGGTAGAGGACTAGTAACTGCATTCTATTGTGGAAGGGAAAGCCCTTTAAGTGTATACCTGCGCCGCAGCGTCAGTTGGCAGTTAGTGTTCGTGAAGAGTGTACGTGTCACGCGCTGAACAGACGAAAATAACGCTGACTTCAAAAACCCATAACTTTAAAGTGACGGGTTTAATTTCAATTCTGCAACATGGTTACGACTTCTGGAGGTATGTAGAACATGTTTTTACATCGGTTGAATCTAAAGTTTATGTATAAATGATTGAAATATAGTATAGCCTTCGGCATAAATAAAATTGAATAATTTTGAAAACTTATATTTTCAACGGTCCGAAAAGTTATATATTTTGTCACATTTTGCAAAGCTCCTAGTCTCGGCCTTTAGTTTGATGTATAAGCTTTCGAAATTTACAAGAGTTACCTGCGGAAAACGTGCGTCTTGTCCATTATGATTTTTTTCGCATCGTGCGGTAGCCGAGCGTGCACGCGGCACTATTGAGCAGCCTCTGCGCCTCTACCTGAGAATGGGTGAAGTAGCATCATAACGGATAAGACGGCTGTTATACGCTTGAAATAAATTATTTTAATATATATGTATGTGTATATATATATATATAAATTTTCTGTGATTTAATTATGATATATACGTATGCATATATATATATACATATTAAAATCAACCACATAAAAATTTCTTAAATATGAATGAAATGTTATAACATTCAAATAAAATATTTGAATATATATATATTATATAGTAAGCAAAGCTTTCTTTTAACCAAATCCATGTCAATATTTTCTGTCTAATTTTCTTAAAATTATTTCAATTATTGCGGTTATTTATTTGGTAAAATAATGTACATTGTTCAAGTTTTTGTATTAATTGAAAATTTTATCTTTTTCTTTAACACCAATTTTCTACAATTTTATGTCTTTATTACAGGATCCGGTTACAAAGAATTGGTGCTGACAAGGAAAGAAGTATTTCTGATAATCAGCGAGCATTTATCCGATAAATTCGCTTCCTTGATCGAATTTATGGTAGAAAAAATTTCCAAGGACACCGGACGTACAGTTGTAGTGCCTGAGGACTCGAAACAGACTTTTTCGATACTCTTCAATCAAATGAGAACGAGGTGGCAACAAGCTCACAGAAAATCCTGTGTATTTTTCAAGAATAACGGTGAATGGCTTAGCAAGCAGGTATGTTTTGCCGCACCTACAGACACTGTAGTAACAAGCCCGGGTAATACGGGCGGCCGCCCGTCCCTTGAGTTCACAATGTCCAGTGAAAGATCTAAACGAAGGAAGACCCAAGATATTCGTACATCGTTCAACTCGGTCGAGTTAGCATACGCTACTCAGATGAGCCTTCGCTCTTCAGGACAATCCGACGCCGCAAAAGTTATTAAGGACGTAACAATGACGAGTCCTTTAAGAGCTTCCAAGTATCGTAAAGCTTACTCAGCAACGGATGAAATTACTTTATCCGAAGAGGCTGCACTTTCCGCTATGATTGAATATAAATTCTCCAAGAGTACTTACCAGGGAATGAGAAGATTAGGGAAGGAAAATAACTGTAAGCTATATCCGTCTTACGAAAAAGTGATGAAAGCAAAAAAGCGTTGTTATCCACCACGTGATGCAATCAGGATTACAGAGAGTAGTGCAGAAGTCCAACTACAGGCACTATTAGATCATACAGTTGAACGTATTTTACTCGTCCAAAATGTACTCATTCAAAGATTGACTCCAGATAATGTTCGTAAAATGGACTTGATTTGCAAGTGGGGTTGCGATGGAAGTTCTGGGCAAAGTGAATATAAGCAGACGTTCAGTGATGACAGCAAATCTGATGCGCATGTATTCTTTACTTCAGTCGTGCCATTACAACTCGTGTGTTATGATCAACAATCGAAGGAAGAAATAGTTGTTTGGAAGAACCCCAGACCCTCGTCTCCACGATTTTGTAGACCGCTTAGACTACTGTTTCTACGCGAAGACACAGAGTCAACACTTAATGAAGTCCACATTGTTGAAGAACAAATAAAGTCACTTCGTCCATTCGAAAGTGTAATAGATGGAAAAGAAATCTCCGTAATGTACAAGTTGTTGTTCACCATGATAGATGGTAAAGTTTGCAACGCTGTATCATTGACGAAATCTGCTCAACGGTGCTATTTGTGTGGAGCAACCAGCAAAGATTTTAATGCCATCGACACTGTATTGCAAAGGGAAATCAATGAAACAAATTTGAAGTTCGGATTGTCGACGCTGCATGCGTGGATACGGTGCTTCGAGTATTGCTTACACGTGTCTTACAAACTCGGCATTAAAAAATGGCAAGCTCGAAGTGCCGAAGAAAAAAAAATTACCCAGGAACGCAAGAGGGCCATTCAAGAAGGATTCAAGAAGCAATTGGGTCTAAATATCGATCGCCCAAAGCCTGGATACGGCAGCAGCAATGATGGCAACACAGCTCGGCGATTCTTTGAAAATTCGACGGTTTCCGCTGCGATAACGGGGGTCAACGAAGAAGTTATTAAACGCTTGTACGTAATCCTACAAGTTATATCGTGTGGCCACGAGATAAACTGTGAAAGATTTGAACAGTATGCTATTGAAACGGCAAGAAAGACCGTTGCATTATACCCTTGGTACTCCATGCCTACTTCGGTGCACAAACTATTAATTCATGGTCCAGTGATAATAACTCATGCTCTATTACCAATCGGCCAATTATCCGAAGATGCTCAGGAAGCTCGAAACAAAGACGTCAAACGATATCGAGAAGATTTTGCGCGAAAAAGTTCCAGGGTTAAAACTATGGAAGATGTTTTTCATCGGCTCTTAGTTACTTCTGATCCGTACATTTCAAGTGTCAGAAGACTACCACAGAAGAAGCTGAAGAGTTTGTCGCCGGAAGCTGTAGCGATGTTGATCGCTCCTAAAGTGACTGCTGCAGCAGACGAATTTTGCGCCGAGATTGAAGCCGTGCCGGGAGTTGTAATAGATACAAACTCGGATAATGATTCTGACTCCGACTCCGACTCCAATTACGATTTTGATTAAGAATAAAATTTTCTATTTTTGAAACGTTCCGTATGTATTTTGGAAATAAAAATAATAATTGCGTAGAATACACTGTTCACGTTTATTTTATTATGATGATTTTTTTAAATATATTAATTTATCTATTTAGCAGGATACTCGGCCATTTTGTTTATAACAATTTGCTGTAAGCTCTTTGTTGCAAGTTATAAACAATAGATATCGGATTGGTAATCAGCGACCTTGAAAACCCGTATATACCAATTTTTGTCAACATCTGGTAACTTTTTAACGTTCATGTCGGCCATATTGGATCGGCCATTTTTTTTACGATAATTTGGCTTGCGGATTCGTAATCAGCGACCTTGAAAACCCGTAAATACCAATTTTTGTCGACATCTGGCAACTTTTTAACATTCATGTCAGCCATATTGGATCGGCCATTTTGTTTACGATAATTTGGCTTTCAGATTCGTAATCAGCGACCTTGAAAACCCCTGTAAGCCAATTTTCATTCCCGTCAAAGGTCATTTGAGGTTTTGGCCAGGTTTTTGGGCTTTTCTCCTACTGTGTAGCGTGCTAAGAGACCGCTTTTGTACAGCTACTAAAGCTCGTAATCGACTTTTCGAGGTGAGAAATGTTAGTGTGAGCGAACGCACTATAAGAAGAAGACTCGCAGAAAGGGATCTTAGGGCATTACTTCCGGCTCGGGCCCCTGAACTCTCCCACAGCACCGTAGAGTGATATTTCGTTTTGCGCGAGAATATGCCAAATGGACTATCGAGAAGTGGAAGAACGTAATGTTCTCAGATGAAAGTATAATAGTTTGTATAGAAAGTATAGGTTTGAGAGGTCCAGATGGGCGTCAGCGTGTGTGCAGGCGACCAAAGGAGAGGTTTTCTTCGTACGCCATAGTTGAAACAGTCGGTTACCAGGGAGGATCGATAATGATATGAGGCGGTATAAATTATGAAGCTCGTACCGAACTTGTCGTCTTCGATAGAGGCAGTGTGAATGCTCAAAGATACGTGGAAGAAGTTCTCCAAGATCTCCAAGACCGTTTCATCTTTTTGCACGATAACGCTCCTTGCCACGTCGCCAAATCGGTCGTTCAATATCTCAATGAGGTGGGGATTCAAACTTTACCATGGCCGGCACGCAGTCCTGATCTAAATCCCATAGAACACGTGTGGGATAATCTAAAGCGACGCGTTCGGGCTAGGGTACCAGCGCCAACAACCCTCGAAGAGCTCCGGATAGCCGTTTTAGAGGAATGGCACAATATCCCTCAATCGGATATCAAACACATCCTAAATGGACTCCTAAACAGGGTCCCGGAAGTCATTAGAGCAAGAGGGGGTAACACTCGTTATTAAACTTTGAACAGTTGTATAAAATAACGTAATTTAAAGAACATCTGAAAATGTTACTTTTTATCGAAAGTTGTAATAAACATGTTTTAATGATTCAAGACCAATAAAGCAATTTTCCAAAAACTTTCACCTTCTGTTTTTCATTGCCTAAGCATTGCTGAAAATAAAACTTGCGTTAAATTTACCTATTATTACAGGATATCGACAAAAATGAAGAAAAACTGGATGGCCGGTTAATTGTGCCGGTGAGTGTATATTTTCCTTCTGGGTGAACTAAGAAAAAGCTGAAAAAATCGTGAAATAATAACTTTACTCGGGTTTGGAAAATAAAATGTGTAAAAAAAAACTTTAACGTGCTATAAAAATTATTTAAGAAGACTTTTTCAACGACTTTTTTAGTTCAGTAAGAAGAGATTTTTATATTGAAGAAAATAAACTTTGATTTGATTCAATAGGTCGTTTAGTTTTTTTGCTATCACGCCCGCCAATTTGGAAAAATTGTGAAAATGAAAATGGGAGAAAATGCGTGTCAACGTTTTCAATAGGAGAAAATATCAACTTTTTCTTACGTACACTAATAAGCCGCTAATCAGCTGTTCCTGATCCATACAAAAGTCCTGCTTTCTCATAGTACTCGTTTAGATGACTTTGGTTGAGTCTACGAGCTGTACGAGCCTCCTTGCTGCTAAATGAGTGGCGCCTGCCCTCCCTCTCGATCCGTTGCGCGTCAGCACAATTTCACAATCAGCAAACATTTTGCACTGCTGGCTAATACTCAAATTGAGTAACTGCATAGTATTCAAAAGCGCCGAATACCCTTCGTTGAACATACCTGCAGCCATGTAGGCAGCAATTTCAACGACTTCTTGGCGGGAATTCAGGTGTTTTGGAGCGATGCGTCAGTTTGACATGGGATATTAGAAAAGAAAACAAAAGAAACGTATATTTTAGTAATAAATGCAGAAATGTAGATGTGTTCGTTGTAAATTCAGTTCGGTGCGCATTGAGAGCACTGCATCGAGCGATGATCTTGGCAACTCGGGAATCGGCATTCAAGGTTTCGTTAAGTGATAAAAGACACCTCGGTACAACTTCGCTCCTTACACTGGCTCCGGTATTGACGCCGCGCGGCATATTCATCTTATGAGCAGATGTAATGCGAGAGCGAGGAGCAGGAGGGTCGAGTGACCATTTGTATCGGTTTTTCCTGTAAAGAAATTTACTCCGAGTACCGCCGAAAGCAAATTGGAATGTACGACGCATTTTTATTCTCTCCGCATTTCGTGTGATTATGTCATCGTCGCTATCTGCACCGTCACGGGCAGAATCCCGTCTTCCTTCCACAGAATCTTCATCAAAACCCTCTAATTCTTCTTCATGGTCTCATTCACTTTCAGTCGAGTCGTTGTCCTGAGGTTTCTCTTCATTGCTTTGCGCCTGCAGCATCCTCCGGACCTTCTCCGCCTTACGTACTCGCGACCTCGTCCCATGGCTGTATTCTAATAAAAAAAATCAGAATAGTATGAAAACATTCATGATGTAATTTCTGTTGATAACACTGATTTTATAAAGATAAATAACAAAAAACAATGGAAACAATTACATACTTACACAGAGCAAAACATCACAAAAAGTGTGGGGTTACGATAACCCTAGGCTCTTGAAGAATGTTCACTACGTCACTTCCAAACTATAACTGATGGTTATTCCTGCACGAACTTGCTCTGTACAATTCCCCCGCTTAATGCGATTGATATTTTCACGTGATTACCCAAACTGCCGGAACGCCAGGGCCTCAAAAATGATGTGGGGTTTGGGGTACCCATGTTTAGGGTCCTAGGGTTAAGGAGCACGATTCTTTGTGACTGTCATACCAATCTTTAAATTCGTCGTACATTTAATGTTTTCTTGTTCATGGTACATGCGTGGCAGTATGAAATTTTTTACGATGAGGTCGACTACTTTGCCTCAATAGCAGAAAATGATTGTTGTTACAGCGTACAATGAAGTAAAGCCACGTTTTTTCCAGGATACATCGACGGACACTTTCAAATGAGTTTCGATTCTTCGTTTTTCTACATTCTTTACCAGCTCCTCTTTGACAGCTTTCTCACTGACTGAAACACCAAGAAGCCTCATAACGAACACGACGCGTCTATTCATTTCGTAACTAATATTTATCAACGGTCCTGAATCAATTTCTCTTCGACCGCACATAAACGATAAAGTAATTTTGAAACCTAAACCTCGATGCCCGCTCTCTTCAAATGTTATGTTTTGTTTGCCCGATCTGCAGAGTACAATATCAGCGATCGCATGAAAAACTGTGAGAAATTTAATGATTATATAACAATGAAATGGATTCACAATTATATGTTCACTGTTCACAGTTGACAATTTTCCGCGCTAGTGCTCGCATCCAACTCTTCATCGGAGATCCCGTTCGGAGGTCAATTTTTACCTTTTGGATAACTTGCCATGATGTTCTTACGACGTGTACACGCCAAGTTTCGGAGCAAAACTAACCGCTGATTCTACAAGCTGCAGTCTAGAAACACGTACACAGAGATGTACCATACACCTTTATACTTCAATAAACCATGTTGTGGCTCAACACAACACTATTACGAAATATAAGTATTGTTCTGAAAGACCCTTGAACATTTCCCAGGTATAAAATTCGGATTAGACGATTAAGGAACGGAGCACTCAGACACCTACTCGACGCTTATCTGCTTTGGGCCTTGTATCTCCGGAAATATTTACGATTGGCCTCTCTAAATTTATAAGTATATTCTCGGATAGGTTATGTACCGATTTAGGCAATACAAAAAAAAAGATTTTCGGGCCTTCTAATTCGGACTCCGGCCTTAAGGGATCATCACAGTGTAACGGGTCGAAAAATAGATCTTCGCAATTTTTTTCGATGGTTAAAATACGTTAATCAGTCTGATTTTTTTATGTAAAATCAAGGCATTTGATTGTACATAATATACATACATTATTTTGATTTTTTTACATTTTTTAACGTTTAAAAATGTCTTCGAAAAAGGGGTTCTCACGGTGTGCACGGTTGTGGCCGTAAATATTATCTGAAACAAAATTTGTAAAAAGATTATGAATCAGTATGAAAATCGCTATCTTGCTACGGAGGTTTTTTTAAAAATCAAGATTGACAAAATGTCGACGTTTAAAAAAAGGTATCGAATTTAGCCTATTTTTTCGACAGTATTTAAACATTTCGAAGTGGTCAGAGGCGTGTGGTACTCCGCCTTAACCATGCACGGCAAGTCGTTGCACAGCAATTCCAGTGTACTTGTGTAGTACTTAGGTTGTACTTTCATATAATGGTGATACTAATTTTATGTTGCAATAGTAAGATGATTTTTTTAAATAAAAATAAAAAATTTGGAAAAATATTATTCCTAACGATTAATAATTTTATTTACTAATACGGTATTTATACCTAAAATATTGAGAAAAATATTTTTTCTATGATTTGACAATTTTGTGTACGTTTCTAGTAAATTTGCTTGGCTTTTTCATGAAAAGTTATTTCACTTCTTATGTACGTTTGAATTGAAAAAATGATAATGTAAATGAAACTATTGTTTGAAAAAAATCACAAATATTTAAAGGTTACTTAAAACTTTGTAGATAGTGGACCAACCGGTCATTTTTTCGAGGGCATTTTTCATTACGTGGAGTTTTTTTTACTTGTTAACGTTTTAAAATATACCTTAAGCCTCGAAAATGGTGAAGACATTTTTCCCCTAAAAAAAATCATGAAAATCAGTAATTTTTCCACGACTAAAGGTATCTCCCCCCTTAATCTTGGGGGGGATAATTGTTTAAAAAAAACAGCACATGAAGATGAGCAATTTCTAAGTATAAAAATATTCGTTCTTAACATACCCATTTGAAGTTTGGATCGTTGGAACGCAACGAAAATTCTTTTTTCTTCCTTTATTTTCATTATTAACGGAATAATTTCTTGCCAATTTGTGTTGTAGATTTTTAATGAAGCCCTCAAAAACGTTGGAGTGATTTTTGTAGCCCAAATCCGCCGAAAAGAAAAGAAAAATTACGCACGGGTACAATTACTTTTTGATACATTATTTAATTAGTCAAGTCTCGTATTGGGTCGGCTTTAAATATATCACTTCATCATCTCGATTTTTTTGACGCAGTAATAATTCACCCCGTCCTCCCCCCCCCCCCCCCACGAAAAGTGACATTTCTCATACATCCCTCTACTTCATTAATTGATCAGAACACTCGTGGACAAGAGGGTCGAGAGCGGAGATTAATTACCTGGTAATTAATCGTTGTCGGTACATTCGTTGAGCATCCCCAACCAAAAAAATGCAACTCTTCACGATATTCAGACTCGAGCTCTCCACGGTGTTCTGCAACGTTTTCATACTGCGAAACGATTTATCGTTGATTACCGCCCGCATCATTCTAGCTGTTTCCCCTTTAATTCGCCAGAGCCGAGTTGTCCGATTACCACAAATTTTCTATTGCATTTCATCTCTTCGACTATTAAAATTCGACTTTCTCACCCTCTCGCGAAAGTCCATGAGCAATCGCAAGTTTAGTCGCACGAAAATTATACTCGTTAATATGACACTTAATGGAATAGATCGAGAATAATTGAGTCTTAAATTTGAGACGTAGAGTAATTTCCTTCTTTCATGTTGGCGCGAAAAACTTTAATCATAGCGGTTTGTGTCAATATCGTTTTTCCACATTTAAAGCATTAAAATCAACAAGGACCACAGTCAAAGCATTTACGATTTTTATTTAACATCAACCTTTGTCGTCCCTTTTAACGGAAGCAATAGCCATCTGTATGCATTGCGTACTCTTCGATTGTTTTTACATTAAATAGACACCATAGGTAATCGGGAACATCGTTATCAATTTTCGGAAAATACAGTATCAGTTTTACAAAGAGATTAGTTTTGTTGTTTCTATTAGATTTATCTTACTACTACATTCTTTGTTTCAATACAGAATTTAATAATTAGACAATTTATACAGAAATCGCGTGTTCTGATATCCGAGCTAAAGCACAAGAAAACAGTTAAAATGTAGCCACGGTCACGTTGCGCCGGGTACGAGACGCGAAACGTTTCTGAAGAAGGGATCGTGAGAATCGCGAATAAGAGAGGCTTGACTGTCGGCGTTCTTTGAAAGAGATCTCGGTACTCGCGTTGCGTCGGCGTCGTGTTCATACGCGCGGTTCTCTCTGTCAATGAGTACAATGCTAGAGCATATTCAGTCGAAGTTTGAACTGTCCATCCTCTTCCCGCTAGTTGCCCGCATGTAGGTCGATATATTCAACCGTAAACAAACCGTTTTACCGACCGCCGATAAGTAGTTACCACCTAATAGTCAGAAAATTATTTATAAATAAAACAGCTTACCATCCATCGAACTTTGAAGCACGAGGATGTGTTAGTCGGCAATGTCTGTTATGGGTAATGCAGGAATCGTTCATTACCAGTTACCTACAGCCGGTACATTTCCATGAACGCAAAAGGTATTCACATGAGAGATTCAATAATCATATAAGAATTATCGCTCATTTTCTTGTCAGCTAAGTGGTTCAGTATTAGGTTATCAGCGTGAAAACTCGTAGTAAATGGACTCGTTGGTTGTCGCTTGTAAATAAAGGCCTTTGAACTCACGATCGATATACCCATTGGCGTAGCCAGCATTTTTTCTCGAGGGGGGGGGACAGTCTGATAAAAAAGTAGTTTCTTACACAATGATGTTTTTTTTAAATAAAATTTACTGAATAGTAGATAATCACGTATCGTACTAAAAATATGAAGCTTCAATCACACATTTATGTTAACATTAATACCATACTCTGACAATACCTTAAAAAATAATCAACCAATTTTTCATGATTTAATTCATTTACCAGTCCTTAAACTTCACTTTCAGTAGACAATCAATTAAATAAGTCTTAGGTCTCTTTTTTCAGCAAATCGGCCCAACACTTTTGTAGTTGGATTTTTTTTAACAATGTCATTCTCTGTGTCCAGCAGTAACATACGAGAGAAGCGTTGCTGAAACATTGTGCTTCTAAGTCACGTTTTTATGTGCCTCATGACAAAAAAACTTCTCTCACAGCCGGCCGAGCTCACAGGGAGTACTATTGCTCCTTGGAAAAGTTTATATAAGTTATGGCAGTACTTCTTTTGAGTATATTTTCTTAAATTTTCAGCATTCGATCCCTCATGTTCAAATGAAATTTTGCTTTTCATGACCATCGCTTTAGCTTCTAGGCTGACTGAATTACTCATATTTTGAAATAACTACTGAGGAAATCCTTGCTGTTCTTCATATCCAATTTAAAAATTGCGTCAACTGGGCGAGCTAACGGTAGATTCTCAAATCGGCATTTAAGATATACAATCATCTTATCTATTACTTGGTGGAAAATGTTGATCTTCCAGCCCTTTTGTACTTGTGTATCGGCCGGAAAATTAAATGTTTTATGTTTGCCCACAATTACTTTGATTGCGAAATTTGAATATCTATTCAATTTACGCAATGAAATAGAAACTTTTTATACGAGTTACGAAATTACGATGAGAGGAATAGTTCAAGTAGAAATGTTATATAAGATTGCCAGCTACAATATTATGATATCCAAAAACGAGATCCGATTTTGTCTTACTGACAACAGCCCGCGAAAACTAATAATAAATCATTGATCAAGGAAATATAGAACTCGAACCGGAGGTTACAAACTTTCCAACTACGTCTCTTACAAACATTATTATTCAATGAATAGGAACGTAACGAATCTTTGCTAAACATCAGCCTCGGTTTTCCAAGGACCGTTGCACTCTTTTTCGGCTCTGGTGAAATCCAGTCATTTCAAAGCTTTGTCGCGTACCGTTTTCGACCCTTTCCATTCAGTCCGATACCCAGACCCTCGGTATATTTTTACCAATCGATTGCAAAAAGTCGGAGCTGCCTGGTAGCGAAAAGCGAATGTCGACTGAGGAAGCACACCGAATAAAAATTGGAGTAAATCTCACATTTCTTCGGTATCATTTTTTCCCACATTGTTTATACTTTTACGCTACTCACTTACCGGAAAAAGAAGCTTCATTTGTGTCGCTGCATAAGAGATTAACGCTTATATCTTTATTAAACTCATCATTTTTCTTTCGAGCCAACAACAACATGATTGAGGGTGTAGGTATTTTATTAACACATCGGCGCGTAGTAGAGCGAGTATTTCATTCAATTTTTCTATTACATTAAACTCTGCGTCGTTGTAAGCTGTTCCGAAAAATTAATAGTTGGAGGTTTCATTTAACTGCGCCCGGACACTTTGTCAATAATTGTTTGAGTAAGAACGCGTTGCGCGAGATTCTTCGCATAATTTGTTATTTGATCAGTGATGCTAGGCTTTTTCGGATATTGTTGCTGATTCGGATAATCACCACCTGGATGTCCGTTGGGGTAGCGTTGATTGTCATAGTATCCGGGGCCAGCTGGTTGTTGGTATCCCGGTTGCGGATAAGAACCCGAATACTGCCCACGATTATTGTACTGTCCTTGCTGGCCTTGATATCCACCGGATGCTGGATATCCATGGGATTGACTAGGATAATTCCCTCTCACCGATTGACCCTGATTCTGCTGCGGATAGCCACCATTGCTCGGATAACCCGAGCTTGGATAGCCACTAGCTGAATTTGGATACCCAGCATTTACGGATGTAGCGCTTGAACGTCTGATCGTGTCGTCGTTAGCACCCGAAGAAGGATATCCAGAACTTGAACTTCCCGATGGATATCCCGAATTTGGATAATTCGATGGAGCTCGATAACCAGTTCCGCTGCTGGAAGGATAACCTGAGTTTGAGGGATATCCCGAAGCCGAAGAGCTTGGGTAACCCGAAGATTTTGGATATCCTGAACCGGAAGAACTTGGGTATCCTGAAGAGCTGGGATAACCGGAACCTGAAGAACTCGGATATCCTGAACCGGAAGAACTTGGGTATCCTGAAGAGCTGGGATAACCAGAACCCGAAGAACTTGGATATCCAGAACTGACACTCTGCGCGTTGGTTCTTCTCACTGAACTATCGCTACCCGAAGAAGTTGGGTAACCGGATGATGCGGGATATCCGGAGTTTGCTGATGTCCTTGGATCAGTCGACCTCGATGATTCGTGATCTCCAGTATTTTGACGTCTATAGACGTCTCTAAACTCACCTCCGTTATTGTCTGCGAAAATGTCCAACACTGGTGCATACAGATCAACTGAAAAAAGCATTATGCAGATTGCATAGAGATGGTGATATCGTTCATCCACAGGCCCGAGAGCATGCTAGAGTCCAAACATGCCGAGTCCAATATGCCGCGCAGGTGAGCCGATCCCTCACTCGAAGGATAGACATTTCGCGCCGAGGTGCAATTGAAGGTTAATATTCTAACCGTAAAATGATCAGTCAGATAGATCCGAGAAATAGACGTTATTCCATAAAGTTATGCCTGCTGGTTTAATGTTACCGAATTAAAGAAGTGTATAAATCATTATCAAAGTTGCAGTTTTACAGTTCAAGATCGTGATGATCGTAGAAATAAGTTAGTAGAAAAGCAGCATGCAATTGTGCCCTGTCTTGTTGCATAAAATACCTAGCATTATCATTTGAATTACGTACGAGATATTGTGCAAACATTTATTTTGTCAGTTGTAACGTCGGCAATAGTAAGAAAATGTTTGTGCTGTAAGTACAATTTCGTTCTACAATGGCTAAAATATAATTCGCAGGTTACTTCTAGTTGTCTCTTAAATGCAGTGGAGCGCAGTTCTCGAAGACACAATAAAATGTATTATAACCATAAGACACGTAAGATATATCTTAACAATAATAACATTGAAGATACATCGTTACATTAATAATGGCACTGGTGTATCGGTACGATACCGGACGTTACGAATATTCTATAATTGCACTGATATTGAAAAATAATGAAAACTAAATCCGCATCGTACCTAGTAATTCGTTGAACTTATTGCTTATTACCGATATAAGCTGATGAAAATGAAATATTTTCTCAGGGTCCAATTAAAGACTCGATTGTCGTAATATGGCAAGATAATCCGGATTGAATTATACCATCCATCCCTAACTAGAGAACGTCCACTGACGATTGCCTTTAGAATCAGTAGATGAGTGGGTCTTATAATAATCGTTTCCAGTATTACGCGGAGCAATGGGCTGTCCATGGCGAGAGCCGTGATATCTATCGTTAATATCGTTGGGTGTCGGAAAACCTCCCTTGCTGTTTCCGCGATTACCGGCTGTGTATCGACCACTTGGACGTCCGGAGAATGGTGGTGGTGCCGGTCGACGCCTCTCTCCGTTTGGTCCACGGACTGTTGATATGATCATTTTTATGAACTTCATAATTTATTTTTGTATCGACACGCTTTACTGCCTTAAATGAAACAACGATGTGTTCTTAAAGCATTTTTTAATTGCACTACCAATTATTTCCAGTTTTTGTTTTGTTGTAAAGGAATGAGAAGATACTTTTTTTCTAACCGTGGCAAATTTCAAGCTTTCAATCATTTTATTTTTTCTGAGCAAAGAAACCATTCTTCGAAGAAGATTTAAAACCGATTATAACCAAATGAAGACAATCTTCATATGTAATCGCAGCCAAAAACTCGCCCGTGTTCATGATGGCCAATCAAACCAATCCGCTCATACATATAATTGTGTTGCGTCGATTTAATATAGCTACACAAACAAACTTTTCGTAATGTGTTTGCGCAATAATAACGAATTGATGCATCGGAATTTAACATCAGCAAGCTGACGCGTTTGCCAGATAAGAAACAAACGTTTTAATGCGACGCTAATCTAATGGACGGAGAAGATGCGGGTCATGGGTCATTTTGCGTTTCAGCTCTTCGCTGTCCTTCGCGATCACTTTAAAGGCATCGTCAAATATATTAACCGCCTTGCTGCGACGAGAAATTAAACTGTTCCTACTCGCACTACATTTTTGCGTCGCAATCTTGCACAAAGATTAATTATAGAGCCAGAATCTCTTACTCTTTAGTTTTTGTCGACATCCCTATGGGATTTGAGAAAAACAAGCCATGGTGATCTTAAATGATGCCATCGTGAAGAGGACGGCTATTGACGAAAGCTGATGAAATAAATAGCCGTTTTCATGGTGAAATAAGGCATTTTTAAATCCATAATTCACGTGTACAGCGCGTTTCGTTTTTATTTTCTTGGGCACGTATAATATCAACATATTTAGGTAATATCTCAGGTATATTTTGAACGGATAATCATAAGGATACAAAAATAACTCAACATGCGCAGTATTTTTTTTACACGTAGTTAGAGTTTTCATTAAAATCTCTGGGTTTGGTACGAAGAGATTCCATCTTTAATAACCGGAGGAAGCTGCCACCGAGGACGGAAATGTGATTTATTTTTAAGTGTGATACTTGCAGGACTCAACCGTTCAATATACACATATCACGTGGTGTATCTTCATAACTATCAATAAATCACCGCAGGTACATTTTTTCTCTTGGCTATAAACTAACGAGCCCACGACGGGGCAACAGATTTGTCGTTTTGCCGAGTCCTTACCTCACATTTGAGTTTTCAAGATTTTGTATTCCAATGATTTATAAAAATAAATTCGTTCATTTTTTCTCTCGTAAATTTGTCACGGCTTCTGATCATCGACCGAATATAATTCACAACTCTGCCGCCATAGAGGTAATGATAATATTGAAATCTGAATTGTAAATGCTGTATGCTATGGTGGCGACGAAAAGCAATTCGTGCGCCATCTTGCAGATCAGAAGATCTGTCAACCGGAGCATCCAGACTAATGCTTCCACGTGAGTCGCGTGTATCAAAGAAAATTTCACGAACACGGACGAAAGAATTTACACGTACTTTGGTCGGCAATTTTGAGTTGTTGAAACATTGTTCTTCTTTTGCCGTGGAGTCAGCGAAAAAGCAATAGTGCAACTCTGCACAATACTATATCAAAAATACTAGAGAGCAACGAGACGAGAGAGTGCACACGGTTGACAAAACTTCGTTTTCAACTATTTTTTGGTCATTTTTTCTCACTCCTCTTGGTCGTTTTCATGCTGATTCAAGCGAATAAACGTTTCTCGTTTTACTTCGTTCACTCGATGCATTATTTCGTCTTTGCAGCGACGAGGGAGCAAGAGAGAGAGCGCGAAATGAACATCCCGACATATTTTTTTTATTGTAACATACGCATCAAGCTTTATTGCGCTACCCGTTGCACCGCGACTGTGAGCGCTCAAAAGATTCAACGTTACGGTTGGATATATGCCAGCTTGAACGTTCGCACATTACCTCGCCAATGTTATAACCCATTGCCATTATGTATATTTCATGTATAGGTGCACCAACGTTGATACATTCCCACTCCAATTTTACGTACAAATGCATTCACTCATCCACACACGCACAGACGCACGGTAAAAGACATTCATCATGGATTTATAACAAACCTGACTATACCCGTATGAAAAAAATGTTGGATGGGCACGACAAAAGAATTTTTCATGAAACGCGATTTTTTGTCAATCCGTAAAAAGCTTGCCATTCGACACGAGAGTGTGTCGAGCACGTACACTTTTACATCATACAAGAAGCTGGTGGTCCAAATGTTTTAGGCTTACACAGCTGCCTGTTATATACGAGTGCCTTCGTTCAAGACTCTCGCGTTTTTATCACACGGAAATGTTTTGATTGTTGAATCACGACTATACTTAACCCCAGATCATGTGTAATCACTAAACGAATCCTCAGACAAATACGAATACTGCGTCAATTACGAATTTTCGTATTTCCGTCAATAAAAAGTTGTTCCAATTGAACGCACTTTCAGTAGAAAGGAAAATGTGTGAACCAAAAATACCGGTGTATGTTCAACGCGCTTATATATATTATTGAACCTTATTTCCAAGAATTGTTGAAAGATTTTTGTGTAAGAGTATTTCGAACAATGATGAAGGCGCGTCCAAATTAAGGGGTTAGTCTATTGTGAAAATTTCTATGAATCCATAATCGTTGAGGCAACTTAAATTGAAGAGGAAGGTCCAACATACGATGGAGAAATTGCAGATTGAAGGTTCACTTGGCATTACATCGATAAAACTCCTAGTAAAACTTTGAACGCATTTTTCTCGAAAGTATGTTTTTTTAAACGGTGTACGCGATTTCTTGACAACTAATAAACGGATTGACTAGAAACTTAGTACACTCTTTCACTGTAATAGTAGTTCAGTCTTGACCGACGCGTTTCTGCTTGACCTTATTTAAAATTAGTTATTAACAATCATGTCAATTTTCCTCGAAAATCGGGAAAATATCTTTTTTTTCTTGATAATTGAAGCACGATGGCAAATGAAGTTCGGTCAAGTTTTAGCCAATACTATCCATTTTGAGAAAATAATCGTTTTTTTCGTTCTAGATCAACCGGGTGTCCAAAATCAAGTACACCCTTGTGACCCTCACATTTAAAGGTCTCTTGCGAGATTGTTCATAACTTCTTCAATTATTCATATTTTTAAAAGAAATTTGATTCACAACTTTGTTAATGTACATACAAATAAAAGTCCAAACGATTTTGGAATCATCTTACTTATTCCTTCGATTTTTTTTTCAATTACTCTGATTTTCGGGTCGTCGCGGTAGCCTGACCCCTTAAAAATGTGTTGACTCAACAGAAACTGTGTGGATTCAAAATACTCGCATCTGCCGAGTCGGCATCGGTGCACGAAAATGTTGAAAATGAAAATTCACAAGTAAAGGAAAGTGTATTATTGCTTCGACACTCACGTGTCCCAGCCATTGCAATTTATAGTTAGAGAAAAAGTGTTTCACGAACGATCGATCGACCCAGCTATGTAGTTTGTCCAACAAATAAGTAAAACGCGTGCGGTGCGTTTTACGCGCCTAACGGTCATTTACAATGCGATGAACAGAGAGCTGATGAACAAATAGCACGTTGTGTGAGAGTGAACCACGTCACGAGAGGTGAAGAGTCGCGATGGTGAGGGCCAATCCTGCGAGGAAAACGTGGTAGACTTTCGAACGCATTGTTCTCGAGGAAGTATTTCTGAATCGCGGGTAATGTGCATTCGAGTTGTAATTTCTGGTCTGATAGGGATAATTCGAGTGCGAGGGATACTGCTGATTTGTTGGGTACGGGGGATAGCCCGACGCGCTGTTGCCCGGATAAAAACCACCTGCTGCAGGAGGCGGCGGCTGTTGATAGACGCCGGTCTGTCCAGGCATCGGCATACGATTTTGGGTCGGATACGGCGGGTAACCAAGATTCGTCCCCGACGATGAGGGAGAACCCGAGGGAGGCGAATAAGAACCGGAATGCCCGTTATTATTGTTATTGTTCGAGGGGCTAGGGTCCGCCGGATAGCCGTAATTTGTGCCCGATGAAACGGGATGATTTCTTCCGGTATAGTCGATCGGCGGGGCATTTGCGTTTGCGTAAGGATTCGTGTTGGTCGGTACAGAAGCGTGATTGTTGATGTTGTCGTTGTTATGCGTACGGTGTCCATTCACGATCGAAACACCTGCCGAATCGTAACCTGGAAAATTCGTTCGGGATCAAGTGACTCTGCTTCCATTTCAATAACTTCCGAACCGTTCGAAATATTTTACTACGAGGATTCTTTCGAAACGCGAAAATTTGTCCGCACACGTCGAATAGCTTTACCAATTAATGGCAGGCTTCCCACGGTCAAACTACGCGAACTATCTCGACTCATTGAGATTGCGGATACACGTGCTTTGCAAGTCACTTGTCGATCTACATATCGTCGAGACGTTTCGTCCTGGCGTATAATCAAACATCCGCAAACAAGATTTTAGGGGTGAGTCACGTCGCACGGATTGAACATATGGCCATTTTTTCCAACGTCCTCTTTTGCAATGATAGGTCTTATGAAGGATTTTATAAGAACTGCACAACTTAAAAAGACCCAGCCTATGGTTTGCGGAATGACGCGCAAAATCCAGATTGCAGGGTTTCTAATCACCTCGTAGACAAGAGCAAATGGAGTTAAATGAGCTGATGGAGGAAGCGCGTATGTCTTTCCGCAATTCTCCAACTGCGCAATGGCTTTAATGAGGTAAAGATTCGGAAATACTCCCGAGTAAAAGCCCTTCAAAATGACGGGCAGGGTTTTTTAAAATTACGATGTGCAGAAAAAAATAGACAAAGCCGACAATTCGCACTGAGAGAAATGTATGGTGTTTTCAACCGTATTTTATATTTTCCTGAGGCGACAATCAAATTTTAGAGCCATAGTTACTGCCAAAAGTATAGTACTACTTATTGATAGTTTAACAGTTGCATAAATTATGCCCATACGTTAACCGCAACCACTAATGTTACAAGCATACGTAGATTGTTAAATGCTGTGTAATATAGTAGGTTTTCATAAATTGGGTATTCCCTAACACGATCCAAAATTAACTCCCTCAAGATCTTAAGGGGGGATTGTCTTTTTTTTCGCAAAATTTACCGCTTTTTGGGAATTTTTTTGTGAAGAAAGTATACAACGGAAAACTTGTGAAACTTGGCATATAGTTTTATTGATCTGTTTACTACATACAAAATTTTTTTTTAACAATTTCATCAAAAAATCCGCCTCCCACCCCCCTCGACGCGCGATGGTCCTTTTTTGATGGTGTGCACGATTTCTCAAAAACTATTCAACCGATTGCCTTCAAATTTGGACAGAATGCTCAGCTGACATCCTTTTATCGTTTGATGAAGCAAAAAAGCAATACGTTTAATAGTTTTTTATTTATAACAAAAAATCGATCAATTTTTTTCGAAAAATCGATACTTCAAGTTCAAAACGTCACCAAATCGTCAATTTTTTTTTCCCTTCATCGAACGATAGCTATATGTATCTAAAGTAAAATGCTTTTTGGGTTTTTGTTGCAGGATGAACGTGAAGGCTGTAATCGTGCACACCATCAAAAAAGGACCATCGCGCGTCGAGGGGGGTGGGAGGCGGATTTTTTGATGAAATTGTTTAAAAAATTTTTTGTATGTAGTAAACAGATCAATAAAACTATATGCCAAGTTTCGCAAGTTTTCCGTTGTATACTTTCTTCACAAAAAAATTCCCAAAAAGCGGTAAATTTTGCGAAAAAAAAGACAATCCCCCCTTAATAGTGAACAGGACTAAAATATATATAGATTGATTAAAAATGTTGCTTGTGATTTGCGACGATGTTTATAGTGATTTGTACCGTATTATAAGATACGACCTGCTTTATGCGTATATGGTGCGTTATTCGATTGTTTTTATACACGGCATGCGTGTTGGTTCAAGGCATCAATGCCTTGAATCGACTAAATGCAAGGAATATTCCATAAATCCAAATAAAATACTTAACTGAGAGTTCTATCTCAATGATTTTTATTATAATTCGTCATTCACTGACCTCCCGTAATGATTTATTTTGACGAAAATATTTCGTCGAAAGTATTTTCTGATAATGAAAGTGACCACCCAAATAGATTTTTGGCGCATCGCAATAGTTTCGTACCATATAATAGTGATTTGTACCATATTATATGATATGATCTCCTATATGAGAGTAATATGTGTCCCACTAGAACGGAAGGTGAACTACAAGAAAACGTGTTGAACTGATGTTTTATTTTTTCAATGCAACAAACATACCATATAACAATATCTGAGACACGCGTAGTTATTAAAACAACTAAGGCGTGGTTGCTCGAACTGCAAGTATTTGCTATAAGTAAAAATTACCATAATTTTTTTCGGATAATCATTTTTCATGAGGTATTCTAACAAATGATACTCAACACACGTTAATGTTAACCATATGAATTTTACAAACTTGAATAGAATAGTAGTTTACCTAGAACAAAACCCAACGAATAGTATACAACACTAGTATCTGTGCGCTGATTTTGCACTGAATTAACCATACCTATATTGTCAAGATTTTTACAATAGTTGATAATTATTACGGGAATAATAGATATTCAAACACGCCACCCAAATCGCATGTCTCGATATATTTTTCGGTTATTGTTGTGTTAACCATATTATGATTGCGGTGTCAACAAACTATAGGGATTTTGACTATCCCTTCTTTCACTATGGGCGTTTTTTTTTTGTAAACACCATGGACTTGGTGGATTAACCAACGAGCCATTGTCATAATTTGTGTGCCCCGTCGTGGCGTAAGCTACAATAATTTATATATTCGAATAGTATTTCTTTCATTAATTGAATGAAATTGAAATAATGCACGCATAAAATTAATGTTTGTCTTCTCGCAGCCAGCAAATTATTGCGAACCTCGCTTACACGTACATATGAATGTATGTATAAAAACTCAAAAAAATTCACTTTGGAATTAATTGACAACATTGTTTTTAAAAATAACCGTAAATAGCACCGTCTGGGCACGACTGACCCCTTAATAAATCTAGCGTATTCGTGCCCATGTGTTCAGATGATTATTGCCATGGGAGAAAAGTGTATTTCCCTGCGTATTGATCGCTGTCACATCGTAAGAACGTAAAAGTACAGTCTTTTGCTACTTTTTGCGAAACACTCAACCTAAATAACATCCACTTTATCCTTTACGTAATTTTCTGCGTACCGATTACTAACACATACATGCAAACACATATATTTTTTAGTTACTCCGAGATACATACGTCATGAAAATATGGGTGAGCGTACAAGTTTCATCAGACGGCGATAATGAAATTTCTTTCTGCCTCGCAACATACAGCGATAACCTCGGAATTCGTCATGAAGAAACGTCAAAAGATAGCAAGAATGTGTAGCTCCGGATTTTCCAAGTATATAGCATGTCATAATGGATATATATTCATATGTGTGTGTGTTTAAATATATATGTGTGTGTGTGCGTGTGCGTGCGTGCGTGCGTGTGTGCGTGCGTGCGTGTGTGCGTGCGTGTGTGTGTGTGTGTGTGTGTGTGTGTGTGTGTGTGTGTGTGTGTGTGTGTGTGTGTGTGCGTGTGCGTGTGTGTGTGTGTGTGTGTGTGTGTGTGCACATGAAGTCGTGTGGAGGTAGAATGAAAAAGAAATTGAAAAGTGGTTAAGTACATGGATAGGAAGGATGTTGAATTTCTGGGAGTAGCTTCGGAGGTCTCGACCAAAGGTAGGAGAGAGTAGCACTTACAGTACTACCCTCCACTCCAAGTCTATCGCTAAGTTTTGTACTCCTCTGTGTGCCGCTATGAAAGCGTGCAGAGGAGAGAATAGAGAACGAGAGGTAGATGGAAAGAAAAAACGATGGAACAAAAGACTAGAGCGTAAGAAAGTAAATGGTAAAAAGGCTTCAACGTACATGCGCATAAACGAATTTACATGTGTATGGGACACTCCGCGTAATGAAGATGCATTTTCAAACATTGCAATAATTTAGAACCGCTTCATTGATCGACGCTGCCCGTGATGAAAAATAAAAGGCTCTCAGGCTGAAATAATGGAAAAAAACATGTTTCACCCTTTCGTATCGTCACAAAAGCCAGATGGCTTAATAAAATACAGGAGTTTATCTGAAATTCTGTTTGGTTCGCGTAACCAAATATTTTGACCAGCATTCACAAAAATTGTGTAAGGACGTGATTATTTGAAGAGATTTTGCACAAGTGTACAATAATTTTCAAAAACACATTCGCGATTTTTTCGACGTTTCATTTTCATACATTGACAAAAAAGGCATACATTTTTATTGCCGGTTACCATACATTAGATTAAAAGAAAGAAAATATAAGATACGGAATGACATTTAAGGTTTAATATGAAGAAAACATAAAATATACTTTCGATTATATTTATAATAATGTCAGGGCCGTTGTCGTTGAAATTTTCTTTAACATTACATTTGTGGCTTTTCAACACGTTGAAATATTTTTTGGGCAAACATTCGTTTTCGCTATGCGTAAACCACCCCATACAATATATATGTGAATATGTGCATATATGTACATCGATAAGACTGTAGTCCGGATAAGGCTGTTGGGTGGGCACGTATCGCGTACCAGAAGCACACGCGTATACGTGCCAACGGGATTTTGGAGTCGTTCGGAAGGCTCAGAGTGAAAAAAAAGATACAAAGGAAACTGGAGGTTAAAGTTACGGGGAATATATTCCCTATACGTTCCGGAGTGGATGGACACTGGGATATCTATGTGAGACTGCCTAACGCATCGGGAGATCGGCTCTCAGGTGTCTAGAATATCTGAATGGATTTTCGAGTGGCAGCGAGAATATGGCAAAGGAAGAAAGAAAGCCATCCAAAGATATTTAGAAACTCGCACACGTGCTTCCCATTCCAAAGCATGCCTACCAAAAACCGTTGTATCCTACGATTTGAGCTCGGGGAGATAAGATGGATTGCATGCTCGACGAAATCCACACAAAGTATGAACGATTTCATTCAAAAACAACTATTCCTTGCATGACTTCCGCGAAAAGGCTTTGCAAATGTGTCGATTTTTGTTTTGTTTTTACAAACTATACGGCATAAAATCATATCCTCATAACGTTCTCCGTCATCACCTAATACCTGTATGCTTTATCGAATGCGTAAGCCGTAATATACTTCGATAATAACCATTGGCGTAGCCAGCATTTTTTTCTGGGGGTACAGGGGCGCCGGTCTAGTTTTGTTCACAATCATCTGTTTTAACTAAACTTTAACTCAAACATACTCTTGCAATATCTTTAAGAAACTACTAAATTATCAGCATTCTTTAATTCGGTGATTTAAAATCTTTAAACTTTACTTTCAGTAAGTACTCAATTGAATAAGTTTTAGTTTTCTATTTTTTTCTGCAAATCAGTCCAACACTTTTTTATTTGACATTTATTTTTTTTTAACAATGTTTAACTCTATGATCAGGAGTGACGTATAAGAGAATTGCTTCTGAAACATTGTGCTTCTAAGTCACGTTTTTATCCACCTGATAGCAGAAAAACTTTTCTCACTGCCGGCGCAGCTCACAGGGAGGGATTGCTTCTTGGAAAACTTTATATAAGCTAGGGCAGTACTCCTCTTTAATATGATTTCTTTAATATGCTGCATGTTTTTCATTACCATTGTTTTAGCTTCGGAGGCTGACGTTTCGATTATTAAATGTTTTTAATAATTATTGGTGAAATCCTCTTCGTGCATCATATTTAATTTAATAAATGCGTCAACTGCATGAGTTAACGGTAGATTCTAAAATCGGTGTCTTAGATTTACAATGATATAATCGATTACTTGGTAGTAAATTTTAATCTTCCAGTATTCTTCTGGTTGTATATCGGCTGAGAAATCTAATGTATTGCTTTTGCTTACAGTTAACTTTATTGTGAAATTTAAATATCTATTTGATTTACGTAATGAAATAGCCACTTTTTATACAAATTACAAAATTACGACGAAGGAAATAGTTCAAGTTTTATTACACTATTTCGTTATGCTTTCTTGGGTGAAACTTAAATAAAATGAATCGATTTCTTTTATTTAATTATTACCGGTCGATGTTGTTCTGCGGGGGGGGGGGGGTAAACCACTATTTCTGGCGGGGGCACCTCTACCCTCTCTTGGCTACGCTAATGATGGTAACCTCTTCTACTTGGAGGTATTTAAGAGTTCATGCTGGTGATACGGTTGTATTAGTTAATTCGATTAATTCGTAAGTCTCGGTAGAAAATAACACCAGCAGTATTCGTAATTTTAGCCTTCCCCATGGTTCCCCATGATTCCCCCTTTCCAAATAAAAAAACCAAATCGATCATCCGCACGCATACCCAATGCTTTACACATCCAAGTTATTGTTGTGCATGTGAACGACAGTCGACCTTTTCGACCATTACTACCGTTTTTGTTTTCTCCTCGATGAAATAGAATTTATCATCTCGTGCTATATACATCCCATACCGTTTTTTTAAATTCGTGTATTATTTACGGTTTTCTGTGTGCACGGCAAGTAAATGGGTGTACTCTACTACTCGGAAGTGACGAGAGTCGTTCAGCGTAAGAAAAAAAAACCATGCGAAGGGTTCGAAACGTATATGTGTATATGCTAAATATGATATGGAAAGACCCCGTGGGAAAAAGGGGTGTGAAAGACGTTTCAGCAAATAGCGTGTACAAGAGCTCTAACGTAACACGAGCGTACGAACATTCATACATATACATAAACCCAGCCACAGACAGCTACATATATAAGTATGTATGTGTGTAAAGAACTGTTATAGATGCTTAACATTTTTTTTTTTTAACAAATGGAAAACATTTTAAAATGTTGTGAGAGCCACGGCGAGTAGCTTTTATTTCCTCTCCGTCTCAATTTTCTAGAATGCGCATTTATAAAAGCTTTTACAGTAACAGACGCCGGTACTATGTGAACGGCTATTTGGCGTAAAAAAGCGTCCCCGTGAAGTTAGTTTTTTTCACAAACCATTATAATTATATCCAACTAATTCGGATGACACAGAAAGTGAAGGTTATTGAGTGAGCAAATTAAAATGGAATTTTTATCGCGAAATGTTAAGGAAAAACAAAATGAAATTAAGCGGTATGCATAACCTTGAAATTTCGAATTTTGGTCTATTGAATTTTCTTATTGGGTATAGTCTAAACTTTGATTTGGTTAAAAGATTTTGTCAATATTCCAAAAATTGACCAAGTTATGACCATTTCAGTGGAGCAGGTTGAAACGTCCCGTTGCGTTGCGGCTCTAGCGCTTTGCGGTGCATTGTATGGTTTCTAAGAGTATTGATATAACTTTGTTCAACTAGGCTGTTTGATTGCTATCCGGTGCAGGAATCGCAGATTGAAGGTACAAAAAATAATTGTGATTTCATCTCAAGCAAGTAATCCATACACCAAGGCACTTTCTTACAATTAAATTTTTCAAATAACAATTGGGACAAAAGAGTGCATTTCATAGATAAAAATTGTAAATAAAAGATGTTTAATTTTGTTACTAGCTCCATTAGTAATGGAGATATAACCGACGAAAATCAATCGCATCATCTCTCGCTTATCGTTCCGTCTTTTTCCATAAAAATGTTCCTTGCTATATCTTCAATGCTAATGGAGCTAGCAAAAAAATGTAGAGACATTTTTTTATTGTCAATTCGAAAGGAACATTTTTTATTTAAAACTTTTTTCTACAAAATGCACTTTTTCATCACAATCGCCATTATAACAATTAAACTGTTTATAACGAAAAAAAACCATTCTAGAACAAAATAATTGTCCTATTCGTATTGCCCGTACCCGAAACCATAAAGAACCACCGAAGATATTGAGCAGACCTAAACATTTAAACGAAAATTGTATACGGAAAAATTGGATTTAGTACGTTTTCTTTTCTTAGGTTTATCTCGAAAGTATACTTTGCAATTTGGCGTACGTCGTATCTCAAAATCTAATCGTTCGATTTACTTCAAATTTGGACTGAACATATTTTATAACATTCAATCGATAGACCGGATGATTTTTTCATATGTTCCTCCGTTTGTTCATAACAAACGTTTAAACTGGTTATGTTTGTCGAAAATCGACCATTTTTTTCAAAACAGTACAATTTATGCGCATCTTAAAATTTCGAAAAAGTATCCGTTAGGTTTGTACCTTCACTATTGTACTGAAACTAGATTTTTCAAATTTTTTACTTTAGATGAATCTAGTTACCGGAATCATGTACGCGACCGAGCCGTGCGGAGGGTACAGTCTTGAGATTAAATGACAATGATTACGTTGTTTATATATGTTTTGCAATAAAAAAAAAACGGTTACATGTCAAGACTATGTACTATCTGTGTGCAAAAGATCGACCCTATAATCCCAATACCTGAGAGGAAAAAATATTGAAAATCGATCTGTTCTTTTTAACTTCAAGGTTATGCATACCCTTTAATGAATGGTATGGAGAAAAATAACTGTTGAAATAAGGAAGCGTGGAGTTGTTAGAGACTCACCAGTTGCTGATGCATCGTTGATGCACGTTGGCCGTGCATTTACGTATTCGCAATGCTGACCCCCTCCGCATGTCTTCGTTTCACAAGTCTCTGTAAAAATAATATATATGCTCAGGTATTATCGAATTAGAAGGAAAATAGAAATTTGCTTACCAGTTTTTTTGTTTTGTTTATCGACCATATTTTTGAGGAAGGGACTCTGTTTCAATTTTTTATTGTTCTAAATTTCCCAATATGCTACTCGTAATATAAGAAAATGTGTAAACGCATAAATTGGAACAATGTAATTTACAATCTAGTTGAAAATTGTTTTTCTTTCATAAATATTCGTTTTGCTTACAGAAGAACTTTAAAAGAGCAAAGCAAAAGTATAAATATTCGGAAACATACGTTTGATATTTGTGTTTTTTTCGCATGTCGGATAACCGCACTTATTTTCCGTAGTATCGCACTCTGGGACCATAACACATCTTTCCGTAGACAGACATCCAATATCCTTGCACGTTCTCCCGTACTCTGTAAGAAAACATTTGAAAACATCACATTATTCTCAATTGACACCTTAGGGCCGCCCCTGTGTTGCGTCATCCATATTTTGGTGATTTTTTACCCCCGCCCTGAAATAATCTTATCCAACTACCGTTACCATCATCCAATGACGAGACGCACCCCCCCCCCCCCCCTATTTTAAAATGACATCATTTGTGGATGGCATTTCGAAAAATTTGCACCTTCAAACAATTCCGTGCCGCAACCTAACGCGAGAGCAATGCCCGAAGAATAAGGCAAAAATACATATGCTATGAAGCATAACTTACCTACTAACATTACATTTTTTAATCAATCGACTACCATAAACCAAAACGTGATTTTGTGGATACTGATATACGGACACTACGAGGAAACAAAATGAATTTTTTATATTTCCAATATATATTGCTTATTGAAAATAATAATAACGACTAGTAACGACAATTTATGAGAATTCAAAAATTACACAAAACTCCTGTTTAATGGTGATTTTTTGTTTGCTTATTCGTTAAATGGTTCATTTCTTCGAGCTTGTTTCTACTTGTCGTTTGTGTTTTAAATGTGAGTTTCGTTTGTTTGTATGCTTGGTCGTTATAATTATAATTAATTAGGTACCGTAATGCCCAATAGCCTAAATCCCATACCGCACTTGAAGGTGTGTTTCTGTGAAAGATTCATTGAAGTCGATTCACTAGTACTCGACTTATTAATGAACAAACGTACGGCAAGCCACATTAAGAAAAAAAATACGATGTTCCCACGTGTCTTAGATAATATAAACAATCTGTAGCGGAAATTTCGTGAACATGAAAGAAAATGCAGCCGGAGCACCCCTCACAGTTTCAGTGCATGTATAGAAAGAGATATAGACTAATAAATTTAAATAATCTTCACCAAATTTTACAGAAAAAAAATGATCACTTATATCTTTGAAAACTCCCGAGCGGTATATAAAAAACGAAGAAAAAAACCGTATTCCAATACAGATGTTCCCACAATGAATCTTCGTAATTCCTCTAATCCGTAAAATAGGGTCTCGATGCTTAAATTTACCGTTCAGCCAACTCTGATGGCACAGAATTTTGTAAAATAAAGGGACTGGAATGAGGATTATAGTTCCCGAGTTTTAGTTGCATTTTTCATTGGATTGCAGTCCGAGAAGGGTGCTCGCGAAAATGGCAACGTACATACATTGAAAACGTGAAAAATAAATATTCTACGGAAATCGAAGCTGAATGGGATTGCTACTACAAAAACGCTGCTCCTTGCTTATTCGCAACTATGAAACCCGGGAGAGTTGAGTTCAAATTGGCAGGACGAACAATGAAGGCAGTCGATTACGAATCGTGATGGGCGACCGCAAATTAATTGTAGGGACACAGCGGAATCCGCTGCCATCTTATACGAACGTACACATAACATTTCGCATGTGGAACTGGGCATGAGAAAGCTGAGCGCGCGTTGGGTGTTGCGTTTGCTCGCAGTCGATAAAAAAAAACAAGATAGATTAGATATTTCACGATCGTGTCTTGAGCGTTTTAGGCGAGATGAATACGATTTTCTCCGACGTATTGATAGTGCCAACAAAATCAGGGTCGACGACTACACTTCTGGACAACATTTTTCATGGAATGCTGAAGGGATTATCGCGGTTAATGTATTTTTTCTGCTTCAGACAAAATCTATTAGTCGGAGGGTTCGAAGGTTTCCTGAAACGCTGAAACGAGTGTAGGAAATTAAAGGGAAACTACGTTGAAAGATAAATCTCATTCCGAAATATGTTTTTTTTCTTAGTTAGGTAGAGAGCTTTTAAATTCACCCTTGTATGCCCCTATCACCATTTATATGTGTAGATATATGATAGTATAAGGGTGTAAAATTTTTCGTAACATGACAAAAGAGGCGAGAGACTCGCGTCACAATATGTTGATCAACGAGCGAGCCGCAACCAAGTCGGGGATGTCTACCCTTTGCATTATTTAATATTCCTCCCACATCTCGTCATCTTTCTTTCTCCCTCTTGTCTCTCATCGTCATCCCCTTTGTCTCTCCCGACAGTGGAGAACTCGTAAAAGGCTCATTACGTACTTCAAACGCCTTCTGGCGTCAGAGCTCGCAGAGAAGCGCACGCGTTAAATTAAACCCAGCCAGACCCTTGCCATTTTATCACCCGTTGAGTCTTTTCTAACTTTTTCACTGTGCGCCTATTCCTCGCGTACGAGAGCTAAAAATATAGGCGACGATGTGCATCTCTGTCGCTCTGAGAGCTATCGATCTTTACGCCCTCTGGCGTTGTAGGTAATTGCAAATATTATAAGCTGTCGTATAATCTGTCGGAGATGGTCCTACTGATTATGAGCATTGCAATTACGTCCATCCCGGAGTATGCAGTTTGCTACCGTTTATTCCAACCCTACTTGTAGAATGAAAATAAATCTATACATATTAAACAGTTCCGTAACTAACTAACTGACTGACATATAGACAACGCACAGCCGCTGAAAATACATGAAATGTGGAGGATATGTTCCTTAGAAGGTATAGAGATGCACGAAGAAAGCATTTTTCGAAAAACATCTCTTGGGGAGGTATAATTGGGTATAAAAGTTTGTATGGAAAATTGTATACCTTGCATGTATCAACGCGGGCATGGCCGCGAGCGGAAACTACTATTCACAATAACAACTAAACCTTCATGGAACTTCATACGTTTAAAAAAATGTTCAATCAATATCGTTCTTGGTTACTAACTGTTTTCAGAGAATGGTCCAATGACCAATCGAGGTTTAATTTCATGCGTAGCTAGTTATATTTATCCGGTATGAAGTCAAATGTATAACTTAAGGCCAATTTCTAACCCGTTTTGATCTTCGTTGGCATAAAAAATGGTTGGTTCTTGGCTTGGTCGATGGACATTGATATAACGTGGATAGATCGTGGAATCAAGGGACCGAGAGAGAAAGAGAGAGAAAGAGAGAGAGAGAGAGAGAGAGAGAGAGAGAGAGAGGGAGGGAGAGGGAGGGAGAGAGAGAGAGAAGTCCCTCGAGAGGTGCATGAAGAGCGCACCAAAATGGTAGGAGGTGGAATATTATACATCATTATATACTTTGCAGAAGGGTAATAGTAAGAGATTGAGAGAGAATAGGATGAACTTTGTTACGAAAGTGGAGAGAGCACGAAAAGAGTCAATTTATTGACACATAAATACATCGGCAATATCACCTTTTGCCATTTTATGATCAGCCCCTGCGCTCCCTTTTTCTCTCTTTCCCGTAATGATGAAAGTAGCCCTTTCTCATTCCAGTCTGCATCGTCACACACAGACACACATACTCTAAAAATACAGGTTTTACTATATTCCTCGCATACATCGATCGCACACATTCTCTACTGGATATAATAGGAAATTTTTGTTCAGTCAACTGGACATTCTGCGAGGTTTTTGCGCCCACACATCATATTAAGCTCCCTCATTATCAGTATCGGTGAAAAAATTACACATTTTTATGAAAATATACTGGAAACGGCATATTCTCGCAACAACGACTCTGTACACTAACTTTTCAGTGCAATCTTCATTTTCTCGCTGCCAACCCAAACATAGCCACACAAACATTAATTGACCACCCTCACGCAACTACTATTAAAACAATATATACAAAAATAAACAATTGATATTTATAATATAATGGTGTTATCACACATACGTGTGCCTAGTCTCACAACTATTTACGTATGACGTATTGAAAATTCACATTTATGACGGACGAAAAATTTCGATCCATTTCTCGATTGGGATTTTCGATTATTTTTTTTTATATATTATAAATGCCCATTTCATAAAAGTGAAGCATGAGGTTGGTCAACGTCATAGCAGCGTCGTAATCTGCTGACGTTATTAATCGCAATTCTATTTAAGGATCAGTGGGGGTAGGACCTTTCGAGCGAAAAGAGTTAACTGCACCATCATTGATCCTTGATATACTTATCGGAATAGGAGTTAATACGTGGTCGCATTTGTGACGTCGGCGGACGTCACGTCATCTCTGCCCTAACTCTCGATTTATTTCTCTTTCTCTCGCTTTGCCTCTTACATTTATGAATCCGCCTTTGGCTCATGTCAGTTTTATACGCGCCGAAGAATTCAACTCTTTCATACAATCGCATAGTTATAGCATACCCTTGAACACAATTGATAAAACTCCTGCAACATTATATGTGTGGTGAAAACTGCTTTCGTGGATCGAAAAATCATGTGATCCGACAGACATCCACCTTACAACGATTGTAGCAAAAAACACGAAAGGTATAGTATAGTTTTAATTGTTACGTTACGCCTATTCGCTGAAAGCACAGCAGAGTGAACAATGCAGCCACAGCCTCGAATGAGTGGAAAAATGTTGCCGTAAAATTGCAAATATTACACTCAGAAGGGTAAAACTTAGAATTTGAACGATTATTTAACTTCACTGAAATACTGTGATCCACGAATGGTTGAGGGACAGAGAGAGAGAGAGAGAGAGAGAGAGAGAGAGAGAGAGAGAGAGAGAGAGAGAGAGAGAGAGAGAGAGAAGCGAAAGAGAAAAGTCTATTTCCCTTATCATATCTACGAAACTCTTTTTTAACGTTCGAGGAATTATTGACAGAATAGCAGAACGCTTTTTCTAAATTACCGCCTCATTTTTGTGTAATTTTTTAAAGAGTGGGAATGGCCGAAAAGTCTTCTAATATGTTTCACTGACGTTCATCGTACGATGAATTTGACTCGTTGCCTACGATCCAGTGAACCTATATGTTAGGCCGTTGCTTTGAAAATCGCCGCTTCTTGCGTTTTGTAAGCATTTTTCGTTTGAGTTCTTGAATAAAGTTTTTTTGTTTTTTAAACTTGTTGAATCACATTAATTAAGATATTTTTCCTGGGATGTTACTAGTTCCTCCCAGGTCTCTAGCAAAACCTGAATCCCACGTCGAAAGAATGCTCTGTCTTTTGACACTATATTCATTTGTCAACTCGTTTTTTTATTTCTTCGTATTACGAAATCGATCTTCTAAGGCGTATTGCATCGACCGGAACAAGTGATAATATTTTTTTCGCAGTTTTGTTCACAGCTAATGCAACGTGGGGCCGAATGTTGACGTGCATCGGAATCACCTTGCGGCGATTTAATGCTACTGACGGCCTTTTTTCCACTAAATTACTGTTCAAACGCACCAGCTGCTGTCGATAACGTTCGGCAGTGATTTTTTCTTACGTTTTAACGGCTCACAAAGCACACATGTTGGGTTGTTAAAATAAATTCACTTTTCATTCCCAGTCCCAATACACCCCAAAAAAGGTGTTTTTTCTATGCCTCGGGAGGAAGAAATGGTGGGAATACTGTTGACTTATTAACATTGAGCTGTTCAGCCAATCCTTTAAGTGGTTGAGAAGAGCAACTTTACAATTCGGATTTTTTAAATTTCTTCGACGAACCCGGACGGTGCTTGTCCTAAGGATCACAATTGCCATTTTCCAATCGTTATAACCAATCTCTACATATAATTTCGGATAGTGCGGACTCACCATAAGTCCGTATAAGCAATCGGCGAGTTTCAGCTGCATCTTCATTCAGAGCGAATTAGTGCAGGAGTACAGATCGGAAAAAAAACTAGTCGCGATCCATTTTAAATTTGTTGATTCGAATCACGTTTCTGAACTAACTAGAGCTTCTTTGGACTGGATCTTAGTGGCACGGGGCCACCCTTCAAGGTGACATAAGCGACATGTGTCCGTGCTACAGTATAAGGCACCTAAATTACATGTGTAATTTTACTGTTTGAGTATGCGTCTGTACGCGTGTGGGGGGGGGGGGGGGAGTTAAAACAATTGTTGATCGAGAGTAGTTAGCCTGAGGGTTGGCAAGAGCATTAGAGGGTAGAATACGACACCAGGAATACATCATTTCTCTCGAGAGCATTGTTGTAAACTACAAAGATACTTACTCGAATATCCGTTGACTTGGACAATGGACAGTATAAAAACACAGGCGAATGTAGTTTGCAAGAATTTCTCCATTTTCTGCAACAGAAAAGATCGACGATTGGTTAGACGATCGGCATGCAATGTATCTAGGAGAAATTTGATTGTTTGTTAAGTTAATATAATTCGGCATTGACATAAACGAGCGCTCTGTAATTGAATGCAAGTACCATGATAAAGATAACATCATATACTGTACCGTATATCCGTGTATTGACATTACGAAATTGGAATATGATTTAATCCAACCCGAAATATTAATATTAATTACAATAATAAAAATGTAATTACAATAAAATACAAAATTTGTTTATAAATCAAAGTACAAAATAGTGTACCGTAAATTGAATGAACACTATTTTAAAAATTCCATATTTAGCGACCTAATTACAAATTCAATTCTAAGTTTTACTGCAAATGGAATAAAGAAACTTAACAAAAGATGGAAATATTTCAATTCAATAGATATTGTTTGTTGCGAAAACTAATTCCATTTTTCAGTGGAAGTTCACTTATTATTCCGTTTATAGAATTCTGCAGGTAAAACGAAAACGCCGTGAATGATTTTTTTTACTGACGAATTCAGGAGCAGTGTTTGACTCTCGGTGTCCTTCGGTCATTAATAAACGATTTGGCTGCACTACGAATAGTCTCCGGATAGGGTATCCCCACTTTGCTGCTATTCTCATTCTTACTACTTCGTGATACTTGATAAGGGCATTCGACGGCACAGATAGTTCTATGGAATAATATTTCAAAACTTAAGAGGTCTAGGGTCATTTGAAATGAAATAAATTAGCGTGTGTTTAGTTTATAAAAAGCCCGCGCATAAATATGAAACTCTTTTTTAACTATTTATTATAACATTATAATATGAGAAAATGTTTTGCGAATTATTCTCAGGGTCATAATATCGCGGCTGCAACGTTATGAAACAAATTATGCCAAATCCGGTTTGGCCCCGATATCTTGAACGCCTCTGAAGACTTCAAATTGAATTGTATACAAGAATTGTAAAAAAGTATGATGCATTAATTATATCTAACATCTAGTGAACACATATCTTTTTACGATGTTATAATAACAAACAACTTGATTTTTTCTCCTATTTTTCGTCATCTGAACAGCATTTCGTTCTTATTTTCAATTTTTCAGATATAATCAAACCATGAAAAATTATTTTTTTGCAACATCGCAAAAATTTGACGTCCTGTGCTCGACGGTTGGTAGTCCGCTATCCTTTACTTTAAAATTCCTATGAATGCTTTCTGAAAGATAATTCAAATAAAAGTGAAACCACCAGCTAAGTGGTAGTAGTGTCAGGTGATAAAAACGTAGTGGCAGATTTGTCGGAAATAGTTTTTGTAAATGTTCGATTTAAATAATGGAGGGAAAAGGAAAGCTGCTAGCCTTTTTCGCCAGCTATGCAACCTCTGCCCGACTGAGGACCTAGTTAGTTTTATTCATATGTAATCAACGTTCGAATATTTAGAGTCCGTCAACAATGTGGACATTTTATCAACTGAAAAGAGTATGCCTCTTTTTATTAGAATCTGGTCAAAACTGCGTACCTTAATTTAAATTGATCTGCTGGACTTGATAAAAGCATCCGATAAGAATGCTATTTTCATTTAAATTCTATCGGAATTCTTCTCAGATTCTTTCTGCATTTGAAATCTCATCATCTTCCACGTATTCTCTTGATTAGCTTAATCAAACTTGTGCGAAAACTACCATGTATTGCTACAAAAACGGGTACACAAAATTTTCATCACCCCAGACTACTACAACTTGGCTGGTCATTTCGTTCGTACTTAAATCATTTTTTTGGAAAGCATTTATTATGATTGTACGGGACAACGGACTAATTTTCTCATATGGCGCGTCAGATTCTGACGCGATTCGAACAAACGAATTAATAATGTATGCTTCGGTAAGTAAAAACAAACCTTTTTAAATGCGAACAGATTTTATATCAAGTAAGATACTGGACACACGATAGCAACAAATCTGAATTTGCTATTAGTTTGCATTGATGAAATCAATACCCACATTTTTGGCTTATTGATATCTAAAGAAATGCATTTTTAATTGCTTGTAATCGACGTAAACATTCTATATTTTTGGCTTCGCAATACAAAAAGATGTGTTGTTTTCACTGTTTTCGCTCACTACAAGGAAAATCTATATTTTACCATTTTGATACCTAAAGAAAATTAATATTTTTCGGGTTGGATTAATGAAGAGAAAACACATTTTTCACTGCCCGGTATTCAATGATATTGCTTTTCTTTTTCACCGAGCGATCCAAGAGAAATTAATATGTTTTTATTTTCCGATACCTAAACAGCTATAAGAAGTGTCCAATGTTTGCGAGCGATTCGAGACAAATCCATATTATTTTATTGTCTCTGCGATACCTGAAGATACGCTGTTTTGAGAGGTATATGAAATATTTTCTTTGCACTTCTTACTTCTATTCCATCAATACAAAAACAGTTTTTATAAAATGTTTTTATCGATTGTAAATAATGAACGCTATAATAGGAGCATACAGATTTGGTTGCGCATTGCAGAAATGTTCAAGTTAGACATCAAATGCAACGTTATGTACGATTTTTACACCCACCAAATTTTGATGCGAACCAATCGTCAAATTCTTTATTCAGAAGTTCCCCAGAATAAATATATCAGCATAGGCTAATAAATCGCTTATAAAAGCTGTAGAAGTTTTCTATAACAAACAAATTATATGCAAAATTCAAACCAAAATTGCCACATCAATGGAGTGACGCATGTGCAACTCACGACTTCCGTCAGCGGGCCGGATACATACTGGAGATATCTACAAGATTTATAATATTTTCTGACGCATTGATTAATATGATGATCATATCTCAGCATCAGTTGAACGGACTAAGTCTCAAAGAAAAGAATTGGAAACCTTAGGATGTAATTGTTCCTACGGACAGTCATCAAAATTTGGTTCTCTGGCCTGGTTGCTAAATACAGGCATTAAAAATGTCCACTTCCGGTATTTTTGTGGACTGTCGCCCCGCTATATCCACGTTAGCCCGCCGACTTTAAGTGCTTGGCGACATGACGCTACCGCGTTTCTTGATCGAGGGAAGCCGAAAAAAATTTCTGGGCTTTCTTAAAATCGCCATCCATTCGACTGTAATCGTAGTAAAACAGGGTTTAACATAATTTGCCTTGTAGCCTCAGAGCGCCGATATTAATAGCCGAGAAATAATTCTGGAGAATTTATTTTATTTCATGTTAGAAAAAACACCCCAAGAAAAAAAATTCTTATCTTCATTAACAGAGTCGTTACAAACGATTGAACTCATGCCAATCTCTGGGGTTCGAAACCTTCCTACCCCCCCTCCCCCGCAGGAATATCCGCCAGCCGATAAAACTTTGTTTTGCTACTAGTTGGATGCTAATTTCATTGGGTAAAATTAATATGCAGTTGAACAATCGAGCCTGCGACCCCCATTTACTATTATGACACCGATGGCAGTGAATTTGTTTTTCTACAACTATAAGGAATTTGATAACTGAAAATAATCATTTGTCGGCTGTCATCCATTTGTGTCACCTTATGACGCAGTTATAGACGTCACTATCGAATAGATAATACAGTGGGATGTTTGGATAGATCAATGAGTTGACTTATACGATATGTGGCCGACCAATTATTGATCTTCAGTAAATGCGGACAGTTATATTCGTTGTTAAAATGAGAAACGTTATGAATCTGGGTAAAAAGAATTCTTTTATTACACAAAAAGCAACAAAACATATCGTGTCATTATTTCCAATGGCTCGCAGTGGGAAGATCAAACAGCCGAAATACTTCCTTAAAACGATACGTTTTTTGATATTTCAAAGCGTTGGAAGAACATTTGTGTAGATCATTTTTTATTAACTTATATGTCATATCGACTGTTTTACTCAGAACAAATATAGGAAGAGATATATCTTGCTTCAGACTTTCCCAACAACAAATATGTATGATAATAATGCCGAGTAATAGTTCATATGATTTAAAAATATTTGTTTAAAGAATCAAAACATTCTGTTTAATATTTAAAAAATAAAGTTTTTTTACATTATGTTTGCGAATGTATTTTCGCATAAATATTCTACATTAAACTTCAGTTCGATACATTTTTCATAAAGGGCTAGACTAATGACGAACACTCGTTCGACGCTTGAGGCAACTCAGAGTGAACAGGAAGATCCAAGATTTGGTGCAGGAATCGCAGATCGAAGGTAACCTTATGATCACAACGATAGAACTGCTAATAAAACTTTGAGCGCGTTTTTCTCGAAACTATGTTTTTCAAAACGGTGTGCACGATTTCTCCACATGTAATGAACGGATTGACTTGTAACGTGGTACACTTATGCAGTGTAATATTAGTTTAGTCTTGATCGACGTTTTTCTTAACTTTTCCTTATATAATATTCTTTACATAATAATGATGACATTTTCCCTCGAACAAGTCGAAAATAAATCAAACATTTTTTTAACGATTAAAACACGATGCCAAATAAAGCTCGGTCATCCTACGCCAATATTATCTATTTCAAGGGGAAAAACCCATTTCTTTTGTTTTCAATCAATCGGGGGCCCAAAATCAAGTACACCGTTAAGTCCCTCACGTTCTAAGGCCCGTCACAAGATTGTTTATAACTTCTTTAATTATCGCCGTTTTTTAATAAATTCAGTCGCAATTTTTTTACTGTACATCCAACTAAATGTCCGAACGATTTTCCAATCATCTTACTTATTCCTTTAAAATGATTGTTTTTTTTAATAACCCTGATTTTCTGTTCTTCGCAGTACCCTAAACCCCTAAACGGCAACTACGCATAGGATCAAATAAAGACGAAATTGTATGTATTCGAAATGAAAATACGCGATTTTATGTATATGGGAAAAAAATTGGAGCTAAAAAAATATGAAATTGAAAATGGAGATTTTATAGAAACCACATTTTTTTAATAAAAAATTTAGATCAATTCATTTGAGCTATTATTATCAGAATTTAGTATCCTCAACCATACCATCATTTCCAATTCGGTTATTCATCTTCTTAGCGGCAATACACCCAAGACTTCCAACAATACTTCCTTTTCCTTGAAAATGTACAATTAATGGTTTCGATTAAGCTGCGGTTCGATTGAAACGATCGATAAACTTCCAATTGTTGACAAAGTAACGGAAATGTGAACCACTCGAGGAAATAGGTCGGGTAAACAAAATATATTGCGTGCGTCAGAGGAATACAATACACACAATAAGCGCACACCTTCTCCCCCAAATGTTGCAGGTGTCTACAACTTTTTGACAGTGTAAATCATTATGCCATTCAGCAAAATATCGGTATATAAGAGTGAAAACAGAGGTCCGAGCACCTTTGAACGCCACATGTAGATCGAAACTCATGAAAGAAGGTTCCATTACGCGATCATAATTTTACTAAAATTTTAAAGCGCTGCAAATGAGTTTATACATTTTATAAAATCAAGGAGCGGTTAACAGAACAACGGTCGTTTACAGCCGAGAAAAAACGTACGATTCAACGATGCGTCATCAAGTACGTCATTGATTAATTATATATATATATATGCGATACGACTATCAGTTCCGAGAAAAAGGCATTCGAAATAAAAAAAATATATCGTAAACAAAATGCTACAATCCGTTTTCAACATGGTTAAATTTTCTCGCTGTTTCGAAAATTGTGAAAACGCGAAAACCTTCCAACAAAAAATACTTTCTAAAGAGTCACGACAATGTAATTTATCATTAAAAGAATTTCAATCCGCGAATTATGTGCTCGGCCACATCCAATTGCGATACGCGTCAATAAAAAAATGTCGAAATATCGAAACCGTAAGCGGTTTGATTGCATACAAAAAAAATGCAGTTCGACTGAAAAATTGCGTTGCCACTAACCCAAATTCCTTACCGGCCTACCTCTATTCAAATTCAAATCACGAAAACGCTACAAGAAAATCAACTGTTTTCGTTGATTTCGTCAAGAGAAAAATTGAAAACGTGCGAAGTAGGGAAAAGAGCACAGTTTTAGAACTGGGAGAAGTGCGTACGTACCAGACCGTATGCTCGAGTCGCAGAAAAGGAACGATCCATTCCACAGCAAAGTTACTGCGACACTGATGCCAGCGAATGGAAGGAGTGTGCGGTAAAATTCAGTATGGCTACCCGAGAGCGTGAGCAACCGCTCACGCAAACACGTAAAATTCCGTATGTGTGTATGTGTGTGTGTACATATATATATATATATATATATATATCAGATCGCCGAGCAGCCGAGAGTTCGCCAAGCGAGAAGAATTGCCGGCATATATATACATATATGTATGAACGTCGTGTGTAAATCAGTGTGAGAAAGACGAAGAGAGAGTGGAAGGTCGCTCGTTGACCGTGAACAAGACGGAAGAGGATGGAAGCTACGGGCCGAGGGCAGGGTCCTTTAGAGTAGTGGTAACGAAATATCATGGGTCGGATGCATGTACACATCGCCGCGGAGCGACAAGCGACGAGAGAGAGCAGCCATGAAGAGAGATAGCGCGAGAAAGAGAGAGAAAGAGAATCGCGGCAAAGCGGAAGATGTAGTCGCGTACTCCATAGATAGATGAAGAGAGCGAAAAGGTCCCCCAACCCAAAAGAGACAGAAGTACCCGATAATAAAGAAATTTGAGATGCACTTTTCGTAGCACCATAACGAAAACTTGTAGATTTCTTTTAATCATTTTTCCATGAGTAAGAAATGAGTATTGTATATTAGTAAACATTTGTTGTTCTTGTGAGGAGTCGATGCACACGTGTAACAGTGCCGGATTTATACTTTTCTTAAATATAGGTCACTAGATTTTGTGTAGCCCCTCCTATCTTAAGACCTTAGGCCACAGTAACGGGTATAAAATCATGTGCGAATTTCACAATTTTTTTTTCGTATGAAAAAGTGATTCACTCATAAAATTAATTACACATCTATTTAGTATGAATATCAAGCTGTTAGAAAATACATATATTTTTTTTTCAATGTACACAATGGCCGACGACTAATATTTTCTTTTGTCATCTTTTTTTTTCGGCGCTCCGCGCCGTGACATTTGGCATCCACGATTTGTTACCTAGAACAAAAAAAACAAAAATTCTCGTCAATCTACATTAGAACACCTAGAGAAGTACGTAGGGAATTTAAAAAAATATTGTTTTATTCAAAAGTTGTAGGTATTTCAACTTAAGAAACGAATTTTCAGTGAACATTTTTGTTATAACTGCTCTTAAACTGCTCATAGAATGAAAAGTTTTCGGTTAAACAGAAATTCCGTAAGTACTTCTCTGCGAAATGCAATTAGGAACATAACTTTTAAATTTGAAGTAAATTGAGTGAAAATTGTTGAAGTTATTTGTCACGCCAATTGGAAAAAAGCTGTTTCGAGAAGTTTCGGGTAGTCGGCCATTTTGTACGTTGAAAAAAAATCTAACAGCTTAATATTCTCATACGAAAAAAATTGTTAAATTCGCACATGATTTTATACCCGTTACTGTGGCTTAAGGCCTTCAGGGAGGACACCACTGTAACATCTTCGAAAAAAACGTTTTTTTGAAAACGATTTTAAAAAATCTATTGAACCTAGCAGAATCGTGGAATTAATTCCCGGGAAGATTGTATAAAAATCCATTAAATAATTCACCATCAATTATCGTCACCAATATTCCGAGACATGATTCAATACGCCTGGTTTGCCTCAAAATTATCAGTTACTAGAAACATTTTCATGAATGTTGATGCGACATGTTTTTGTACGGATGTATTGCAAACTCCCAGCGATTGTGAAAAAACCGCTTTTATATGTTGCGCAAAATGTCACAAAAATTATTGCTTTGATTGTTTCTACGATAATTACCACTGCGGTTTTTGTATATAATTATTATATGAATAAAAATTGAATTTTTCCTATTCGACTTTGTAATTCTCATTAAAAACCCAATGTTCCTCCTCAAATACTTTACAATGAAAAATAAAAAACCCACCGTTATAAATTGGTTTATTGGAAAAAAAAAAGAAAATAATTTTAAAAAAATGACAATAATAAAAAAAATAATGTAAATAAATTTTTTTAAATAATGTAGGGATGAAAAACGTTTTGAATAATTGTTGGGATAACAAAAAAAAAGATCCGAAGGTGGAATCGAACGCGAGACCTCCGGCGCAAAAGACCGAGCCCTAACCGTCTAGACTAGACGGCGGCTCGACAAGTGCCCGACATTTCAAACTCATAAGGCACCTAAGAAACTTTGAATCGATTTTTCTCGGAATTTTCTGAGTAGTGCGTCCTAGTACTTTAACCACGTGAGGTGCCTCACGGTGATGGTGAGGGGTCCTCTTTCACCATAAAAAAATCGGCCAAATCTCCGACCCCACGGTCGTGCCGTCTCCTTGTTAGTTCCAGGATTAAATTTACGACAGTTCTACTGCGTGCCGCGGAGAGGGTTGGCTGAAAACAAATAGTACTATAGAGACTCATGCGCCGCCATTTTGTATTCTTTTGACAAATATTTTTTTTGCATACTTCATTATACACCGAACGAAGCCTAAAAGTTCTTTCACCCATGTATCTTTTTCCTTTCTTAAAAAAAAACCAAAGGAAACGGTTGAAAATGACCAGTTACAGTAGTGTCCTCCCTTAATCACTTATATTTACCTGGGTCATTTTAGGTGCCTCTAGAATCCGCCGCCCCTTAAAGTCTGCCGCCCGTAGGCTGCGGCCTATACGGCCTATTGGCAAATCCAGGACTGCCGTGTAAACTTTTACGTCCAGACTGATTACGATAAACCAATCGATCTCTGAGTGAATTTATAATTGTTTACAATAGGAGCAAAACAATTATAAGCGTGACGGACATCATTGGAACAATTTTTTGTAAACTGACGCAGGGAAGCGTCAAGTTGTTTGCATTTTTTCGGTTATCAATTGTAAACTATTTTATCATTACACCGAATGTGATTTGTTTTTTACCGTGGGAATCAAAATTAAGTGATGGAATTAATTATTTTCAATTGCAGTTCCAATCATACGGCTGATGGGGATGGATTGAATTTTATTTTTCGATCAATTTTCCGACGCTCTCGGAGCCACAGAAGCTCGACGAGGGGGTGAAATAATTCACACTTTATTCTGGTTCTGTGCAAAAAATATTCGGCCAATGTACGTATTTCCGTGCAGATAATTTGATGAAAGTTTACCTCGGCAGAACGGCAATACTTGAGTTCCATAAAAGTTCTTTTTTCATCTCGATTTCTTCATCGGTAGCTCTCGAACGTATGCAGAGTCGTATACGTTGATTTTTTCCCGTAGTTTTAATCCATTACAGGACTTTGTTCGGAAAAAACTTTAAATTTATTTCTTCTAACCATGGAAAATGTAACGAAAATGATCGTCATCGATATTGATAATACGGAGTTCGAAGACGGTAATTTGTATCTTACTTGTTACTAATGTAGGGGTTAGGGTACTGCGAAAATGAAGAACACTCGTTCACCACTTAAGGCAACTCAAATTGAAGGAGAAGGTCCGATATATAGTGCAGGAATCGCAAATTGAAGGTGACCTTATGATTACGACGATAGAACTGCTAGTAAAACTTCAAACGCGTTTATCTTGAAAATATGTTTTCAAAACGGTGCAGTGTACTCGATTTCTCGACATCTAATGAACGGATTTACTTGATATTTGGTACACTGATTCAGTCTAATAGTAGTTTAGTCTTGACCGATGTTTTTCTTCTTACCATTTCTTTAGAAAGTTGTTAACAATAATGATGTCACTATTCCTCGACAAATCGAGAAAAAATAGATATTTCTATTTTGATGCTTGGGACACGTTTACAAAAAAAGCTCGGCCATGTCTTAGCCACTATTATCTATTTCAAGAAGAAAACTGGTTTTTTTTCTGTTTCGGATCAACTGGGTGACCAAAGTCAAGTACACCGTCGAGCCGTTCACGTTCAAAGGTCCATTACGAGATTGTTTATAACTTTAATTATTAATACTTTATGAAACTTGGCGTACAACTCTATTAACTCTCCGTAGTCACGCTACCGGAGAATTTCACGGTAGTCGCACTGGGTCGATGCTATCCAGACAGTTAAAAAAAAACGATCATGAGAAAGCCATCCGGCCGATGTGGATGAAAAAATTACGGAACATGCTTTGGGCATTGCAAATTACGTACATTTGTTTCAAAAAAAAAATAGCAATGAGTTTAAGAAACAATAAGGGGTGAATGCAGAAACGGACACTTTGTCACTCAACAAATCATAACCGTGGCGATTTTTTGTATTTTTAACAAAAATTTGGAAGTTATCCTCCTTAAATGTGAACCTTTTAGGGAAAAAATAGTAGTGTATATGTGTCTATCTGCGTAGTGCGCGTCGCAAAAAAGCTATTTGGGTAATTCATTCATTCGAAATGATCATTTTTCATGTAATATGTCTTTTTTAACAGATGCGATTCGATTACTTTGTTGGTTTTCTTGGAATACAACAGTTTCAAATATTTCGAAATCTTTTTACAAAACAGATTTGGCAGAAAAATCGGCGTTATCCTTTTTTTCTGTATTTTGAGTATGAAAATCATTTCTCTGGAGTGTAACTATGCAAACTTCATATACAAGCTGAAGAAGTATTAAAAATTCAAAAATAGAATAAGGTATTCAAAATAAATACCTTATTACTAATACAAAAACAGAATTCAAAATTCAAAAACAGAAGAAAACATTCCCCGAAACCTTTGGAAATTTATTTCATTCCTCCCTGAAAAAAAAATAAAAAATAAGCACGGGTATCTCACAATAAATTACGAAATTTGTTCTCAATCATTCCTCTGAAGAGCTGTAAATCAGTTCATATAATGTGTGACGGGTAGGGATACGGTATTGAATAAAAAGTATCGATACTATACTCATGCGTAGTATCGGTGGAAACGTATCATACTCATAAAAGTATCGATACCGTGGGGTATCGATACTTTTGTAGTATCGATTGATCTTTGAAACGAAAAACAAAAAATTCACAAAAAAGTTTACAAAAAATCTTCATAGAAAAGCTGAAAAGTATTAATACCTTGGGGTATGTTTCCAGATTTTCTATGAAGTTTTTCTTAAATCATTGTATTTCGTTTCATGAAAATTCAACATCTATCCACATTTTGGGATTTGAGAAATTTAAAAGAACTCTACAACTCCTGGTCTAAAATACAAACGGTGAGTAATAATGCAATGTATATAGCATGTAAAATGTACCTACACGGGCCTACACGGGCGGAACGGGCCCTGCAGCAGTAGCGGGGGGGGGGGGGGGCTCGATGAGGCCACAGGTGTTCTCTCTGGCGCGGCCGGTGACGGGGATATGTCGGCGGGCACTGTCTGCGGCGTCTTTATCACAAAGCACACTCACACAAACAAAAGCGAGCAAGGGAGAAAAAAACATGGCAGCACAACATAAAGGAAAAACGAATAACGCATCAAAAGAAACGGGGCCCCCAACCCCGACAACAACAACGACAAAGACAAAGACGCAGACAGGAGGACCAACGGACGGACGAACGGGACAAAAGACAGTACCGATCGCGTCTGTAGCGGAGACGGCTGAAGCAAAGATCAGGGCCCAGCTGCAGTTCATCAGGGAATGCCTGATGAAAATGGAAGAAAAGACGCGGGTGTAACGGAACATAAGCACCGTAATAACGACCAATATGGCAAGGATCCGGGAAGCGGCAGACGAGGCGTGGCACGAATGTGACAGAATGGACGTGCTCGGGACCGGTGAGGGACAGCGTGGCGCGAATGAACAAGTCACGCCAGAAATGAAACGATAGCGCGAGACCACGGGCTGAAGCCCGGACCTGACGCCGGCCAAACAGCCGGGCGGAGCCCACCCCGTGGCAAACAGTCGTGCGGAAACAGAATGGACAGAACAGACAGGTGACGAAAACGCCGACGACTGCGACTGCGATGCCAACGGCAACAACTGCAACGCCGACGGTAAAGAGAGGGGATGGGAGCCGCCCGGCCCGGAAAACCAGCACTGGGGTGGTCCTCATCAGACCCAGCGGGGGTAAGACGTACGCTGAGACAATGCGACGTATGAAAGCCGTTAACCCTGCAACCGAAAAGGTGCAGGTCAGCGGCTATCGCATGACAAAGGACGGAGGTTACTTGCTCCGCGTCAAAAGCGGGGCGGGAGATCGACAGAACTTCCAGGACAAGTTTCGGCAAGCCCTGGGGGCGGACGCACAGGTACGAGACATGACCTCCAATTTTAGACTGAACATACTGGACCTGGACTGTGTTACTGACAAAGAGGAAGTGATGGAGGTACTTCAACTAGAGACAAAGGACACGAGGGACCCGAAGGTGCATATCTTCGGGCCCAATAAACAGGGACAGTGCATGGCTGTGTACGAGCTTGAGGAGGGCGCCGCAAACGCCTTACTCAAAAAAGGACGGCTGAAAATCGGATGGGTGTACTGCCGCATCAGACCTAGGACGGAAGTGACCAAGTGCTATCGGTGCCTTGAGTGCGGACATACTAGGACACAATGCAACGAACCGGACAGAAGACAAAACTGCAGGAAATGTGGCAAGGTGGACCACGTCGGCAAGGACTGCAGACTGGAACCGACATGCTTCCCGTGCACTGAGGTGGAGCACGGGAGTACCGCTCATGCACCGGGCTCCGGGGCATGTGCGGTCTTCAGGGCGGCGCTGGAGGAGTGCAGGAAAAAGACACAGATGTGACGGTGTTACAAGGTAACATGAACAGATGCGAGGAAGCACACCTTCTGCTTCCTCAAATCGCGACGGTACATAACGCTGACGTACTCATACTGAGCGAACAGTACAGGTACACGACGAACCGGACGTGGTTCCAAAACGGCACGGGCACGCCGGCCATATGCGTTAAAATCCATGGCATGCGTGACCATGGGTGACCTTAATGCGAGAGCGATCGAGTGGGGCATGACCAAGACGGACAGACGCGGACGTCTGCTGCTAGAAATGGCAGCAAGACTGAACCTGATAGTTGCCAACACGGGACGAGTACCGACATACATAAGACCGGGGGTGGGCTCCTCGATACCGGATGTGACAATGATCTCGGACTGTCTCCTGCCACTAATGACGCGATGGACGGTGATCGATGACTACACGGCCAGCGACCACCAATACATCGTCTTTGAGGTGGCGTGACTTACAGCGACGCGACGTAACGGGCCAGAACGACCCCCGCGGTGGAATGTACTCAAACTGGACAGCGACAAGTTCTCGAGGGTGCTACTGGAAGTAGTCCCACCCTCAAAGGCAGTTCCGCACGAACTGACAGGACGGAGAAGGACCGAACGACTCGTGAACAAGACAACAAAACTAACGGTACGCTTATGCAAAGCTTCAATGCTGCGCAAGAGCACACGACAAAACAGAGGAGCGACACACTGGTGGACGGACGAGATTGCCCAGCTGCGGAGACTCCGCATACAGGCGAAACGCCGAATGTACCGGTCCCGGGGAAAAGACAAGCCATACGCGGCCGCACTAACGACACAATACAAAACGGCACGGAGGACGCTGACGTTCAGCACGCGCTGGAAGACGGCTAGATTGGTCCTCCTGAGCAAAGGAAAAGGGGAACCCCATATGCCGTCTTCCTACAGACCCTTGAGTCTCCTGGATACGACGGGCAAAGTTTTCGAACTCCTTAGACCGAGACTGACGGACGCCATAATTTCGCGGCCGGGGGCCTAGCAGACAGCCAGTAGGGGTACCGCAAAGGGCGATCGACGATAGGGGCGATCCGCGAGATAGCTGAGACCGTCAGGGAGACGGACGAAGCTTGCCACTCGGCAAGGCCCCTAGTTATACTGGCGATACTGGACGTGATTTCCCCTACCTCCTTCGGGTATTGAAGGACTACCTTAATGACAGACACATCACGAACGAAACGGAGGAAGAACCGGTGACCTGTAACATTACCACGTGGGTTACGCAAGGATCCATACTAGGACCGGACTTGTGGAACGTTACATACGAAAGCCTGCTCAGGCTGAAAATGCCGTGAAACGCATCGCTCGTCGCTTACGCCGATGATCGTGGAACGCAATGCAGATCTGGCCCAGCTGACACTCAACCAGGTCATGAGGCGCATCGATAGATGGATGACGGCTCACGGACTGACTCTTGAGCTAGACAAGACAGAGATCCTTATGTTGACCAGACGACGGATATCGACGATTATACCGATGACAGTCGGGATGGAATAAACGGCAACTAGGGGGGAGGCCAAGTATCTGGGGGTAACCCTGGATACGAAGCTGACCTTTTGGCCACACATAAAACGGACGGCCGAGAGGGCGGCGGTGAAGATTGCTTTGCTTAGCCGCCTGATGGCCAATACGCACGGACCGAAACCATCGATACGTATACTACTAACGACGGCTCACTCGATACTCCTGCATGGCGCAGAGATCTGGGCCGATGCGCTCGCCGTAAAAAAATACAAAAAAGCAATGACGTACGCACAAAGACAGGGAGCACTAAGGATAGCGTGCGCATACAGAACCGTCTCAGCCGAGGGGGTTCTGGTTGTGGCGAGCGTGATTCCTATAGACCTACTAGCCACGGAACGCAAACGAATCTACGAACGCGACGAAAGGACCAAAAGGGCTGACGCGGCAGCGCGTGAAAGGGAAAGGACCCTGACAAACTGGCACGTACGCTGGACGACCGAGACGGGAGGAACGTGGACTAAACGACTTATACGGGACCTAAGACGGTGGATGGAGCGGGGTTTTGGGGAGGTAAATTTCTACCTAACTCAATTCCTCACCGGACATGGCTACTTCCGCAAGTACTTACATGACATGAAACGGGTACAGACGCCAGACTGTAAGTACTGCGGACACATACTAAACGACGTGGAGCATACGTTCTTCACGTGCGACAGATGGACGACACTAAGACAACAACTGGAACGGAGGACAGGTGTTATCACACCTGATAACATAGTTGGAACGATGCTACAGGACGAAGACAACTGGAAACTCATCGCCACGTTTATCGAGGCGGTTCTGAGAGGAAAGAAAGAGGACGGATGCCTGGAGAGTGAATGAGAATGAATGACAAAGGAATGAAAGGTTATGTATGAACGGGATCCTTGGGACTGACAAACGGCACGAAACGGACGATGGACAGGTCCCGCGGGGGTGAAGTTATACTTACGTGTTGCCACCCCGCGGAGACAAGACAGAGGAGGTTTTTAGTCGGAAAGCCATAGGGAGAATCCGACATACGGGAGAGAATGTGTGTCTCTCCTGTGGTGCCTAACGCATTTTCCCCTCGTAAAAAAAATAATAATTATAATATGTACCTACATAGCAGATACACTGCAAGCCCTATGAATGTTTCTACGTTAAGAAGAATAAGCAATATGTATGAATGTCTTGCAATCTAAAATTTCAATTATACGTTATACATTTAAAACCACCCATTCATCCTCTGTACAATCGGTAATAAATAGTAATTTGTGTAGCCGTTTTGGTGATAGCCTATTTTTTGTTTTCTACATAGTACTGCCTGCCTTTGAATATAATCTTTCTGAAGGCACAGGTATAACTGCAATTGCCAGGTATTCTTTAGCCAGTTTATATAATTGTGGATATACATTTTTCATATGAGCCCACTGTTCAAATGGATTTGTAAATAGTGGCGACACGGATGTTGCTAAACATAGCGTCATCTCGTCCTTTAGATTCACTGAATCTGCGGGTTTGAGAAAGAAGAACTGGCTTCACATCTTTTTTTCTATGGGCCACAGATTTGTGATAACTGGAAAAGTCATAAGATGGGTCAGCCGACGAACTACTATCTGTCTCGCTACTAGTACCAGGGGGGCAGCGTTTATTGCTATCAATCGTCTTATCATAAATATTGTTCGGGCATAAGCTCTGGCATCTCGGAAATGTATGTTTTTGAACCTGCGATGGAATAAGCAAGACATGGCTACCAAATGACTATCTTCTACTTGTCCAAACCTGCGTTGAATTTGTTTCATTATCTCGCTTTGAAGTGCTCCTGGCATACTGTCACTAGACACAGTTGATGCATCTGTGCTTTTAAACAGTTGATCATTGGTATAATATATTGGTCTCCGGATATTTCTTTAGAAATATATTCCAGTGGTTTTAAAATATGAAACAGATCTTTAATATTCTGTATTTTTATGGCCGAGGGTGGGCACGATAGGAGCCAGTTCGATATATCTCTCAAGCATATAATAGCCAGAATTCCAACAAGTCTTTATATCTAAAATCAATTGCAACGTAATTCCAGTCTGTATTTGCCATAATTAATCACTTTCAATTCCGCTTGACTTGAAATATTTAACAACTTCTCTTACTTTGTAACACAATGAATTACAATGGTTAATATACCTTGTCGATTCAGCTATAAGATTTATTGTACGAGCAAAATAAGATAAATGTTTTGCTCTACCCACAAATCTTGTAACACCAGCGACCATGTTGGCACCATTATCAATAACTATAGCTCTGATTTTCTCAGATTTGATATTTATTCCTTGACAAGTTTCTTGCATCTTTTCAGAAATATAGTCAACAGTATGCCGTTGATCGAGTGCAACAGTAGCAATGCAGCGTGAGATCATTTTATTGTTATCTAAATAGTGAGCAGTGCCACCTAAATAACTGGTTGTGGTCATCATCTCAGTCCATACGTCATAAGTTAGTGAGACATGGCATAAAGCATCGAATTTTAATTCAATTTTTAATCGTATAACACTGTTGAAACTGTCCAAATTTTCTTGCAAGGTGTCTACGCTTGGAATTTCAAAAGATGGCAAACATGATGCATGCATTTTCTAAATCCACGACCTTTAACAATGTCGAATGGCATTTTCTCTACACAAATAGAATAAAGCAACAATTTGCATAATAAAGTTCACCGTCCCTCCCTCAGCATAAGATAGATTTTTCTGTAATGTTTCCCTAATGGAAAGTTGTTTTTTTTTTCATCGGTGGGATGCCTTCTGCGTCCGATGAATTCTCTGATAAATGGGCAGAGGTGGAGGGCTTTTCCACAGCAGTGATGTCAATAGGCTCTCTGAATGATGATGGTTGTTGTTCTTGTGTCATTGGCCGTTTTCATGGTAAATCGTTTGTCATTTGTCTGGGTTCATTATCTTCTTTGTTGAAAAATACAGCATAAGTTTATAACTTTTTTACGAAACAAGAACACTAAAGCCCTGCAGTGTGACATACCTCATAGATGAGCTTTTTTCCGTATCTTCAGATAAACGATGATTTAGTTCTTTTTCAAATCAAAATGAGCCGGTTTCAGAAATAGTGACAAACTAAAAAGTATAACATAATAATTGTCTTGTAAGGCTAAACATACATGCAAAATCATTTTTGGATGTACCTACCTATTCAAATACAAATCTTATGCCGATAATTACCTACATTATATACTTTTGAAATCGGTCCCAAAATACTAATATTAATAAAAATTAGTATGTACGATTATAATTTTTTTGCATTTATTGGGTGTAGGTATTACCCAGTGCTGAGGTGTATTTAAACACGTTCGTAGTTTATTTAGCGGTTTAAGATTTAGGCGTTTATAAGATTCATTTTTGATAGGTAATTTGAGGGATCTTTGATAGGTTCAGGTTCAGAATTGGACTTTATAATAATGAAATAACTTCCTTAGAACAATATGTCAGGTCAAACGCTCGACTCTTCTACGCTCTTATTGAAGAAAAGTTTGTTGAAGACGCGGGGAATTTCAATCATTGAACTGTTGCTATTGAATTGTAGTGTACTTGAGAATCGTTACTACCGACTTCTACTCATTGTCAGAAATCGTGTTTGAACTGGATCCTTGCGGCGTATCCTAATGCCTAACTCTTAATCGGGTCGCTTTATTTATTTATTAATTCCCATACCATTCTTACCAGGAAAGCCACAAAAAAAGCATACATGAAACTTAATGGTACCCACTTAAGGTATCCGTGGTGTGATGGTATGGCAAGGCTGCATATGGAGTCCGTTGTCCCTAGAGAACGAGGAAATAAATCGAAAGGAAAAGAAATATTCTTAGATTATTAGTAGATTTACCTTGATGTTGTGGGATGCTTGTGCAACTGTTTCTTGAAATTCGACGTATTTCCCAATGATTTCAAGATTATGAAGCAAATCTTGCATTTTACTTCATTACTGTTTAGCTGAGTATAATATTTCCACATCTCACTTTTCCTAGGACCCAATGTACTAACCTGTCAACACGCATGCAAATGGCGCGCATATAAACGACTTACTGACAAACCAATGGTTATTTCCAAGTAAGTCGAATCAACGTTTCAAACACGGGAACGGCCGAACGGGTACGCTGACGCTGTTTGAAACGTTGATTCGACTTGCTTGCAAATAACAATTGCAGTCGACTTACTTGTAATAACAAAAACGCCGCCGTCTGCGTCGCTTTCCTTTTGAGCGTCGTTAACGGTAACTTTTTTGTGTCGCGTAATGCCAGCCTGAGCTCTGAAAAAAGTATTCGATACCTACCATGAAGTACCGATTGTAGTGAAAGAATCGATTGTAAAGTATCGAGTACAAGAGTATCGGCATCGATGTAAATGTACTCGATACGTAAAAGTGTCGATACTTTTTCCGTCTCCCCAGTGACGGATGGTGCTAGGCAGGGTTGAAAAAAAAACAGATTTATTTCAAAAACAACAAAGCATAATGTTTTATTTAGAAAAGAAAAAAACAGGTTTTAAACATTGATTAAAACATGTTTAAAACAATATGAGATGTTATCGAAAGTACAGCTGATATCGCGATGAAACTATTATTTGTATATTAAATATGTTAAACAATTTGAAGCCGTTTACATTATGTTTCTTACTTGTTTACTAAAGTACATAATAAGATCGTTAAAATTATTATTCAATAGTTAATTTCTCTGATTCATGATTCGTCCTCATTTCTAGAATTAGTCAATTATAAAATAAGTATGTTAAAGTTAACATTTTTTGCATCCATATGTCTCGCTCACTCATCTCATCACACATCATGACAGCCGGATTTCTGTTTAGTGCTCTCATAATTGCAACTAATTTAGCTGCTTTTCCCGTCCCAAGACGGTTTCGTAATTTGGAATGCACTAATCCAAAAGTTGAAAATAATCTTTCGATTTCAGCAGAAAAGGCAGTGGCTGTAAATAACTGAGTTGTTAATTCTGTTGTCTCCGAATGTAATTTGTTTTCTAATGATTTCCATCACAACGACACGTGTGTTTTCTTCAGTAGATCTTCCTTAAACATTTATCCTTTAAGGCCTTAGGCCACAGTAACGGGTATAAAATCATATGCGAATTCAACCATTTTTTTCGTATGAAAAAGTGATTCACTCATAAAATTAATTACACATCTATTTAGTATGAATATCAAGCTGTTAGAATTATTTTTCGATGTACAAAATGGCCGACTCCTGATATTTTCTTTTGTTATCTTTTTTTTTAGGCGTTCCGCGGCGTGACATTTAGCATCCACAATTTTTTACCTAGAAAAAAAAACAAAAATTCTCGTCAATCTACATCAGAATACCTAGAGAAGTACGGACGGAATTTAAAAAATGTTGTTTTATTCAAAAGTTGTAGGTATTTGAACTTATGAAATGAATTTTTAGTGAAAAATTTCGTTATAACTGCTCACAAACTGCTCATAGAATGAAAAGTTTTCGATTGATCAGAAATTCCGTACGTACTTCTCTGCGAAATGCAATGAGGAACATAACTTTTAAATTTGAAGTAAATCGAGTGAAAATTGTTGAAGTTATTTGTCACGCGAATTGGAAAAAAGCTGTTTCGAGAAGTTTCGAGTAGTCTGCAATTTTGTACATCGAAAAAAATATATATATATATTTTCTAACAGCTTGATATTCATACTAAATAGATGTGTAATTAATTTAATGAATAAATCACTTTTTCATACGAAAAAATGGTTACATTCGCACATGATTTTATACCCGTTACTGTGGCCTAAAGCCTTACAGGGATAAGCCATCGCACGATACGTGAGTACATCTTTCATCGCCTGTGGAGAACGCGAATCTATGAACTCCATGCCTGGTGTATCCTCTTATTCTGATAATCCTTCACCTTTCTATTTGGGGTCTAGAATTAAAGCGGTAAAATGTGCTGGGATCATGGCAAGGTCGTATCTGCCTTTCAGCCTGTTTTTTTCCTCCCATGACCAATCCTATGAGAAAAGAGACTTCCAAATGTATGCAGTTTCGCTTAAGACGCAGACATCTTTTTGGACAAGATCAAGAGCAGTTGTTACTTTTTTAAGTTTTTAAAAGTATTTTTCCACATTTTCTTTCCGCTCTATGTCCTGAACTTCTTTTACGACAGACAAGTCCAATACGGATCTATGTTCGCTGCATACTTTAGCAAAATAGTGCCAGTTAATGATGTATGACTCAAAACAGTCAGCCAAAGTGTTCCACCTAACATCTTGCGGTAGCACCAGTTTTTTCCACCAACTTCCTTGTACTTTGCCCTAAGAAATGGTGATATTTAAAATATTTGATGATATTTTTACTCTTGTTTTCAAATCTTGCTAATGAACGTCTTTGGCGAATAAATTCAGAATATGGGCTGAGCAACCATATGTAATTATATCACCAATCTGACTGTCCTCCAACTCTGCACATTGTCTTCTCATCTGTGCCATATTGGCGGCGTTGTCTATTACGAAGCTACGTACATGGAAACCAAGATGTTGACATTTTTTAATACTGTCTACCGCCAGACTCAGAAGGTAATCACTAGTATGATTTTGCCTGCAGTATCTATTGTATCAATAAGATGGACTTTACCGCTATCATCAATGGTAGTTGCACTGACACAAACGATAGGCTCGTTGTGAATTTTACTCCATCCATCTAGACGGATACTCCATACACACAACTTTTCCTTTCAAATCAATTTTCATTTTTTTTCCACATTACCATGCACATCATCTATAAATTTCCTTCCAATTTGTTTTCTGTTTGGTGTATAGCCTGGTCTTATCATTTTCATTAAGCTAATGAATTCTGGATACTCAAAGTGCCGTAATCCAGAGTTAGTGGCACAGAAGTATTTCGCTATCTGTATATCTATTTTCTGCTTTTTTCTGACGTCTTCACCACAAACTGTGACATCATAATTGATGACGACGAGACTTCTTTCTTCGATTTCTTTGCAATGAGTTTGACGTGGTCAGACTCGTCAGCAACTTCAACCAAATTTTTGACATCTGTAAAATAACATCAGCCACATAATGCCAATAATAGGATAATGTTTGTACTTCACTGTTAGGGTTAAAATGCTTAGTGAATAAACTGAATAAATATTTTTTCACCAAATTGGTTTTGGTGTCAAAGCATAAAATGCCAATCATATTACCCAAAAAAACTTTTAATTTTGAATAAACTATTTTTAAACCTTAGAATATACCTATCCTAGAAGACCCACCCCGGCTTCGAGCGGGGGATATATTTTATAACCCAACAAAGCTCACACTCCGTCGCGTTATTCCTCTCCAGTCGAAGGTTGTCTGGAAGAGATTTCTTTGAGCGAGAAGACCGCCCATCGTTGCACTTAATTCTCACCTACATGATTGTTTTTTTTTGTTTGCTATAAAACGTTTTCAATAAAAAGTCTATTTATCCCAATGCCCGCTCCTCCCTAACTTCAACATGCCATTTCATCCTTGTAAGCATTGATTTCGAAGCAAAACATTTTTTTTTCTTATTTACTTTGATGAGTACATAAACTAAGTTTCCAGTTAATCAACCCACGAAATAAGATTTTTCAATATAAACTTTAACACACCATTTCACCCACTTTGGGGTTGGTTTCCGAAAAATCCTTTGTTAATGCATCTACATCATAAAAGAAGCATCTTCTTAATTTCAGGTCTCTAGGACTTACGGTTTAGGCTATGGGCGCATATATCAGTCAATCAGTTAGCAGTCACGGAACTGTTTGATACAACCTGTAACATAATTAACGCAAGTTCTGAAAGTAGTTTGTTCTAAATCGACTACAGACTTGATTCCAGCTATTTTTAATGCATGTAATTTTTTTGCCAAAAACAAAATTAAGAAAAAAAATTAATTTGAATTTATCTTACCGGTGATTCAATCTAACAGTTAAGGAAAAGTTAAACTTATATTAAGCCTAAAAGACTGGTAATAGCACTCAAGGACTCAATAAGACATTAATAATAGCAATCACGCTATATTTCACGCGTTAGGGATAAATCTATTTTTTTTTTATTATAACATTTTAGTTTAATAAAGATGCATTTCAGTGATTATTATTACTAGGTGCGCAACTAAGTTCCCGCTGTTTTTCAAGAGATGGCTCCTCTAGTAAGTGCTGGTCGATTGTGACATAACCAAACTGTCATGAACCAAACTTAGGCATATGATAAATAAACTGCTTTGACACATTAGTGATTTTGTTTTTGCGTCATATACTTTTGGTTGTGTGAAAATGTCTGATTTTGTGCCAAATAATGGTCATTTGCGGGAACTGTTGTTTTTCTTCTTTCATTCGAAGAAAACGGCCGCTGAAGCGCATCGAGAACTCCAAAAAGTTTACGGAGATGCTGCTCTAAGTGAAACCACGTGCCGTGATTGGTTCCGCCGCTTCAAAGACGGTGATTTCGATGTTGACGACCGTTCACGTGAAGGAAGGCCAAAAACCTTCGAAGACGCTGAATTGGAGGCATTGCTCGATGAGGATCCGTGCCAAACGCAAAAAGAGCTTGCTTCAGCATTAGGAGTTACCCGCCAAGCCATTTCCAAGCGATTGCATGCGTTGGGAATGATTCAAAAACAAACAAGGAACTTGGGTTCCTTATGATTTGAAGCCGAGAGACGTTGAGCGTCGTTTTTTCGCCTGTGAACAACTGCTCCAGCGGCAAAAAAGGAAGGGTTTTCTTCATCGCATCGTTACGGGTGATGAAAAATGGATTCATTACAGCAACCCAAAGAGAACAACATCATGGGGACTGCCCGGTCATGCTTCTACGTCGTCGGCTCGGCCGAATATTCACGCTGCGAAGGTTTTGCTGTGTATTTGGTGGGACCAGGGTGGTGTTATTTATTATGAGCTTTTGAAACCGAACGAAACCATCACTGGAGAACGGTATCGAACTCAATTGATGCGATTGCGCCGCGCACTGCGCGAAAAGCGACCACAATATGAGCAGAGGCACGAAAAAGTGATTTTACAGCATGACAATGCTCGGCCTCACGTTGCCACACCCGTTAAAACCTACTAAGAAACGCTCAAATGGGAAGTCCTACCCCACCCGCCATATTCCCCAAATATTGCGCCGTCCGATTATTACTTGTTCCGTCCGATGGCATATTGTCTGGCTAATCAGCAGTTCTGCTCGAATGAAGACAACTCAAAATGGCTTGATTCGTGGATAGCCTCAAAAGACGAACACTTCTATCTTGACGGTATTCGAGCTCTGCCAGAAAGATGGGAAAAAGTTGTCGCTAGCGATGGGCAATATTTTGAATGATTCATTTGTAACCATTTTTTCACAATAAAGTGGCATTTTCATAAAAAAAAAACAGCGAGAACTTAGTTACGCACCTAATATATTGTAACTAGATGATCTAATTAGTGTGTTCGAGGTCTTGCATTAATTATTTTACACGTAATATTTAGGTTAACATTTAGATTTATTGTATTAATTGTACGAGCTTACCGTAATGACCGCAACCTAATGAAGTAGATGCGCCTGATTTTGCAAATAAATAATAAGTACACTGTTGTCGAATGCACCCTCATTCGAGCAACCAGCCCCACCAAATTCTTCTTCAATACTTGCCCTCCACACGTATTTTTTTCCGTTCACCATGCAGCTTCGTGAAATGCGGCCCAAGTGGATATTTTTTACATCTTGTAGACATTTTTTAGTGCTATCGATTTTCGACCATGCACGCAGCCCATGTAGGGTGATCGGTAGTGGCCAACGATTGGCCGATGCTCGACGCCAAGCTTGCCAACATTGGCACTCGAGCTTGGCCCGATCATCGACCGAGCCTCGGATGATAAGAGCGGCCCGATATTTGCAATCAACATTGGCCCTAGAGTGGCTTATGAGAATCGGCCGAGCATCGCGTAGGAGTTCATTCGAGAATCGGCCAACAATAAGTCCCCGTCAAGATTGCCATCATGGGCACTCGAGCTTGGCCCGATTATCGACCGTGTCTTGGCGGATAATTGTGACCCGATATAGATCACCAAAATTGGTCCTGCACAGCTAAAAAAAGACTTGAACCTTGAACCTACCTACTCATAACTAAGCACGGTACCCCTATGCTACCGAGTGCTTGTAAAATCTGAGTCGCAGATATGGCATAAGAGACCAAATGGATTCTCATCATTATTTGTATCACATAAACTTTATCAATTAGTTAATATCATTGTGATAATTAGAGAGTTTTATCGAATGACATGTTATAGAATTTTCACACATAACCTATATATATACAGGGTGTCCCAGAAGAAACGTACGCCCTTCTAGCATCCGGTAGGAAAAAAAATTCTGAGACGAAAAGTCCTCAGTCATTTTTTTATAAGACGCATAGATAATTAATTATGAATTAAAATAAATAGCCAATCAGGTGCGCGCTACAGCGGAAAGACAGCGCAGAGGCGAGGGATAGGGGAATGCGTTGTAATTGCGTGGCCTGAAAATGTGTGCGGAGGGAAAATTCCGAAAGCATGTGTGCAAGTGTGTGTGTGTTTGTGTGCAAGTGTGTGCATACGTGTGTGTAATTGAGAGAGTGTGTGTGCGTGTGATTAAGTGTGTGAGTGTGCGTATGCAAGTGTGTGTGTGTGTGTGTGCGCGTGCGCGTATGCAAGTGTGTGTGTGCGCGTGCGCGCGCGCAAGTGCGTGCGTGTGCGTGTGCGTGTGCGTGTGCGTGTGCGTGTGCGTGTGCGTGTGCGTGTGCGTGTGCGTGCGTGCGTGCGTGCGTGTGTGTGTGTGTGTGTGTGTGTGTGTGTGTGTGTGTGTGTGTGTGTGTGTGTGTGTGTGTGTGTGTGTGTGTGTGTGTGTGTGTGTGTGTGTGTGCGCGGGTGTGCGTGTGCGCGTGTGCGCGTGTGTATGTGTGCACTTGCACACATGCTTTCGGAATTTTCCCACCGCACACATTTTCAGGCGCACGCAATTACAACGCATTCCCCTATCCCCCCCTCTACGCTGTCTTTCCACTGTAGCGCGCACCTGATTGGCCATTTATTTTAATTCATAATATAACGATCAAACGAACTTACCTTTACGTGAAGTTCGATCGTTATTATATGAAAATGTCGCTCGAGATGATTACATATGCAGCGCCTTCTGCTGCTGGTTGTTTTCACACGCTTTAGAGTGCTTAGCAACAAAAAACAAGCTTAGGCTGCTGCTTGGTCCTAGCAACCGTCAGCTAAGCTTGTTATTCTTCATTTTTAAGAGTTGTTTGTTGAGAAATTGTATGGGTTATTTATTGGGCAGGGAGGGAGGTAATCATCTCGAGCGACATTTTCATATAATAACGATCGAACTTCACGTAAAGCTAAGTTCGTTTGATCGTTATATTATATTTCAAATGTCGCTCTTCGATGATTACATGTGCAGCAGTTTAGAGTTTACAATTTCTCGTTGCTTATAGTAAATGATTCGAATTCTTGGGTAAGAACGAAACATTTATTAAAATATCACAGTCTTACAACATGTAGCCTCAGGCCCTTATGAACTGTATCACTTCTTTGTGAGTATTGAAACAGCAAAAAACTTATTATTCGATACAATGGGGCGATTGTAGAATTTCGCAAACATTAGTGATCTGTTAGACCATCCTGCTGTACGTTTTATTGTTTCGAGATCTACTCCCTTAGTCAGAGCTGTTGAGGTAGATGCATGTCTTATACTATATGCCGAAAAAATATCAGTGTTGATTCCTGCCTTTTTCAAAACAAGATTTATCCATCTGCTGATCGTTTGAGCTGAGACATTTTTATACGGTCTCCTTGTTGCAATAAATAAGCTTGATACGTCACCTTTCAATTCTTTTATACGGTCTAAATAATTCAATAATGCTGTGGCGACGCACAGTTTTGGTCGGTCCGGCAAAAAAGGTAACGTTAGCAAGGGTTGTAACGTACCCGGGTGAGAGGTCTTTAATGTAGCAGGAACTTTTATTCTTATTTCTGATTCTTGACGCGAAATATTACTTATGTCTAGGCTTGCTAGGGTCTGTATTCTATGACCAGTGCATAAGGCAAGTAATACTACGCACTTTTCCGTTAAACATGTCAAAGATAAATCATTATTCGCCTCCAAATTCTCGATAAAATTCAAAATCTTTTCCGTATCCCAGGTTTCGTCATATTTTGGTTTAGGCGGTTTTATGTTGAATATCCCTTTCAAAAACCGGCTAATGAGTGAGTCCTCGGTGGTCGCTTTCTTATACAAAATATTAATTGCTGATCTTGCACAATTGAGTGTACTATAAGAAGCTCCCTCGTGGAACCTTTTTGTGAGGAAATCCAAAATGTCACTGTTTGAGGCAGCATATACGTCGAGGGACTTATTCATACAGAATTTCCACCATTCCTTAAGGTGTGAATTATATTGTTTTAAAGTAGATTCGGCGATTGATGCTAGGAGAATCCTTGAAGCCTCCTCCGAGATATTTTGTCTTAAGAAACCTTCCCTGATACACGCGCTGCCACCAGGGTAAGTTTGGTAGCTAGTGGATGGCGTATTGATCTACACGGAGAACACAAAAGATCCAATGACGGTCTGAACTGTAAGATATTTCCTCTTACCATAGAATGGAAGATCGGATACCATGGTTGGGTAGGCCACCATGGCACGACTAAAATACCCTCTGCCTGGTCGTGTCTGATTTTTTGAAGGACGTGCAAAATTAGAGAAAATGGCGGAAAACTGTAAAAGAACCAGGGTTTCCACGATATAATAAGGGCATCTACCGCGAACGAATCAGGATCTCTATGCCAGGAGCAGTATCTCTTGCATTTGGTATTTATTCTGGAAGCAAAGAGGTCTATTTCTGGTATTCAGAAGTTTTTTAGTATTTTTTGAAAGGCTGAAAAAGACAATTCCCACTATGTGTCCACGTTATTAATTCTCGATTCGTGATCTGCTTCAATGTTTTCCTTTGATGGTATATAGGTCGCAACAATCCATAAATTTCGTGTTTCACACCACTGCCAAATTTCTTTTGATAATTTATTAAATTTCTGGAACCGTGTTCCCCCCATTTTATTCACATAATGAATGGCTGTGGTATTGTCAACTCGTAAGAGGACTTCGCAATTCGTCAGATTGGCCGTGAAAATTTTTAGAGCGAAGAGAATAGCTAATAATTCTAAGTAGTTTATAGATTCTTTTCTTTCGTTAAATGACCATAAGCCTCCCGAAGATACTCCCTTGCAGGATGGTCCCCATCCGGTAAGTGAGGCATCTGTAAAAATCACAGCGATGTACTGGGCTTTTTTTATAGTGTTGCAAGCGTCCGTTAGCCTACTCCTCCACCAAAGAAGATCTTTCCGTGTATAATGGGGAATGTGCATAATACGATCATAATCATGAGCATTTAAGATTAATGCAAACATCTTTGCTCTTTCTAAATCTCTACAGTACAATAAACTGTATGATACTCCTGGACCGGCTGCAATTAAGGAGCCAATCAACTGAGCGAACTCCCTAATTTTACATTTTTGTTTTTTAAGAAAGGAATCAATCAAGTATTTTAATTTCGTCCTCTTCTCGTCCGTTAATTCAATCGTGAATTTTTTCGTATCAATGTTGAAACCCAGATATTTGCATCGTTTCGCCGGTATTAAGGTACTCTTTTCAAAATTAATAATAAATCCCAAACTTTGTAGGAGACTTATTGTTCGAGTGATGTTCTCGAGGCATGTTGTATAGTTATCACCTACACAGAGAATATCGTCGAAATAAATGCACGAAATTAATCCTTCAGATCGAAGTCGATGCATTATAGGTTTCATCAATTTGGTGAAAACATAAGGGGCAGTCGATAATCCAAATGGAAGACAAGTGAATTCATAAGTCTGGTTCAAAAATTGGAATCGCAAAAATGTACAATGAGATTGATGAATCGGAATAAGGAAATAGGCATCTTTTAAATCAATAGACGCTAGAAAAAATTGCTCCGATACAAGTCTTGTTGCAGTCCTGATATCTTCCATCTTAAAGTGCTCCTGGCAAATAAATTTATTAAGGCCTTTCAAATTTAGAATAAATCTTTTTGAACCGTCTGTTTTTGGTATGAGAAAAAAGGTTGAGAGAAACTGTCCCTCGCTGGGTTGACATTGGCGAACAGCTTCTTAATCAACTTGTTTATAGCCTGTTTTATCTCGCCTATTTCCCTGATAGATCGTTTTGGTTCTCGAGGTGACTAAGGTTGACTTATCTGACCCATGATTGGTATTTTATACCCTTTGACACATTGTATTATGAATGGGTCGGTCGAGATCTCTTTCCAGGTTTTCAAATAATTTTTTATGTTTCCCGCCTTACCTCTACTGTCTTGTGTGAGAGGTTGGTTTGCGATTTATGTGAGTCCGTGATTGGTGCCGACCCGGGCCTCGAGTCGATGAGCTCTGCGATCTCGCTCGAAAATTCATTTTTGAGAAGCTCCTGTCGCCCCCCTGATGCTGCTTCCCTTGACGTACAGGTAGGGCTCTCCAGTTTAAAGTTTTTCTTGGCGCTGGCTTTGGCTGTGGTCGTTTCGATTTTAATTCCTCTCCAAATTTGACCATAGCCTGAACCGATTTTACAGTTTCTGACAATTTTTCGCCATAGAGGAAAGTGTCAGTTTTGGATTCATCCAGCGCCGTCCTGATTTCTGCTTGGATTGTAGGAGAAATAAAAGCTTTCCTCGCTGTGGAGAAGTTCCGATGGAGTTGAGCTGCCATCTTTATAGAGTCGCTCAACTTTTCAATTATTTCGTATTTGTCAATGTCATCATTCTTCATTAATAGTGTTTGAAGAATTAGTGATATTGACACAATCAGTGAGCCCGCAATGTTCTGATTGGCAATAAAATGCTCATCTCTTTTGACAGTCTGTACTCCTGAAGACGCTTTAATTTCAGGGTTAAGCTTTGGGGCTTCGATGAAGCAATCCTCAATTTCGCGAGGATAAATATCCAAATGGGCAAGAGAATATCCTTGATATCCTTTCCATGATCTATCGTTAACCATTCGATTAGTAGATCTTTCAGATCACATTGTATTTTTATTTTTTCGATTTTGTTTTTGGCTGGTAATCCCAAAGCTTGGAGTACATCCTCTTCCAAGCTTTCTGGAGGATCTCTTTCATTTACCGTGACACAGTCATTGGTTATCGATTCCATTGGTAACTGGGTGATCAAATCGATATTGGCGTCGCTTCGGGTCTCTTTTTCCTGCTCCGTGTCTTTATCTAAAGCGAGAAGAAACAGGGGGGAGGAGGTGTATATAACCAATCTGGATGACTTTTAGTTTTAAGGCTTTCACGGCTCTTTATGTAATGAGAAGAGTATGTGGCTTCCGGATGGAGGCCGTGTTGAGGATCAGCGTTGTGCCGACGTTTCGCAAACGTTACAGTCTGCATCATCAGGGCTGAGAGCTCCGATACTGAAGCTCTCGTGTCTCAGGTATTCCTTATATAGTTGCAGTCATCGTTCCAGATCGCTGCACCAGCCAATCAGATGTTTTAATTGATCAGCTGGTCAATTAAAAAAACCGGGAGGACGGTGTGCCAAATAGGATTGACGTGATATCCTCCATCTCTGTTTAGATTGTCCGGATGTTTTCGGATTTCCAAGCCTTCTCGGTGTTTCCTGGAAAAATAGCTGTTTGATGGGGCCAGACTTTGGGCTTTGTCGAACTGGATGGCATGACCAGTCTCCATCCAATGTTCGGCCAGCGCTGATTGTGTAATATGGCCATATTTGATACACCGTTGGTGTTCTTTGATCCGTGTACTGATCTTCCTCCCGGTTTCCCCTATGTACACTTTACCGCATGAGCAGGGTATTTTGTATACTCCTGGTGCACTTAATGGTGGTCTTTGGTCTTTTGCACTCGGAATCACTTGTGCTAGTTTCTTCTGAGGTTTGAAGATGACGCGCACGTTATGTTTTCCAAGGACCCTGCCTATGCGATCGGCGAATCTGGATGACTGTCCTTGAGGATAAGTTCTACCAGAAAGGTGAGTGCGATCTGCTTTGCCTCGAGTCAAAGTCATCGCCTCGAAGAAAGAGAAAACTAAGAAAACTAAGAAATATATTCGACCGATCTGGATGACTGTCCTTGTGGATAAGTTCTACCAGAAAGGTGAGTACGATCTGCTTTGCGTCTAGCCAAAGTCATCGCCTCTGAATATATATATCTCTCTCTTTACCTTCATTATATTCAGATGACGCCTCTACGGACGGTGATACGTTGCTCATATAACTGTTTGGATTGGTTGGTGAAGAATCTTCGATGAATTTAGCCCGTTTCCATCTATCCATTAGTTTCTTAATTTTCCGTTGACAATGTTCCTGTTCTTCTTCTCTCGTACGCTTCCTTTTCTTCGATTTTCCCATGATCTTCGCTGAGATTTATAGCGCACTCGTAACACGATGTGAATGATCCAACACACCAGAAAACAATGAAGAATAACAAGCTTAGCTGACGGTTACTAGGACCAAGCAGCAGCCTAAGCTTGTTTTTTGTTGCTAAGCACTCTAAAGCGTGTGAAAACAACCAGCAGCAGAAGGCGCTGCATATGTAATTATCGAAGAGCGACATTTGAAATATAATTAATGATGTATGCGTCTGATCAAAAAAAGACTGAGGATTTTTCGTCTCAGAATTTTTTTTCCTACCACATGCTAGAAGGGCGTACGTTACTTCTGGGACACCCTGTATATATATAATTCCTCTCTCTCCACCCTCTCTACCCCCACAACCCTTTAATATGTGTGTTGCAATAAAGACAGACCTTTAGTTCATTAGTTCAAGTTTAATTTGAATAAATAAATATATTTAAAATGAATAATTCCAATAATGGAATGCAATAGGAAAAATTTGATTTCACGAAAAATCTAGTTAATTCAAATAAAAAATAAATAAATAGACGCGGTTAGTTAATATTAATAGAATTTTTCTGTCAGTGTAGGATAGGTCATAAAAATCGGCCGAACATTGGCCTCGTATCGGCAAACCAACGTTGGCGAGTCTATACTTCACCAAACATCGGCCTCGTATCGACAAGCCAATCATTAGCAAGTCTATATTTTGCCGAACATTGGGCTCGTATCGGAAAAACATGACTGGCGAGTCTATACTTCGCCAAACATCGACCTCGTACCGATAAGCCAATGATTAGAGAGCCTATATTTGGCCGAACATTCGCCTCGTATCGGCAAACCAATGATTGGCGAGTCTATACTTCGCCAAACATCGCCCTCGTATCGACAAGCCAATGATTAGCGAGTCTATATTTGGCCAAACATTGGCCTCGTATCGGCAAACCAATGTTGGCTAGTCAATACTCAGCCGAGCATTGGCGTACAATTGGGTAATCGATTATCGCCCCGCCAACATTGGTCCAAGTATTGGCCGTTACGGTTCGATTGGCGAAACCTACATGGGAGACTCACGCGTGTAGAGTTAAGATAAAATAAAGCAAATTGACCTGTCACTATCTAACACCAAAAAACACTGAATATTATTAGCTAACGGCAACGCAGAGCACGCAGACAAACGAAACGAAATTTGATTCACTGTCGCGCATGATGTGACTGACACTGATGTACGGGGATTCCCGAAACATTTAACTTTTGTCAAGACAGTGCTGACGTGGTCGCGGAGCACGGAGTTTTGTTTCAAGGAAACTATAGTGAAGGAGTTGGATAATAGTAAGGGAGTTTAGGCAATAACCTAGATCACCCAGTGATTATAAGTGATGCCTATACTACGAGGTTATATACAAACGCTCATAAAGTGAGAGACATTAGACAACGACAACTCATGGAAAGAATTGAAGTGATACACTCGGAAGTCACATTGGGAATATCTTTTCCATAAGCTATGGCACCATCCACATCGACAGTAGCAACACAGACTTTCGCCACACAGTAGTGAGCATCATCCGCGGATTCACAAGACTCGTGCGGGTTCTCGTTGTGCAAATTGCAATAACTCAGGTCACCCAGTGAACTATAAGTGATGCCTATACTACACGTTCATATAGAAACGCTTATAAAGTGTCAGATACTAGACAACGACAACTCATCGAAAGCATTGAAACGATACACCCGAAAGTCACATCGGAAATATCCTTTGCATAAGCTATGGCACCACCCGCAGCGACAGTAGCAACACAGAGCTACGCAGTAGCGAGCATCATCCGCAGCATCACGAGACTCACCGCTACCATGCGCCATCATTTTACATTTATTAAAATAACATCTAGACTGCTGATGCTGATAACAACAGTCCAAAGTTAACAATCTAACTACTACTGAGATGCGTTTGTTTGTTAAGTTCAATTTTATGCATAATATCAAAAAACTGTATGGCACCGCGCGAGTTATTTCGATTCTCTCCTCGTAAAGTTTTTTTATAACTGAAATTTTTTTATTGAAATAATTTGTTACACCTTTTATCGGTAAATTGGTTTGATTATTGATTACATTTGTTATAAGAACCATGATAACGCAAATAAACATAGTTATAATTCCTAAAAGCTATTAACGTTAATAAGTTTATTGATGGTTCATGGTTTTTTGTAACTATCCAAAAATGCATCATAAAAATCATTTACAGTCATAATACATTTTTCGTAATTAAACAAAAATTTAAGAACTTTGTAAAAATGGTCATACCAATAATTGTATTTAACGGCCACGCCTATTTCTGGATGGCTCAAAATGATTTCCTCTGGTAGTATAGCTAAAAAAAGGTTAAATATGAATGTCCAACCATAATTTTGTCGATAAGGGCCTGGGAAGTAGTATTTACGGACTGTAGCAAATTCGCTACTACCCGCTTGGTTCGAACTATTATTCTAATTCAATAAAAAAAATGTGCAATGCCTAGTTCGTCCAGTTAAGCTTCCTTTACACAATTCTATCAAAAAATTTTTCAAGAATGTCCATTTACTTACTTTTTTGGACACAAAACGGGCAGCAGATCGAGTGCTGGGGCAAGAAGCGTCGTAAATTTTCACGACAAAATTGTTGCCATGTTAACATAATTCATATGTTTACGTTTGAATTTCAAGCTGTCCCGGCATTTGTAGCTGCATCTAGCATAGATTGATGGAACTGTAAAGTAGCTTGTCCGCTATAGCGTCCTTACGCTTTTACCGGCGGGGTAAAATCGAACGTAGCAAATCTGCTACAATGGCAGTTAACCCTTTCAGTCATGCATTTTTCATCTGCACCGATTTTGATGAAAATTGGTATTCGGAGATTTTTGGGGTCGCTGATTACGAATCCGGCATTAGATTTTCAAAATTCAAAATGGCAGATCCAATATGGCGGACGTGAAATTCCAAATACTCATTAATTCTTCTAAAACTTTGTACTCAGAAGTTTTCGGGGTCGCTGATCACGAATCCGGCATTAGATTTTCAGAATCCAAAATGGCGGATCCAAAATAGCGGACGTGAAATTCCAAATACTTATTAATTCTTCGAAAACCTTGTACTCAGCGGTTTTCGGGGTCGCTGATCACGAATCCGGCATTAGATTTTCAAAATTCAAAATCGCGGATCCAATATGGAGAACGTGAAATTTCAAATACTTATTAATTTTTCTAAAACTTTGTACTTAAGGGTTTTCAGGGTCGCTGCTCACGAATCCGGCATTAGATTTTCAAAATTAAAAATGGCGGATCCAATATGGTGGACGTCAAGTTTTATATATCTTTCTACTCAATATTTTGGCCTGAATTTAGTCACTTGAGGGATTTTGGAATCGCTGATCACGAATCTGAAGTCATAACTTTATAATTTCTAAATCCAAGGTGGCAAATGCCATCTTGTCTTTCTTTGTCTATATTTGTGTCTCTCTCTTAGCGCTACTCGGAACTAACGACGAGGACGTGGAGAGCATCTAGTTACACCTTTGTTTGTTTTGCTTTTTCTCTTTTTTGTTTTTTTCTCTTTTTTTCTTTGTTTTTTTTTATTCTTTGTTTCTTTCTCTTTTTGTGTTTTTTTATTCTTTTTTTTCTGCTTGTTTGTTTGTTTTTTTTAATATCCTTATTTATGATAGTCAGCAAAACAATTTTTGAAATTATTGAGGCATACGGGTACTTTACATATTGTACACTTCCAGGGCGATCTTTGTTCCGCGTTTTTAGTGCTACAATACGCGACATTTCGACCACACAAAACCGTCATGAGAAGTTTTGTATTCACAGTCTCCTCTCTTCATGTCTTTGTCAGATTTATGATTCTTCGGCAGATCTTTTCGACCTTTCCTGACAGTTCCAAAAGCAAATATTTTTTCTTGTTTTAGGGACGTCAAGAGATTCACACTAGTAAAAAAATTATCAAAATAAACGTGATGATTACCTCCTACGATTTCTCGAGTCAAATCGATTACAACTCGCCCACCCAAATTGGTCTCTGATGTTTTACCTACTTTACCCGTATACACCTGAAATTCACAGATATAAGCTGTCTGATCGGCTCGGATCCATATTTTGAAACCACGTTTCATTACGTTACGTTATCCGTTGAACCTGACTATTGATTCATCTATACTTTGATTCTTGTTGGGCTTGAAGCAATTTTTGAACGTTTCATTCAGGCATGTTATCATTGGACGGATTTTGTTTAATTTATCGAACATGGATCTCCCTTACGTGGTTCTTTGTCATTGTCATTGATATGCAAATGATTCACGATAAAGGAAAAACGATTGATACATCATAATAGGACTGATATATTGATCCTTTAGTTGAGGATTTCTCGACCAGTAATCTCTGAAAGATGGAAGTTTTTTTACACCCATTAGGATATTTATGCCTATAAAATGTAATAATTCTTGTTTTGTTATCAAATTTTCCTTTTTTTCTGCTAAGTGATATAAAGATTACTCTGAACAAATAAATGTTCCAAAAAATCTTCTGAAAATAAACAGAAGAATAAGTTGAGCGGCGAAGTTGCCTGATCTGGAACATTCGGACCACATTCCTTTGAAAATGGTTCGTCAGATCGGTGTTTAGATTTAGTTTCCCATTTGCCGTCCATTTTTTTTACCCTTTCCAATGAAGGTATATCTTCAAAATCATACAACCTTTCGTCACATTCAGATTCAATACTGGAATTGAAGGCATTGCTCAGAATAGATACATTTGAACCTGAGTCCTCGTCTGATCCATAACTGTCATCATACGACTCATCGCTCGAAATTCGGTCAGATTTTTCCATTTTTTTTACATATGCGACTATTTTTTCGATCGATATGAAGAATGCTTTCCCATAAGGATATGAGGAAAATTAGCTTTAGAGATCATTATGTTATAGTATTATATATATAACAAAAGACATGTGCAGATGGACTTTTGAATGCCGTAACCCAAAGTGACCCCGTCCACTAAAGGAATAATATCACTATATACATCGGTCAGTGCAATGTGTCATTACAGGTAAATAAAATGCACGCACGCACACACGCACATATATATATATATTGTAACGGTTTTCCCCGGTCCGCACACTTCTCGGCCCGCGCTCCGCACAACCCCACCGGGTGTCCGCTGACCCGCCGGGTGGACGTGGGCGCAGGTATAGAAATACCGCCGGCCAGAGGCCGACTTAAATTGTATCCACTCCGTACGGGTCCTTGATGGTAGGACACCCGGGGCGGACCTGCGCGGCCGAGGCGGTCCGGCTAGCTCGGCTCGTCGGCGAAGGTGGTAGAGGGGCAGGGTCGGAACTGGAGTGCCAAGGAGGTTCCCTTTGGGGAACCACGTAACAGGGTTCGTGAAATAATGTACAAACTGTGTCGAGTGGTGATTGACAAGGTTTTATTCGGGTGGGCCACTTGGCTCGTACATTTCGTTTACCGCAAACCCGGGGTTGCCTCGTGCAACCCACGGTCGGTGCGGCGGTCGACATCTCGGACCGCCGCCGAAACGGACCTCACTTAATCGACTAACTATGGGGGTGACAATAAATATCGCTGGTAAGCCGAGGGTTCCTCATAATTCAGTAGGTGGCCTAACCCGAAAGAAAATACCAGAGGAACCCGATTTATGACGGTAATCGGGTAGGTAACCTAAATAACGTGGATAAATACCGCAGGTATTTCGAGGTGTTCGGATAATCAAGGAGATAGCCTAACCCGAAAGAAAATACCGGAGGAAACTCGAATGATGACGATAATCGGGTAGGTAACCTAAATATCCCGTAAATACCTCAGCTGACTTTCGTCACCGGGTAGGTAACCTAAAAGTCCCATAAAGACCTCAGCTGACTTCCGTCACTGGGTAGATAACCTAAGAATCCCGTAAATACCTCAGCTGACTTTCGTCACTGGGTAGGTAACCTGACAATCCCGTAAATACCTCCGCTGACTTTCGTCACTGGGTAGGTAACCTGAAAATCCCGTGAATACCTCAGCTGACTTCCGTCACTGGGTAGGTAACCTAAAAATCCCGTAAATACCTCAGCTGACTGTCGTCACTGGGTAGGTAACCTAAAAATCCCGTAAATACCTCAGCTGACTGTCGTCACTGGGTAGGTAACCTAAAAACCCCGTAAATACCTTACTCCATTAGATAAATATCGTCGATAACTCGGGGAATGTCGATCAGCAAGTAGGCAACCTAACTAACACCCATAAATACCACAGGTAATTGGCGGATGTCCGATGGCCAGTAGGTAACCTCAATACAGCAGGTAAATACCGGTGATAACTCGAGCGATGTCGAGTGGCAAGTAGGCAACCTAATTAATGCCCGCAAATACCGCAGGTACTTGGCGGATGTCCGATGGCGAGTAGGTAACCTCAATACGGCAGGTAAATATCGGCGGTAACTCGAGCGATGTCGAGTGGCAAGTAGGCAACCTAATTAATGCAACGCAATTTGGCAGGTAACTCGAACTGGGGCGCTGCTCCCAAGATACTCGGAGGCTTTCGCCACATTTATTCGCATGGATAATTTTGTGGCGAGCAAATATGTCGAGCGGCTTGTATTTCGAGGGAGTCTCGCTAACGCTCGACGAACGGTAAATGACAACAAACTCGAGAACATAAACATTCGCGAGAGACCACGGTCGCGCGACGACCCTGAGCGCGCAGCGCGGAACAAAGGAAAGTTTCGGCGACAAAGGAATAATAATCATGGCTTAACGCTAGCAGGTAATGGCTTCGAACTACGTCGTGTATCGTGGTTCGAGACCCGCCCAATTTTTTTGGCCTGAATGGACTCTAAATTCTCGCGATAATGTCGCCCAAAGGAGACGGAACGAATTAATGGTAGGTACGAGCTCCGACTCAGAAAAGACTGACTCTAAGACTCGGTCCCCGGGGATCGGGACGCGGGCACCGGGAGCGATCCCATCGCTCCCCGGAAGCCCGCGAGTCCCTCGATTCCCCCGGAGCCGCAACTTTCCCCCGTGGGATAAAACTAAATCGCCTCGTGGCGCAACACAAGACGGCAAAAAAAATATAGTCGGAGCTCCTACCTTTTTGGAGAGAGTGTTTTAACGGGTTCGGGCTCACCGCCGGAGTCGTCGCAGCCAAGAACGGCGTTCTCCCAGGCACCTCGGGCGTCGGTCACGTGTGATTCTTCGTTTTCTTACTGCGACTGACCGTGGGGACTCCAAAATCGAGACTAATTTCTCGTGCGACGCTCCCGCGGTGCTCCCGGCCTACCTATGACCCCCACTCGCGCGCCACGCCCCACTCCTTACTCGTGTGAGCACGTGAGCGAGTCTGTCTCACTCGCACGGGCCACGTGGTCTCGGCAGAATCCGCGACCACGGTCGCGCTTCCCCGCGACACCCCGCGCGCCCGCACCTCTCCCCGCAACGAAATAGAGCGGCACCCCGAGCATCTTCCTCTAGGAGCCGGGGCGGGATCCCCGAAACCGGGGGGAGGCCTCCCTCGCTAGCTCCCGGCGTCCCGGGAGGAACGGTGGGCCCACAGGGAAGTTTGGCCACCAGGCGAGATACACCCCGGCCGCCGATACACCGCTCCGACCCCCTTCGACGAGGCGCCGGTTTCATCCGGTCCAGGAAGCCCGGGGTGACCGTAGGGATGGTGCAACGCCAGGTTGCGAAGTCGGGAGGGACGGGCGACACAGTCTGTTGGCCTTATTCCAGCGTCCCTCCCGGCATCCGATTCCGCGAGCTCTGATGGTCGACGCTCGCTTGCCAAAGAGTAGAGGCACGGGGATGTCCTCCTGGACCAATTCACGCGGAGTGCCGCGATCCGCAAGACCGGAAGTTATGCCTCTCAGATAATACCCTCTCCTTTCCTTAGTCGGGGCGAAATGAGGCGCGCGAATGGGCCAACCCGCACTTCGTTCCGTCCGTTCCGTCATTTTCTCAAATTCACTGACCTGCAATCTTTTTAGCGTACGTTTAGGTAGGTATTTACAGGTGGGATTTTTGGGTCGCGCGCTCAGAGTTCGGAGTCGACTCTCCACGCGGCCCGCATGGAAGGCCTCGTCACGTGGAGAGTCGGCCGAAGGTAGCCTGAGTAAGGTAGTATCGCGGCGCTCCGCGATAGCCATCGTTCGCCGATATAGAGGGATTTCCACGCGCAGTGAGTCCTCGCGTCCTGGAGTCCCCTCAGGCCGACCTGTGACGCCCCAGGGTCGTAAATCCGACCCACTGGTCGACACCTTTTTGAATCTGTGGCGGGACCGCCCAAATGTCACGTCACAAAGCCCCCTTCCAAAAGTGGGCCCGGGTGGAATGCTTCGTAGCGTCACTGGTCGATCTCCGGCAGCGTAACCGTCCTGGTTAGGGTCCCGGGTCCTTGGCGAAAGTGGTGGCATGGGGTCCCTGAGGGCGACGACCAGCAGGCGGCTCTCAACTCCGTTCCAGCTGAAACAAAACCGGCGGAACCCGAATCCTGCGCCCGTGGCTGGCCCTTTGGAGCCTGACACGCCCAAAGTCCTCACTCTCTCCATTTTCCGTTCCGAACATATCCTCCCGCAATTCCAGAGAAGAAAAGAACCAAATCAAGCGGGTAAGCCGTGTTGCAAAGCGGGGATGCCATAGCGGGGGACGTGCATGCAACGATGGAGGTAATGCAGAGCGGGACGTACACAGGTAAGTTGCTTAATGTTTCCTTTTAATTACAGGTATCCTACGTTCGTTCACACCACATTTGGTAGGTAATTCGTTGGCTGACTCGATACAATTCGAAAGATAATCATCAAAAGAAAAAAAAACAAAAAAAAAAGAAAAATGCTCCGCCACGGTGCGACCTTTAGCCGGCGCGCAGTTCCCCGAGGAACAACAAAAAAAAACAGACGAGAGCAATGCGAGAAGAAGAGGGAGAAAAGGGAAAAAAAAGGTGGAGGGAAGCAAAAACAAACAAAAAACGAAGCTACGCCATTAATCCCCCGGTGGCTCTACGACGACTGGAAGGAACGTCGTCCCGACCGAATGTATGAATAACATGAACGAATCTACAATAAAACCGGCGCTTATGCCATCGGCCTGAGTTAATAAAAAAAACAACCGAACAAGAAAGGGAAAAAGAAAAACGTGAGGCGGCGTCTCCAACCCCCAAGGCAAGAGGTGTTTTGGGGACAGTGCCGGGTCGCGTCAGCCTGGGTAGGAGGCGGCAAAAAAAACAATAATTGAATAGAGAGGAAGAGGAACAACAAAACAAAAAAAAGGAAAGGTGGTGGTTGAGGTACGCGAAAACGACGCGGTGTTCCCCTCCTACTGTCTTTTCGTCTTCGGCGGCACCCTTCTTCGGGACCTATTCCCTCCGATTTCTTCATCGCCGGGGTGCTGGTTGATGGCGGGAAGCCGGTTGGCTTACGCCCTCCTTGGCCCTTTCGGATGAGGTCAAGGGCCCCCTCTCGGCCTCAGGTCCCCTCCAGGGTTGGTAGTCGAGTCCGGGGGTCGGGCAGGTACGGGTGGTCACCCCGGGGATGCCACATTTCCAGCAGCTGGGACTGGGCGGATGAGGGCAAGTCTGACGGGTGTGCCCCCTTACCCCACAATTGAAGCAGGCCCCGTATCGCGGTCGGGGGTAAAGGGGGCCTCGATAGTCCGGGCTCCAAATGTTCGCTTCTGGTTCCGGAGACTCCGAGGGTGGTGTCGGCGGCTGGGGCCGCGGCTGCTTGCGAGCCGGTGCGCGGGAGTCGGGATCCTCGACCACCGTGGAACTGACGACCCCCCCCCCTGGTTTGGGTTGCAGCTTCGCGTCTCTGAGGGGTTCGGCTCCTCGCCGGTGAGTCCGGTCCAGGGAGCACTGTCGCTACCGCCACGTCCCGGGTGGTGGGGGTGGCCTGCGTGCCCGTGTCCGTGGTCGGCGGAAAATCACGGATCTCCGCGGAGGTCGCCCGGCGCATCGGTCGACCCAGGAGGTCGTGGATGGGACACTTTTTGCTCTCCTGGTGAGTCAGCCTCTTGACTTGCTTGGACAGCGCCGGGAAAAACACGGGTTGCAGGTAATTCAAGGCCCCAGGCCCTGGACGTATGGGCGGATGGGGTCCCACAGCGGATCTTTCCCCAAGAACGCCGGGTCCTCGAACTCCTCCGCGTCCATGGTTGCCTCCAGTAGTACGTGTAAGGGGGGCGAGGCATCTTCCCCGAGCGGGTCCTCCAGGTCAGGGTGCTCACCTCCAGGGGCGTGACCCTTTTCAGGGGTGCGCTCGGATGAGCCAGCAACATCCTCCTCGTCCAGAGCCTCGCCTAACTCCCGCAACAGGGACTCTTCCTCGGCGTCGGAGTTTCCGCGCTCGGTTGTCGACCCGGATGGCGAGGGTTGACTCTCCGCGCCGCGAGTGGTAGCATCGCTCGCGTCCTCTGAAGTGTTGGCGGTGTCCATTGGCTCGGGGGACTCAGGGCTTGCTGGGCGTTCGCCTCGGTCGCCGCCCGTTGCTCGTCTTGGCATCGTGCCGAGATTTTTCCCGGACTCCCGGAAACCCCAAGCGGGTACAGGAAAAAGGGGTACGTATAGCCCGGTCACACAAAAAAAAACAAAACAATGATCTGTGGAGGGAAACATGAAGGGTTAGACAAGCACAGACAAGCGTACAGCAGGTGAACAACAGATTATAGTGCCGGCATGCAGGGTAGGTGAGGGGTATGCAAGCAGGCAACCCCTAGATAGGCGAGATAGCAGCGAGCGAAATGGGGAGGTAAGTATTTAGGTAGAGCCGTAGGCGTGCTCCGAGATAGGCGAAACTAAAAGGTAAGTATTTAGGTAAAGCCGTAGGCGTGCTCCGAGATAGGCGAAACTAAAAGGTAAGTATTTAGGTAGAGCCGTAGGCGTGTTCCTAGATAGGCGAAACTAAAAGGTAAGTATTTAGGTAGAGCCGTAGGCGTGCTCCGAGATAGGCGAAACTAAAAGGTAAGTATTTAGGTAGAGCCGTAGGCGTGTTCCTAGATAGGCGGGACAGCAGCGAGCGAAACGAGGAGGTAAGTATTTAGGTAGAGCCGTAGGCGTGCTCCGAGATAGGCGAAAAATGCGGCAAGCGAAACTAACAGGTAAGTTTCTAGGTAGGTAAGCAGGTAATTCCTGATGGTGACGTAGGCGGATCAGCCTACGCGTCCGGGTCACGACGACGAGTGGTCCCCCAGTGGGGTTACGCTATATACGGCTTTAGATCCTGGACATGGACCTTACCCGTCCATGGGCCGTTGGGATCCAGGAGTTCGACCACCACGGCTGACAATTTTCGGCGGACTACGAACGGACCGTGGTACCTCGGAGCTAACTTGGCCGCAATGTGTTGTGCTCCCGAGGACAAGATCCGGAGCCGTTTCAGAACCAGGTCCCCCACCTGGTAGTCCCGCTCGCGCCGCCTCCGGTTGTAATACTTAGCCTGTGACTGGTAGGCGGCATCCAGCGAATGCTTTACCAAATGCCGCATTCCCTCCAACCCCTCCATGCGCGCTTTCCAGACTTGCGGGGTATTAGGGATCGCCTCAGGCTCCGGTGACCCCGTCGCGATGGCTGAAGGCGCAGGTTCTCGCCCAAAATTGAGGTAAGCCGGACTCGTTTGTAAGGAGCTGTGGTAGGCAGTGTTATACGCGAAACGTAGCGCGGGGAGGTGGACGTCCCATTCGCGGTGGTCACCCTCCAGGTAAGCCGTAATCATGGTTTTAATCACCCGGTTAACCCGTTCTACGGGGTTAGCCTGGGGGTGACAGAGAGGAGTGGTGTGATGTCGGATGCCGACTCGTTCGGTTAGGGAGTGGATGTCTCGATTGTTAAATTCGGTGCCATTGTCCGTCAACAGTATTCGGGGCGCCCCCCAGCGACAGACCACGAGATCTTCCAACATCTCGGCTATTTTCCGACCCGTGGCCTTACGCAGGGGCACGCACTCTACCCATTTGGAGAACAAATCTTGGAAAACTAGAATGAACGCGAACCCGGCTTTGCTGGTAGGTAGCGGACCCATGATATCGGCGGCCACCGTGTCCCAGGGTTTTTGTAGCACGCGTTTCCCCATTAAGCCGACGGGGCTTGCCTGCTCCACCTTACAACGTTGGCAAACCCCGCATTTCCGGACGTAGTGGGCTACGTCACGAAACATATTTGGCCAGTAGTAACGGACTCCCAGGCGGGGGAAGGTTTTATCGACCCCCAAATGTCCGGCTTGTGGGGCGTCGTGGGACTCGCTTAGCGCGCGAGGCCTTAATTCACGGGGCAATACCACCTTCCAGGGATCCAAGTCTGGCACTTCCGATTCGAGGAAGCCCGATGCCCGGTGATAATACAATTGGGCCCCGTCCACCCGCCAATCAGGGTGCTGGTCGGGGTTACGCGACACTTCCCGGTACCTTTGGTTGTACCAGGGGTCTGTGACCCGGGCGCCCTCGGTTAGCAAGGTACAGTGCTCCTCCGGTATTCTCGAGAGAGCGTCTGGCACGTGGTGTAAGGCCCCCTTGCGATGCAGGACTTCGTAATCGTACTCCTGCATCTCCAAGGCCCAACGCCCGAGACGGCCGGTCGGGTTCTTCAAATTGTGGAGCCAGCGCAGGCTGGAATGATCCGTTATGACCGTGAAGCGGTAGCCCTCTAGGTAGCAGCGAAATTTTCGGATGGCCCAAATCACGGCCAGACACTCTTGCTCGGTTGTAGTGTAGTTCTTTTCGGCAGGGCTTAGGGAGCGACTCGCGTAGGCAATGACGTGTTCCACTTCGTCCACCGTCTGCGTTAAGACGGCCCCGAGGCCGACGCTACTGGCGTCGGTTTGCAACGCGAAGGGAAGCTCGAAGTTCGGACAGATAAGGGTAGGTGGCGAGGAAAGGCGCAGGCGGATGGCCTCGAAGGCCGCTCTTTGGGGCTGGCCCCACGCCCAAGGAGTGCTCTTCTTTAATAGTTTCGTGAGCACGCTAGCCTGCGTGGCGAAGTCGGGGACGAATCGCCGATACCACGAGGCCATCCCAAGGAAGCGGCGCAATTGTTTGATGTTCCGAGGTGCCGGGTAATGCAATACCGGTGCGATCTTTTCCGGGTCGACCTGCAGCCCATGACGGTTCACTACGAACCCCAGGTAACGCACCTCGGCGCAGCAAAACTCACTTTTCTCCGGGTTAATGGTCAGCCCGGCCCCGCGGATTTTCCGGAGGACCTTGCGTAGCCAGGTAACATGGTCAGCGAAGGTAGCGGTCACGATTATAATATCGTCGAGGTAGACGTATACTTGGGGCTGCATCTCTGGTCCTAATAGTCGATCGAGTAGGCGTTGGAAGGTCGCCGGGGCATTAGTGAGACCAAAAGGCATGCGGCGGAATTGAAATAATCCCATACCCGGTACGGTAAAAGCGGTTATTTCCCGACTGCTTTCGTCCAGAGGTACTTGAAAATAAGCCTGACTGAGGTCTAGGGTGGAGAGGTAATTAGCCTGCCGTAAACGGTCCAAGATACTATTCATCAGAGGTATGGGGTAGGCATCCTTTTTAGTAATACTGTTGACTTTCCGGAAATCAAGGCAGAAACGGAGCTTGCCGTTCGGTTTCTTCACCATAACTATTGGGTTAGACCAATCGCTTTTGGAGGGCTCGATGATTCGGTCCGCTAGCATTTGTTGGACGGCCGCGTGGATGGCCTTCTCGATCGCTGGGGATACGGCGTAATAGCGCTGTTTGATTGCGGGATGCCCGCCAACGTCGATACTATGGACCGCTAAGTTGGTACAGCCCGGCTGTTCGGGGGCTGGAGGTATTTCCTCGTCCACCAACCTTCGGATCGTGAGGGACTGATCCGTGGTTAAATCGCGCAAGCCGCAGCATAGGTAATTAACTGGTCCCATACCCGACTGCACCTCGAACGCATGGACCGCCTCCGGGTCGAGTTTACTGAACCATCGGGCCGCCGCGAAGTCGACCACCCAATGCGCCGCTCGCAGGAAATCCAACCCCACGATGCAGGGTAATACCAAGATAGGCAGTAGATAAGCGGTTAACTGAAACGCGTGACCTTCTAGGTCGATGTGGAGGGGGACAGCTTCGTGGGCGACAGCCCTCTGACCTCCCGCCATTTCGACTCCACGAGGGCGGCACGACTCCCGCGGGATTTTTAGCTCGTCTACCCAGCGGATGGCCGCCGGACCGAGGAAAGTGCGGCTTGACCCGGAGTCAACCAACGCGCGTATCGGCCAACTGCGGACCGTAAAGGTAATGAAGAAGGCCGTAGCACTCTCCTCGGTCTGTAGGTTTCCGTACCACAATAGCCCGTCTGCGGGGTCCATTGGGCGAGGCCGCGAGTACAAACCCGAAAAAGGTAAATCGTAGGTAGTAGGTACGCTAGCGGGACTCGCGGGTCCCGCTCCTAATGGTTTCCCGAGCAAGAGCATTCGGTCATCTTTAACCCCGTCCTCCCGCAGCGGAAACAGAACAAGCGCCGGGGCTCCGCACAGCCGCTGAAACGGTGGCCCTGCTTGTTGCAGTTCCAGCCGGTCGTAGGCTGGCGCGCCTCTCCCGGGTTGTTCCGCGGGAAGCTCCGCTTGGCCTCCGCCTTTCTGGGCGGCTCGGGGTCTCGAAAGGGGTTTAGCGAATTTAACGGCTCCTTTAACGGGTCAGGAGGCAGGATGGAAGTTTTCTCAGCCGGTGGTATTCGGCCCGGTCGGGCTCGGCGGGGAGGTCTGGGCTTGGCCTGTACGGATTTCAGCCCCTCCATGTTGGTGGTGGAATCCGGGAGTTCTCGCTCCGAGCCGAGAGCCTCACCAGGCCCATCCGAATTCTCCGTTCCGGCCTCAAACGCGGCGTACACGTTCCGGGGGGCCGGGCTTGAAGGGGTCCGAGCCCCGCGATACGCTAGTTCCGGGCATAAGGACCGGACCGGTGTTGGAGGTGCCCGGTAGGACCGCGCCGAGAGGTAGCTCTTTTCTAGCCGGACGGCGATGTGCTCGAATGAGTCGAAATCGAACAGGTCATCTCGATGGATCGAAATCTGGAGTTTGGGTAGCAAATTACGATGCGCGTACTGGATCTGATCGGCCTCACTCCAAGGAGGGATAAGGCGATTAAACAGCCCACGGAGGCAGGTTAGGTAGTCGGCCACGGGTTCCTCGATCCCTTGCGTACGCCGCATGATCTCCTCGCGGAGGGTGTATTGGTAGTCAGGGTCGCCGAAACGGAGGCGACACGCCGACTCGAAATGTTGCCAGGAAGTCCAGCGGTCCCGATCATTACGGAACCATTGCAACGCCACCCCCGTTAGGAAGAAAGGGATACAACGGATCAGGTCCGTATCGGTCACCGGGATCAAGGCCCGACCCTCGGATATTCTTGTTAGGAAGGTGTCGATATCCTCGCCTCGTCTTCCCGCAAAGGAAATATTCCATTTGCGCATTATGTGGAGGACTGACGAGGCCGAGGTGTTTGGGCGCCCCGGATAGTTGTGACTAGTCGGGGCGGCGCCCGAGGCATACGGGGGTTGCGAGGCGAATAGCCCGGGTGCCGGCGGTAGGTAATAACCCTCGGAAACGGCGGGGCGAAAGGGAGCTGACTCCGTTCGCACCTGCGACGGACCTGTCCGAGCAGGTGAACCCCGCCCCGCGTGGTGGTTGGTATTTGTTAGTTCCACGGGCGCACCGGCCCAACGAACCATATTGGTCCGCGGCCGAGGGTACGCGGTACGAGGGGGTTCGCTGCCGGGTTGTAAGGATGAATGTCCTAACCCACTGCTCCAGCCTATAGGGGGCATAACGGGGTACTCACCTGTCTCCCAGCGTGCCGGCTCGGTCCTTGGCTGCCCATCCGGGCTCCCCGCTGTCGCGGTAACTGCCCATTGGCCGGGACCGTGGGTCCGTTCCTGGGCCCCCGTTGACGGAGACTCCCACACACGAGGGTCCGTGGGGTCCACTCCGGAATCCCACATTCCCACGTCCCGTAGGGGACCCGAGATCGTCGGTGGTAAGGTCCCTCTAAGGCGCGCTGAATCCGGGTTTACGGACGGCGCGGGTCCCGAGGGTGGCTCGTTACCCAACTCCATTTCCTCCCGGATCCCGCCCTCATCCTCCTCGTTCCCCATGGGACTAAACGGTCACGAGGTAGTTCACACGTGGGGAGTTGCTGGTCTGAGCGGCGAGGACGCAACCCAAGCGTGGCGCGTAATTAGGTACTCGATTGAGCGAAAGGTACTAGGGGGTTGGCTACCCGTGAGAGGATAGGCAGTAAAGCTTGAATGGCTACTTCGATTCACCCGGCAACACGGTTCTCCACCCAGACACAGGGAGGTACTAGTGTACTCAACGAGTGATGCGCGAAGACTCACTTCCTGTCCGGGGAATCGGCCTTATAACCCCCTTAGGGCGGTATAGGTGGGGGTGTCCCCCCTTGACTCCGTTATCGGGACGGACGTTCTCATTCGTCCTACCCCCGATAAGAGGGGGGAAGGGAGCCATGAAGCGAAGACGAGAGAGAAAAAAAAACCAAAGGAAAAACAAGGGGATTAACTGGAACCCCAATTCGCTGCCCTGGCCTCGGCCAGGCGGATTAGTCCGCGGGGTCTCGCCTACCTACTATTGACAATGGGTCACGACCGACCTACGGATTAACGTTCCCTTGAGGTAAACAAACGGGCCGGGGTTTTTCCCTCGCCAGGCAAAAACGCGGCCGTACTCAACTCGACTGGTTTCGGTATTTACCTCGAGGACAATGGACTGAAAGAGATTAGCGTCCTGCTACGAACCGCTACCCGTAACAGGAGTTACAAACAAAGACGGTCTGGTCTGGACAGCACAATTCACGCGACCAAAAAAAAAACTCCGATATAGATAAGAACCGAATTTATATCTTGACGACTCGTTCGGTTAGACACCAAAAGAAAGGAAAACAACGGCTTAACGCGGATTACATCGAGACGTAACTCTTAGGTATGCGGAACAACAACACGGGCTCTCGGCCCTCGTCGGCGGACAAAGGGGATTACAAATCATAAGAAATGGAGAGGTAATAAATTGCGACGATGTTTGTTTATACGCTCTAATCCTCTCGCGTCTCAATCCCGCTTCACAACAGCGGCCTTCCTGGAAATAATCAATCGCGTCAGGGTCTCTTGCGCGCCGCGGTCTCTGCGATAACAAAAAACTAGCACAGCACATCTGGCCAGTATCCCTACCTAAACCTTGGCACTCGCGCCCCACGTTGGGCGCCAAATTGTAACGGTTTTCCCCGGTCCGCACACTTCTCGGCCCGCGCTCCGCACAACCCCACCGGGTGTCCGCTGACCCGCCGGGTGGACGTGGACGCCAGGTATAGAAATACCGCCGGCCAGAGGCCGACTTAAATTGTATCCACTCCGTACGGGTCCTTGATGGTAGGACACCCGGGGCGGACGGGCGCGGCCGAGGCGGTCCGGCTAGCTCGGCTCGTCGGCGAAGGTGGTAGAGGGGCAGGGTCGGAACTGGAGTGCCAAGGAGGTTCCCTTTGGGGAACCACGTAACAGGGTTCGTGAAATAATGTACAAACTGTGTCGAGTGGTGATTGACAAGGTTTTATTCGGGTGGGCCACTTGGCTCGTACATTTCGTTTACCGCAAACCCGGGGTTGCCTCGTGCAACCCACGGTCGGTGCGGCGGTCGACATCTCGGACCGCCGCCGAAACGGACCTCACTTAATCGACTAACTATGGGGGTGACAATAAATATCGCTGGTAAGCCGAGGGTTCCTCATAATTCAGTAGGTGGCCTAACCCGAAAGAAAATACCAGAGGAACCCGATTTATGACGGTAATCGGGTAGGTAACCTAAATAACGTGGATAAATACCGCAGGTATTTCGAGGTGTTCGGATAATCAAGGAGATAGCCTAACCCGAAAGAAAATACCGGAGGAAACTCGAATGATGACGATAATCGGGTAGGTAACCTAAATATCCCGTAAATACCTCAGCTGACTTTCGTCACCGGGTAGGTAACCTAAAAGTCCCATAAAGACCTCAGCTGACTTCCGTCACTGGGTAGATAACCTAAGAATCCCGTAAATACCTCAGCTGACTTTCGTCACTGGGTAGGTAACCTGACAATCCCGTAAATACCTCCGCTGACTTTCGTCACTGGGTAGGTAACCTGAAAATCCCGTGAATACCTCAGCTGACTTCCGTCACTGGGTAGGTAACCTAAAAATCCCGTAAATACCTCAGCTGACTGTCGTCACTGGGTAGGTAACCTAAAAATCCCGTAAATACCTCAGCTGACTGTCGTCACTGGGTAGGTAACCTAAAAACCCCGTAAATACCTTACTCCATTAGATAAATATCGTCGATAACTCGGGGAATGTCGATCAGCAAGTAGGCAACCTAACTAACACCCATAAATACCACAGGTAATTGGCGGATGTCCGATGGCCAGTAGGTAACCTCAATACAGCAGGTAAATACCGGTGATAACTCGAGCGATGTCGAGTGGCAAGTAGGCAACCTAATTAATGCCCGCAAATACCGCAGGTACTTGGCGGATGTCCGATGGCGAGTAGGTAACCTCAATACGGCAGGTAAATATCGGCGGTAACTCGAGCGATGTCGAGTGGCAAGTAGGCAACCTAATTAATGCAACGCAATTTGGCAGGTAACTCGAACTGGGGCGCTGCTCCCAAGATACTCGGAGGCTTTCGCCACATTTATTCGCATGGATAATTTTGTGGCGAGCAAATATGTCGAGCGGCTTGTATTTCGAGGGAGTCTCGCTAACGCTCGACGAACGGTAAATGACAACAAACTCGAGAACATAAACATTCGCGAGAGACCACGGTCGCGCGACGACCCTGAGCGCGCAGCGCGGAACAAAGGAAAGTTTCGGCGACAAAGGAATAATAATCATGGCTTAACGCTAGCAGGTAATGGCTTCGAACTACGTCGTGTATCGTGGTTCGAGACCCGCCCAATTTTTTTGGCCTGAATGGACTCTAAATTCTCGCGATAATGTCGCCCAAAGGAGACGGAACGAATTAATGGTAGGTACGAGCTCCGACTCAGAAAAGACTGACTCTAAGACTCGGTCCCCGGGGATCGGGACGCGGGCACCGGGAGCGATCCCATCGCTCCCCGGAAGCCCGCGAGTCCCTCGATTCCCCCGGAGCCGCAACTTTCCCCCGTGGGATAAAACTAAATCGCCTCGTGGCGCAACACAAGACGGCAAAAAAAATATAGTCGGAGCTCCTACCTTTTTGGAGAGAGTGTTTTAACGGGTTCGGGCTCACCGCCGGAGTCGTCGCAGCCAAGAACGGCGTTCTCCCAGGCACCTCGGGCGTCGGTCACGTGTGATTCTTCGTTTTCTTACTGCGACTGACCGTGGGGACTCCAAAATCGAGACTAATTTCTCGTGCGACGCTCCCGCGGTGCTCCCGGCCTACCTATGACCCCCACTCGCGCGCCACGCCCCACTCCTTACTCGTGTGAGCACGTGAGCGAGTCTGTCTCACTCGCACGGGCCACGTGGTCTCGGCAGAATCCGCGACCACGGTCGCGCTTCCCCGCGACACCCCGCGCGCCCGCACCTCTCCCCGCAACGAAATAGAGCGGCACCCCGAGCATCTTCCTCTAGGAGCCGGGGCGGGATCCCCGAAACCGGGGGGAGGCCTCCCTCGCTAGCTCCCGGCGTCCCGGGAGGAACGGTGGGCCCACAGGGAAGTTTGGCCACCAGGCGAGATACACCCCGGCCGCCGATACACCGCTCCGACCCCCTTCGACGAGGCGCCGGTTTCATCCGGTCCAGGAAGCCCGGGGTGACCGTAGGGATGGTGCAACGCCAGGTTGCGAAGTCGGGAGGGACGGGCGACACAGTCTGTTGGTCTTATTCCAGCGTCCCTCCCGGCATCCGATTCCGCGAGCTCTGATGGTCGACGCTCGCTTGCCAAAGAGTAGAGGCACGGGGATGTCCTCCTGGACCAATTCACGCGGAGTGCCGCGATCCGCAAGACCGGAAGTTATGCCTCTCAGATAATACCCTCTCCTTTCCTTAGTCGGGGCGAAATGAGGCGCGCGAATGGGCCAACCCGCACTTCGTTCCGTCCGTCCCGTCATTTTCTCAAATTCACTGACCTGCAATCTTTTTAGCGTACGTTTAGGTAGGTATTTACAGGTGGGATTTTTGGGTCGCGCGCTCAGAGTTCGGAGTCGACTCTCCACGCGGCCCGCATGGAAGGCCTCGTCACGTGGAGTCGGCCGAAGGTAGCCTGAGTAAGGTAGCCATCGTTCGCCGATATAGAGGGATTTCCACGCGCAGTGAGTCCTCGCGTCCTGGAGTCCCCTCAGGCCGACCTGTGACGCACCAGGGTCGTAAATCCGACCCACTGGTCGACACCTTTTTGAATCTGTGGCGGGACCGCCCAAATGTCACGTCACAATATATATATATATATATTGTGACGTTGCGTCACAAGGAAGTTTGAGAAAAAGCCCGCGTGACCGCGCTCGGGCTTAATCTCCGCCACGCACCTTTACAGAAAAATGTATTTGTTAATTTTACGGTAGTTTTAAGGATTTCTTTGTATAGAGTCTGCGACAAATCCCTCCCGTTCCTCCCCTGTACCCCCTTTACGACGACCCGCAAAAGGACCACGCGGACCGTCGACTGGGGCCACGTCGGCCCGGCTGTCAACTCGACAACGCAGAAAGTGGACTGGCTGTCCGAGGGCATCCGGCTGCCATCTCCCGAGGCTCCGGCTTACCGCGCGTCAGGAGAGACTGCAGCTCTCGCGCGGTATGGCTGGCGAGCGCCGTACCGACTGGGGCGCTCAACGACTCGGGAGAGAGAAAAGCCATCGAGGATATCGGCCGGAAGAGCGAGCCACACCGATCGATCACGAAAATCAATCGGAGGTCCGTCATCTAGCACGGGATTGGGCGAGACGAGGAAGCCGGCCGGCGTGGTCGAGTATTGAGTCTCTGAGCGTGGTCAGCGACGGACGCGATGGATCGCAAGCCCCGGCGTAGGAAGAAGGGAATCGAGTAGAGTCGAGGACACAGGGTTCATTGAAATTGACTGAGAAAGAGTTCTCAGCGCAACCTGTAAGTCCTTTCCTCTTTTCTTATTTTGCGAGAGCGGCCAGCGAGAGCCGCGTAATATTTGTCCGGAAAAATGTGTCGCTCGGGCGACTTTAGAATCGTTCCCTTTCACCCCTCCCCGTATCCCCAAATCGACGTCCCTCTTCCGTGCGCGTCGCCGCGAAAAGTCATTGTAAATTTTGTTATATTTCCGAAAAGTTAATACGAGTAATTTAGAATAATTTGTCCCAGTCGGGAAAAATTAAGGATCAGTATGATTTGTAAAAAGGTGCCGTGGTGGATCCCCGTTGTCCCTTGAGAGAATTTCTCTCGCGCGCGCGTAGCCGCGGCCCGGCGGCGCGTAGCCACGGCCGTCGGCCGAACCGAATAACACCTTTCGCGAGAGGACATTGCGAAAGGTTGGATCGAGCAATTCGTATTTTGCTCTCCTTTTTTTGGTACGCGGCATTCATCGAGTAATGTAAATTAAAGTTTAAAATAGTCGTGGTCCAAATAAGAGGCCATTGCGTTCGTAGAACCCCGTCTGTCCCCGATACCCCGAGATGTCCCGTAACGTTTAGAGCGAGTCTCATGCGAGCTAGCGTTTGTTTTGGTTTTTTTTTTTGGTTGTTGATACCTTGCGTACGCGGTCGGCCGCGTTGCCCGAGAACGGCTGGCGCCCAAGTATTTGTAACATGAAAAATATTCAAACGGGTCGAGAAATCGAGTAGGGACTTCGCGTGTCCAGTAACCCGTTAATTCGAGTCAAAATTATAGGAGTATTATTTAGTGAATTTATTATATAGAGCCTTGCGTGAACTTAACTTTTTTTTGTAATTAATCAGTTAACTTCTTTCTTTTTGTATCGAGCTTTCATTTCTTTATTGATGTAAAATAAATACTATTTGAATTTTTCCAGTTGTCGACCCATCAAGTTTCTCCTTCCCCCTCCCTCCGCCTACGTTAACACGCGATACCCGTCATAATATATATATATATATATATATATATATATATATATATATATATATATATATATATACACTGGGCAAAAGAATTAAAGGATATTGAAAAAGTCCGCCAATTTTAGGGTCATTTTCAAATAGCTGTAACTCCTCAAAAAATGGTCGTACAGCAAAATAAAAAAAAAGCAAATTGAAGTTGTGAATCTCTAGTTTTGAGATATTGAGCTCAAACATTTTTCGCATCAGCCAATTTTTAGTAGCCATCAAAAAAACAAAAAAAAAATTCAAAATTTTTGCTCATCTTTCACAGTCTGCACAGACTTTAATAAATTTTTTTCAATGATCGGATCAAAAGGTTCGTCTAGCTGGATTCTTCCCCTTTAATTTTGGCGATGGGGGAGCTCTGTACGATTTTTTTTCTCGCTGAGTTATCGATGTTCAAAGCAAAAATGACACTTTTGACTTTGATGACTGCTTACTCGGAGACTAATGGTTGCACAGAAAAAACCAGAGGGTTTTGGAAACTTTGAAGTATTCTCTATAAGATGCTTTTATCATTTTTTTATCAAGATTTTTTTATGCGGGAAAATGGATTTTAAAAAACGTGAAAAATAGCATATTTACGAATATTCTTTTAAGGCGTTATCCCCACTTGTAGCGGCCTTTTCCATGAATTTTTTTAAAGAAAACTACAAAACTTTATAATCGATCAATATACCATCTTTAAGAACACATCTTGAAGAACTTTCAGTAATTTTTTTATTGAAAAATATTACATTGTTTAGTGGCAAATGGCCGTCAATGAAATAATGTTTTTATATACACGGTTTGCGGTGACCAACATTGCGGCGAAGTGGATCATCTGAAAAAAAAATGCGGATGGATTTAGTCAAATATAAGTATAAACTAGTCTTTAATCGAAGGATTTTAAAAAATATTCATTTTTCACAACATGGCGGACAGTCAAAGTTAATGGTTCGATTTTAACGAAAAAAACGGCCGTTTTTTGGCTATAAAACGGCCATTTTTTTCGAAAAAAAAAATCGAACGATTAAAAACTACATTTTTATGTATTAAATAAGCCTGCAAAATTTCAAGAAGATCGGTTCATTAGTGTTCGAGTAATCTTGGTCACCGACTTCAGAAATGCCATTTTGAGAAAAACGCGTTTAAAGTTTCAATTTCAGTTTACACGAAGAAAATATTTTTTTTTGTAAACTTACATAGAGTCATCTATTCCGGGCCCATGCAGAAGTATGGGCCCGGATACTTATACTTCAAAAAAATGCAATAAAAAAATCGATTTTTTCAAAATCGCAAGTGGGGGTAACCCCTTAACTAAGGATTATTATGCCAATATCGAATAGATAAAAAAAATCGGTTTTTTTATGACCTCAAAGTATCTTAAAAAAGCCCTCAAAAGTTTAAACCTCTGCGATTTTTTCCATTGTGTTCCGAATGATCGAAATTGTGGTTTTTGCCAAAAATCGATTAAAGGCTAAATCTACCACCTTTTATTCGTCTTTTGAGAATCACAATTTTTTTTGGCAGTGATCCGAATTTCCGTTGCTAAAAATGTTGATTGTCGAACAACGGGAACAAATTTTTGTTATGTTTGAGTCTCATAATTTTTATTAAAAAATCCGGAATTGAGTACATTGATTATACATATTAAGAGGTACAAAATATATTATTTTCTGATTTTTTTCCATCAATTTTGTATAGTCGTGAGTAAATTGAAAAATTGATAGAACATTTGAAAACGGACGTGGCGGTTTGGCCACATTATGGCGGGAAATCGAAGCAGTGAATTAATTATTGGAGCGGATTTTTTATGCTAATAATAATATAATAATCGTGTATTGAATGCTTCAAAATGATATTGTTTTCTTGAACCGGCGAGAAGATTTTCCAACTGTAGTGGCGATAATACAAAATATAGTGCAGACAAATAGTTCGAAATTTGGTCGTGGCGCTTCGTCCGCTCATTTTTACCTCCCGAGCATTACCGACCGAGTTGGTTTGCCATTGTTGGACATAGAAAAAAAATATAACACGTGAAATCTTTACGTTTCTGCAAATTTATTTCGATTTTACGATCCGGTTCCAAACGGTATCAGGTTTTCCAGTCAGACTTTACTTTTCTGCTCGATAAAAACATTGATTTCGTTATTAGTGCCGAATCTATGGCGTTTTTTGAACGATTTAAAATTGATTGTACTTTTCTCGACACCGATGTATCTGTTTGGACTCGAACGAGGGTTATCAAATGGGCGCGCAATTGATAAAAAAATAAGAGTCTGTAATGATATAGCGGAGCGAGGTATCAAACGTATCACCGATTATAACAAACGATTGACTTATGATGAAGATTAAAAACAATTTGTTCTTCAAGTTGTCGCCGAATATCAAAAAAAAAATTCGAACGTAAACAAATGGACTCTACTTCAATCATTTCATAGATGAACTGCTATTACTTATGTAATATTTCATGTAAAGGTACGAATTTGCGGTACGTGATTCATGGAAAAAAATCAGTAAATAATATATTTTGTAACTCTTAATATGTATAATCAATGTACCGAATTGCAGATTCTTTAATTAATATTATGAAACTAATAAATGTTTCAATGCGGACTTTAAAAAAATGCATGTATTTTTGAAATTTAAACTGCTCGGTGGCACGTATTCTCCTAATCCCAGCGCGTCCAAATTTTACACAGATTTTTTTTTCATATCTTGATTAGTTTTTTTGCTAGACGTTAAATTTTTTTACCGAAGCCAAAATAACGGCCACCCTAATATATATATTAGGGTGACCGCAATTTAGGTCGAACTTAAATTTTCGAATTCCCCACGTAAAAACACAATCAAGATATTTTTTAAAAAATGTGTGCAAAGTTTGAAGGCGTTAAAAAATGTTTTAATGATGCCTGTAAGGAGTTGAATTTTAAATGCCAAAACACATGTATTTTGCTGTAATATAACATATTTATTTCTTAAACTCGTAATAGTGGTGAAAAAAAAAACTAAAACTAGGCATACATATTGTACACATATTGATGTTCAAAACATAATTTTTACAGATTTTTGCAGTAATAATTTCCACAATTTCACGCTTTATGAAGACAGCCTCGATTTCATATTTTTTTAAACATTTTTTGTGAAATATTATTATTGATATTGTGATGCAATTTTCAACTGAACTAGAGTCTAAATCAAACTAGACTAGACTATACTCGACTAGACTAGACGATTAGAACCAAAAATACAGCAGAAGTTTTTTTCCTATCAAAAGTAAAACATTGATTTAGAATTAAATTGAAACTTTGAATTGCATCCGAAACATAAATTCATTGCACTAAAATAAATCGTCATGATATCTAATATAATTATTGAATGAACAATCGAGTAAAAAAAAACAATTTAATCGAAAAAAAATCTGCGAGTAGAAAAAAAATCGAAAAAAAATGACAAGGTAAATTTTCATTGGTGGAGCGGTCGAAGCAAAGTATTTTGATTGATATCCGGATACTTTTTGTGATATTCAAGGACAATTAGAACGATATATTGTTTCTGTTCCTCGTTGTACGTCAATCTATTATTATACTCCGTAATAAGCTTGATTGCTCTTTCTGCGACATCATTAACGACGCTTAACTTTTTGACAATTTGCAAGCTAAACTGATAATTTTTATCCAAATGCCACTCCGATACGTCATTATCGAGAAAGCTATGATCGATTTGGAATCTTTCGAAAAACTTTAACGATTGGGGGCTTACAAAAAAATCAACGTTTTGACCCAACAGAGAAGCGAAGTTCGATTCAGAAACTTCATAGCGTTTGGGCACTTCGATTTGTGTTTCATGTTCCAGCTGCTTGCTCGTGACTTTTGTAGCCATTTTTTTTCTTATGTCTGCAGGAATGGTTTCATCAAAGAATGCCATCGCAGCAGTTTCAGCGGTTAAATACCAAAGATGGTTCGACATTTTTTTGAGAGCGACTTTGCTTACAGCGGAATTGATTTTTCGGTAATCGTGGACGGTTTTAAGAAAATTCAAATCATGATTAGGAGCAGCATTAGCAAATGGAGCTGTGACCCATACCTTAAATGCCATGATAAATTTACAGATTTCGGCGATTGATTTTTCCTCGCTTGGCGTCAAATGAAATACTTTACGAAATAAAAAAATTTTCAAACAATAAATTGCTTTTGCCAACCAACGAGAACGTGAAAAAGCACCTGGCTTATAAAATCGTACATTTTCACGAGGAACTTTTCCAATGAAAATTAGGCACAACAGCAATAATTCGCGGTAATCGTCACGCAGTTGCACCTGTGATTTTAGTACTTGATCAACGAAATAATATGTACCTTCGAGGTGATTTTGAAAAATATTCAAAATCTTTTCATCCTCTATACCGGCTTTATATTCATTTTGATCGATTTTCGTGCAAGCAATTTGAAAACGCTTGAACAGAAGAATCGACGGGCCAGTTGAGGTAGGCATTAGTGCGTCAAAAACCCCACCTAGCACTAATTCAAAAATATGGTGTCTGCAGGGTAAATAAAGCAAATCTCGATTGAGAATTTGCTCTAAAAGTACTGCAGCTCCATTCCTCGAACCAAGATTGGCATTAGTTGTGTCACAACAAAGTGCTTTAACTACGTCACTAAGCCCCCAATCTCGAAGAATCTGTTAAAAAAATGTATAAAAAATCACAATTATAAAATTGAACAATTGCCCATACCGAATTTTATGACAAAGCTGATATATTATATTTTGTACTATATTTTTAAACGGTAAGTTTTAAATAATTAAACCAAAAAAGAAACTGAGATAAACATACACTCGAAGTAAAATACTATTTAATGTATTATGATATTCACAAACATAATATTTTATATTTATTGCAATATTTATAAAGTATTTAGTATAGTTATAATAAGCAGTTTTTACATGTATTATTTTTTTTTATACAAAATAAATATCACTTTAAAATCACCTCAGCTATAACCATAGCTTGCGAATAGCCATGCCCATTTTCCAACGCCGGGATCGATAACATTTTTTCAGACTTTTCATTTCATAAAATTATTGCTAAACGGTCAACTTTATCGTTTGAAGAGATTTCTTGAATTAGTTTGCCATCCCAATAAAGCACGGGTGCAGGTAGTGGAGAAGATGGAAACAAGTTTTTCATTTTCTCCGACAACTTTTTACGAATGTTTTCTCGATATTTATGTATCGAGGTTTTGGAGATGATCAAATTATCGAGATCGTGGCCCAATGCCTCAGCTACTGCCCTTACATTTCGAGCATTTCTATCCGAAATGAAGCAACTGTCTAAAGTTGCAACCAATTTTTCGGTGATAATGTTGATTGAACCACGAAATTTTTTCGGAGGTGGGGGTTCATAATTATCTGCGTTTTTTTCATCGAAAAATTCCGATGAAAAATTACTCCGCTGTGAAGAAAACTCAGTACTTTGACTACTACCTGTCAACTGAACCATACCATCTGAGAAAAAAATTTGAATATTATTTAATAAAATTTAAGATTTTTTAAGGTTTTTGAAGAAACATTTCCGAACAAAGAAAGAATGAGTAGAACATTTTGAACTATTCTAGACTTTTCAAAAAAGAAAAAACAAATCATGAAAAAAAGGCTTGACTATTTGATATCGCAAAATTTAAAAAAAAATTGCATTTTTTTCTCAAATAAAATGGTTGTCAGGAAAATTTCGAATCTTTTTGGATTAACTAATTTTTCAAATGTGTAGGAAAGTGAATCCTGATAAACAACATTCATTCAAAAATATTTTGTAATTTCAAAAAACTTTTTACACGTTTTTTGAACATGAATTTTTTTTTATAGTAACCTACTACAGTATTTCAATTTTTTAGGTAAATGTATAAATGACATGTTAATTAAAATTTTTAAAACAGAATTGTTGTAATGCAAGTCAAGTTAGTAATAATTTTAATAATATATTTGAAGCCCTTTTTACATGAAGTATAATTTCTCTTACCTATTGTACAGTGTTCTCTTTCGTACTTCGCTTTCCCACGCTTTTGAAAAATAAAATCGTATTCTTCATCGGTTATATTTCGGTCGTGAATAGGTTCAACATCACCGATGAATCCAAATCTCTCTGGTTTTCTTTGATTTTCCAAATATTGCATAGTTTTTTATCGATTTTTTGGAGCTTTACAGATAATGGAGTGATATCAAAAAGCAACGCGATCTGCTCTTTGAAATCTGATTCTTTGACTTCATTATGCTTTTGACCAGGGTTTTTTTGTAGAGATCGATAATGGCTGTACAGATTTTCTACCTTTACAATACACTTGTGTAATGGATGCACAGGTATACCGGCTTTTTCCCAAAAAAAAAAACACAAACGTATTTGGCAACTATCGTAGCACTTTGAAAAAGGCTATACTTTAGCTGACGTAAGTTGAAAAAAAGCACTTTCAAAATTTGTATTTTACTCCGCAACTTATTGCCAGTAATTTGCGAATCAACGTCGCCAATTAAGAAAATATTGCTCCGTTGCACGCTGTGCGTAGCCATTGTTGTTCACCTGGCGACGAGCTAGGCTTTACTGAATATAAAACTGGTACGATTGAAAGAATAGACAGAGGTCAAACGAAAGACGCGAATTGTTTCTCTCTTATACCTGTCGTGACTAAATTGTAGGAAACACGAAAAAAATAGATTTTCTTAGTAAATATACTTATACTCAACCGCTTTTCGAACAAAATTTTACGGATGAGCTCTGTATAATTCACATTTTTGTACAATTACAATTTATGCAATCCAATGTTTTAATTTGAGACGAAAAAGTTTTACATACGTATTTTTCATATTAATAATAATAATTTATAATTAACTTATTGAATTCATTAAAATTCGTGCATTTAATTTTAGCTCGAATTTCATAAAGCGCTTCAATCTTTTTATTTATCGAACTTTTCATTATACATAAATTATATAGTTAGGTAGAATATTGCATTGAAATACCAATAATATTCGAATAGTATTTCATTAACCCTTTGCAGCACAGTGGTTCCGTACGGGACCACTTATTTCGAAAGGTTTTTTTTCCGATTAAGAAATAGTTTTCATTTGATTTAAACAACTTTAAAATTCGTGTGCAGAGGTTTTATTGTTTATAACAATTTATTCATATTAGTAAATCAATTCTAGAAAAACCTTTTAAAAAAAAATCTTTATTGAAGAAACTTTGGGGCATATTCTTATAAAAATAGGTATTTGAGGGTTTTGGGGTTGTTTTGTGATTTTATAGCCGCCATCTTGGATCCGACATTTTGAATTTTTCAAATTCTGCGTTCAGATTTATAATCAGCGTCCTCTAAAACTCCTGTACCCCAAGTTTTAGTGAAATCTAGTATTACTTACATTTTATTTAATTTTTATAAAAATCCGTTCATCCAAAAAATATATGTCGCAGAGTTAAAAAGTTCACAAAAATGACCTCGTGGCTGACTTTGTAAAGCATGTATTTATTAGAAATTATTGCTGTAAAAATCTGTAAAAATAATGTTTTGAACATCGATATGTGTACAATGTTGCCAGTTAAAATTCAACGCCTTACAGGCACCATTAAAAAAAATGTTAACGCCTTCAAACTTTGCACACATTTTTTAAAAAATATCTTGATTGTGTTTTTACGTGGGAAATTCGAAAATTCAAGTTCGACCTAAATTGCGGTCACCCTAATATATATATATATGAAGTGCACATCAATGATAATGATAAGGAACCACGGATTTCAATCTTGCAGTCAAAAATTATTTTGGTTGCAGAATGATCTCAAATTAACTGAAATATTTATTTCTAATGTATATTTGAAGGAATATTCCTGATAAAGTAGGATTTTATATGATTGAAATTTTTATTTTTACATTGCCCAGTTGGATCGACTATATCGGATCCACCATTTTGAATTTTCAAAATCTGACCTCATATTCGTGATCAGCGACTCAAAAAACCCCTAGATCCGTATTTTCAGAGGCATCTTTTTTTACAGCTCATTTATGCACATGGTTAAGTACATGTAAAAAAAATATCAGAAATATCAACAAATGGCGGAGATTTAACATAATAAAGCAATGTATTTTTTTGTGCGCGCGTTGATGATGAAAGTTCTCGGCATCGATGTGGGTGTCTGAAAAAAAATGAACATATTTATAATTGCATAATAAATGTATTTTCAGTGTGAACCAACAATGTTATTTAAAAAAAATTATTATAATAAAAAATCGAAACTAAAAATTTTTGTTGTCAATTTTCTGTCGGCATATTACTTTTTATATTTTTTTGTGTCATTGAAATTTTTGTTTCTGTGGGTCACACGATAGGTGATGATACTAAGAATATGTTGTAGAAATTTCGAAACGATGTGAACCTTCGTTCAAGAGTTAGAACGTTCACAAAATTCAAAAAAGTGAATCGTCGAAAAACGGCTTTCAAGTTGGCGGTCGGGGCGCGCCGCCCGGTATCTATTATAAATGCAATCTTACCTTATTTAATAGCATCCTGCGCTATATGTAGGGGTCTTCCTCGGCATCTAAAACGTCTCCAGCATGTTTTTTGTCGTTTCTGGCGGCAATCCTTGCTTCCTTTGTTGCCTTTTCAGATTGAATTCCAGTGGCAGTTGGGCGTAAATCGTCCAGATGTTCGCAAGTCTCCATCGCGTTCGGCCCAATCGTAATACCAAGGTTTTTCATAATTCGCAGAAAGGCGACTGTTCTCACAGCCAATCCATAAAACACTGTCAATTCGTGAATCAATTGTGCAGTCAATTTGCCTCTTCCTCCGAAACCTTTTGTTTGTTTCTTGACGTTGCGGAGTCTGCTGCCCATTCGTTTTTGAACATGACTAATGCATTCTCGTTTACGTATCATAATGTTCTCTCCATACGGATGGGCTTCTGTTATGGTCTTGAATGTTTTTGCATCGGCATCTCCAACATAATAAAAATATTTTATATCGTTTAAGTGTTCAGATCTGCTGAACATTTCAACCATTCCATCTACCTCCATCTTTCCAGAACTTCTTTCGTGGTTACTTGTGCATTTATCTTCATGTTCTGCGTACCATTCTTCATATTCTTCTGTTCCATTTTTTTCACTCCACGATTGGCAGGCCTTACAAAATGACGACTTAACGATAATGTCCACAACTATCCCAGACAAAATTCCGATAAGTGTTGCAACACCCTGCAGCGAAGAAAAAGCTCTTTTTCTGCAAGAACCATCCCCGGAGACGGCGATTCCATTAGCGTCTTCGGTGTTCTCGTTTTCTGCCGTTTTTTTTTCGTTAGCTGCCATTCACACAGACGAATCTGCAACTTCTTTGGCTGCATCTCGTATTTGTTCGGTAATTTTGTCGTAGAGCGTTTGACTGAAGCATTTTGGGAGATTCATAATACCGCAGAAAATGTTCATTCTCGTCAATCCAACACCCAATATTCGCATAGCCAACGTGAAGCTGCGATTGATTTCGTAACAATAACTCTTAGGCGAAGGACTCGAACTTATCTCCTTCTGCTCGCACTTGATAACTAAGGTAAATCCCAATCCTCTAACTCGTGTTTCAGAGAACTTGATGTCACTGTTACAAGTTTTTCACTTTACGAGAGAAGCAATCGTAGTGAACACAGATAGCAAATTTACGATTACGTAGCCATGTGCGCGGTCAATGGCTACATCGCGTGCTGTCGACACTTTTAATTTTTTTTTGCAGACGCACTTGTGTTTAGTTCAGCTTCCGATTTTTTCGTATACTGATTGCCGTGAAAAATACGTTTTTTACGAATACCTGGGCGTCCTCCCATGAATCGTGAACCCTTCCTATCTAAACTAGTATAGGTTTCTTCACAATCACTCATGTTAAAATATAACTGTTTCAGCTCACAATCAGTCTTGCCTCTACAATGTCCCAATTCGGACTAAATAATTTCACTTCGTCCTCCTGGTTTTATGCTTGTGCCAAACCGAAAAAAAACCGTTACTTTGATCGTAGACCAAACCGACAAAATCCGTTACCTTTACCGTTACACGATATGTAGCGATAATAAATGAACAATAGAAAAGGGTAGTTGCCGATCTAGCGCACCTGTCTCTGTATAGCGCGGCCGGTTACCGGCGCTACCTGCCTGCTTTCAAGAAAATAAAAGTTTCCACGCTGTAAATGCTGTAAATTCAATCATTTTTTGTATTTTTCAATTGTGTAAAGCTTAAAATATTCCCAACCGTACAGGCTAATGGAATCAAAAAATTTTTAAAATGAAAAAATGTTCGCGTGTATAAGGCCTTAAACTAATTAGACGGTGTAGATCGCAAAAAAACAATCTTAGTGCAGGATAGGTGTTTTTTTACAAGCGTCAGCAATTAGCCGCCATGACAGTCAGTTTCACCCTGTGCACTGGCTGCATTACCATATTTTTGATACACAATGGACGCGGACGACGCCTACAGGCCATATTTAACACCACGCGCTTGAATTAAATTTACGGACGTTTACGTTTACTCACCACACGAAGATTGACCTCCTTCCCTATAGTCTCCTTGCTTTGTTTGTACATTACAAAGTATTTTATCTTGACGTTGTATTGTTTCATTTTCATTACAATTTAAGTTATGATCCACTGCAATGCAAAAAAATCATTCAAAACGAAGAACTGAGTGTCCCTAATCCGTTTTCAAATGACGTTCACGCCCGAGACCACACGAATACTCGAAGGACAATTATTATAACAAACCAAAATTAAGAACATGACATGCACACCAACATGTCATATTAGAGAGAAAAGGTTTACAATCTGTGAAGACGGCGGTCACCGTATCTGTGCGAGCGTGATGGCAATATTTTTGTACGTGAGCGACAAAGACAAGTCGTGTCAATGCACGAAATTCTTCGTGCACCGCGACCGCGCTTTAGTGAAGAATTTTTGTATAATATATGTCAATCGAATCGATCCATTAAAAATAAACTTGAATCTATTTTGTTTGATATAATAAATAAAAAACACTGATATTTTTAGTTTCGTGTTATAAAAATGTTTAAAACAATGTGTTTTAAACATTGTTTTATTCAGGACTGTATTTTTGTGTGCGTTTTGAACACTGTTTTAAACAATTGTGTTAAACAATGCCAACCCTGGTTGCTTGCCACAGCAGTCCCTTTTCTATCTACTTTTTCGAAGAGACTGATTGTGTCGTATAATTTTTGGAGCTTCCTTCATTTTGTAGAGTCATTCCACTAGTCGTTCTTAACTGTTTCATTTTCCAATTAAATATGTCACTCTTTACTTGTTCACGTGGAACTTTTGGCCATCTACGCACTGCAAAATTTTGAGGTTAGAAAAACGTAGCACGCCGCCCTGCGCATTAAAGCCCGTTTGAATCGTCATTCCTCTGGCATCATTCCTTTGGCTTCCTCCCAGACATATGAGGTCCAGAGGGATTATGGGTGCGTCAGAAGAACGACACCATCTTCGTTACGCATGCGTGGATATGCATGAGGTTACATAAAAATGATTCTCATAGATTATTGTCATGCCGCTATCGAAAGAAAAAGAGAAGCTGAAAAACGGAGATACGAATGACTTAAACTAGATCCCGTAGGAAGAGAGAAGTTGATAGAAAAAGAGCGAGATCAAAATTCAAAGAGAAAGGAGAAGAAAATATGAATAAACAAATAAAAACTTGATAGGAGAAGGTTTGCATCATTCCTCTGGCCCTAATATTTCTTCCGATCGTGATAAATCTCTCAAAACTGAAAAATCAGTGTGATCCGAACCCCCCCTCGATCGAGCTGAAATTTAGCACAAACCTTCCTTCTATTATTTTAAGACAATCCCTAAAGGGATTTTTGACGACTCGCAATAGTTTTCATGACATTGAATTCTAAAGGTTTTTTTAACGCGCACCGACTATATCTATATCTGCTACTTCTCCATTCATACCTATATATGTTACCACGCTCTCAGTTTTGTCCAAACAAACAAACCCAGAAACTATTGCGTGTCGCCGAAAACCCTTGTAGGAGTTGTCTTAAAATGTTAATAGGAAAGTTTGTGCAAAATTGCACCTCGATCGGAGAGGGAGGGCGGGATTTCGGAATCTTACCCATATCCATTGTAACTGAAGTCAATTGCAATTTTTAAAGGAAAATATGAAATATTTTTGTTTCTAAATTTCGTCGTTGTGCAAAGGGATCATTTCGGGAGACTTAGGAGATTTAGGAGTAGAAAAAAACGTGGAATTATGAAAAAATACGGAATATATGCAAATATTTATGCATAATATCATGTTGAAAATCAAGATTATCATTGTTAGTACTATCTTCGATTATTATTATGATTATGTAATCGATCGCACATCGGCCGTAGGCAAATGCTTCACTGCCACATGGAACGTCCGGCTGTGGGCATGATATGCCATCTAACAGCAAATAACTAGGTTATTTATATTCGTTTATGTTGAAACTCATATATGTGATAAAACATCGAAAACTATTAGACATGTATTTTTTTTATCAGCGGGAAAACGGTTTTAAGTGGGTAGAACACCCCTCAAAGAAAGGCTTGTCACTTCTCAATTTAACTTTTTTAATATTTCTATACGGCATTTTTCATCGCTTTACATTAGGAGAAATTTGGTTCTTGTTTCATTCAGATCGGTAGAATGCTTGTTGGTGAAGCTGTAGGGGTGGTTTCCCCCTTTTAAACCCCTTTTCCGCCGAGAAAAAAATAGGTGTCTAATAGTTTTCAATGGTTTATCGCATATATAAGTTTCAACAAAATCTAAGTCGGACACTGAAGTGATGTTCCTTACTATAGTCACAGTTGTGTAGAACCGCAACAGATGCCGCGCACGATCGCGTTGTTATAAACGAAATAGTAACGTTTATTAAATGATCGTCAAATCATACATTGATCAGATAGTAACGCGATTAAGACATCCGTTGGCTAAGAGTGATGAAACGAGACTGACTTAAGAAAATGAAGATGCAAAAGCATTAACAATATAAACAGCAACGGACGCTTAGCGACAGTGTCTCGACTGTCTTTTTTTCGATGTCTAAATGAGTCTACTCGTTATAGGAATCGCGGGGCGTGTACCCACGGAGAATTTCAACACTTCCCCTCGACGCGCGATTCAAATTTAATTTTTAATCGTTCGCAAAAGGGCTAAACACTTATAGTGTTTGCTTCTTAGTAGTGCCTTTGTAAGGATGTCGGCAGGCATCTCTTCAGTAGCGATATGTTTCAGTTGGATGAGCCCATCGCGGAGGACCTCCCGTACAAAGTGATGTCGGATGTTGATATGCTTTGTTTTGTTGTGGAACACTGGGTTATTGGCCATTTTTGACGCTCCAATATTGTCGTTGTAGACTATGATGTCGGCAAGGTTGTTAAGGCCAAATTCGATCAGGAATTCACGGAGTAATATCGCTTCTTTGGCTCCTTCTGTTGAAGCGATCTACTGCGATTCGGTAGAAAATAGGGCAACTGTGCGTTGCTTCCTAGAGTTCCAACTGATGCTTCCGTGGGCCAATGTGAATGCATATCCAGTGAAGGATCTTCTGTCGATTGTACAGTTTTCCCAATTGGCGTCGATTAAGCCTTTTGTTTTTTTTTGTATGCTCGTATACCATTCGATAGTCGGAGGTGTATTTAAGGTACCTCAATACTCTTTTAGCAGCGGTCCAGTGCACTTTCAACTGGTATTTCTGCTGTACATGCGGTTTTTGTTTCGTTGATGGTTAATGGTCTTTCGCGTTGTTCATCTTCGTCATCGTTGTCCCGTCTCGTTCCGATGTTGCTTCATTCTGCTCCGGGATTCTTGATGTGGTGGTTTATAACAGTCTTCACAGTCTTTCCCTGCGCCGCGATCGTACGATGCTGGGTCTTCTCCTGCCGCGTCTCGGAGTTTGGTCCTGTTGCCGTTCCTCTTCTATCGGTAATTCGTCGTCATTCGTAGGCGGTTGATCTTCGATGACAGATACGTTTCGTAGTATCCTGCCCGTACGCTCCTCCGGAGTTGATGTGGCTATTGGCTCGAAGTCCTGGGGAATTTTCTCGATTCTCGACGATTTTCTTTCTGAAAATATGACATCGCGAGAAATCTCTACTTTCTTTTCTGTCGGTGCCCAGATCCGGTATCCTTTGGACTCGTCAGCATATCCAATGAGGATTCCCTCGCGAGTTCGGGGTTCAAACTTTCCTTTCTGGTAATTTGTGTTTAAACAAAATACCTTGCATCCAAATTCACGTAAGTGAGTCACAGTTGATTTTCGCCCGTGCCATGCTTGATAGAGCGTTGATTTTGCCAAACTGCTCATCGGACATCGATTTCGTAGGTAGTTGGATGTTGACAGGGCTTCTGCCCAGGAAGACGCTGATAGTCTGGATTGATCTAGAAGACACCTGGTAATTTTTATTAATGTTATATTCTTTCGTTCGGCCAGTCCATTTTGTTCTGGATGTCTTAGTACGGTTAATCTTCGTTGGATCCAGTGTTTGCCTAGGAAGTCCTCGAACTCCTTGTTTGCGTATTCTCAACCGTTGTCACTTTGTAGATACTTTATTTTTTTCCGATGAGATATTCGGCCATTGCTTTATGCTCTTTAAAAGCTTCAAGCACCTTGCACTGTAAAAAAAATCTGTATTAAAATTAATATAAAAGTGTAGGAAGTCTTTTTACAGATACCGTTTATGAATTTTAATATTGTCATTTGAAAATCAATGGGCTGCTTTTCGAATGTCTAATAATCGTTCAGTAATATCGCAACACTTAAGTACTGGAAAAATCATATACGTATCGCAAGGTATCTATTGTGAGCGTATTAAAATTAATACGCACAGATTGCATTTTTTAATTAAAAAAAAAGTAAAATTGGCATAGAAAAGTGTATTAATTTTACGGTGCGTATTAAAATTAATATAAAAGTGTAGGAAGTCTTTTTACAGATACCGTTTATGAATTTTAATATTGTCATTTGAAAATCAATGGGCTGCTTTTCGAATGTCTAATAATCGTTCAGTAATATCGCAACACTTAAGTACTGGAAAAATCATATACGTATCGCAAGGTATCTATTGTGAGCGTATTAAAATGAATACGCACAGATTGCATTTTTTAATTAAAAAAAAAGTAAAATTGGCATAGAAAAGTGTATTAATTTTACGGTGTTAGGTTAGTGTAATTGTTATTATTTACTTTCTGCGATAAAAATTAATGCGAATCGATTTGGGTTTGTAATTAGACTTGCTGCTTTTGTTCGGTGTTAATTTCTCGCGTTTATTCCTATCCTACCCCTTCATTGTGACCGTTACCCCTCTACTTTCCCCTGTTCTCCTTGCGGCCGCAGGCACTCCCCCCCCCCCCCCCGCCACTCTGTATTATATTCATCATGACTACAATCGTATTTCTAACTTAGTTGTATTTCGCCGTGAAATGCCGAAGAAAAACATTTCACGACGAAATGTACGCGACTAGGGTTCGAACCCGGGATCTTCCCCGTCCGCTGGTTCAGTGGCGAGCACGCTAACCACTAGACCATCACACCGGGTGTTAATCATTTACTTTAGATTTGGTGTTACTCGATACGTTTTTTTATGATTTGATTTAACATGCTGACCAAAGCACGAATTTGAAGTTTTCTGCATTGAATTATATATTAAATCAGACTATCCGAATAAACACATACTAACAAGGAGAAGGCAGAGCCTGGATGTCGCGAATTGGTTTCTCCTTTCGCGTGGTGAAAGTTGAAGACCTCTGAATTAACGTCGTTTTTTATTTTTGTTCTAATAGGCCTTAGTTGCTGAGATAGCGCGATTTGAAAATTTGGGAGTTTCGGATGGAGCCAAGCAGGTTTCGGCTGGCGCGTAGAGTACGTTGAGCGTTAATGCTTGACACAAGAGCGGCCGTAGCTAATACGGTAAGACGACGGGTTGGCACTTGAAAAGTCACGGTTCGCGTCCCCGTCCTTTTTTTTAATTCAATTTTTATTTTATTTTATAATCTCTCATGACTGCATGTGCAGGTAAATAAGAAAATTCGAAAATATGTATTACTAGTTTTATTTATCTATTATATTAAAATAATTAATGTGGTTGCGGTGGTATTGCGTTCATCTTATGTTCGTGGTGTCGTAAGCCTTTGTGCTTCCCTTGCTTTTACGATGGTTTCCTCCCTCCAATTTGTCAGCATACCGATCTGATAGAAGAAGAATCAGAATAATTACCTGCCGCGAAATTTGCAAGTGTGAATTAGATTAATTATTTATTTTTTATACCATATTATTTTGCTTTGTAATTGTGACTTGATTATTAGATTAATTATTTGTTATACAATATTATTTTGCTATGTAATTGTGACTTCATTTTTGGATTAATTATTTTAATATAATAGATAAATAAAACTAGTAATACATATTTTCGAATTTTCTTATTTATCTGCACATGCAAAGTCTTAAAAGAGATTAGAAAGAAAAAAAAATGAATTAAAAAAAAGCACAGGGACGCGAACCATGAACTTTCAGTGCCAGTCCGTCGTTTTACCGTACTAGCTACGGCCGCTCTTGTCTCAAGTATCAACGCTCAATGTACTCTACGCGTGAGCCGAAACCGGCTTGGCTCCGTCCGAAATTCCCAAATTTTCAAATCGCGATATCTCAGCAACTAAGGCCTATTGGAACAAAAATAAAAAACGACGTTAATTCGGAGGTCTTCAACTTTCACCCCGCGAAAGGAGAACCCGATTCGCGACATCCAGGCTCAGTAGTCTCGTTGTAAATCAGAAAATGTACGTGCCTTCGTATTGTAAATGTCCTATTCATTTCTAAATATTCTCCAGTCTATCAGAATCTACATTGTATATATTCAAAACGCTTGTTGTATTTTTCAACTAAGAATATTCATTTTTCTATTAGATGCCTTGAAAAATTGTAGATATTGTATTAATATTCAATTCGTACGTATTACGAAATGTAAAACCGTATGAAATGTAGGTCCGGTATTGAATTTTACAACACTAAAGCCTAAATATTCATTCATATACTAAGTTTTGAAATTTCATTTGCCATAGTATTGTAAAAGTATTTTAAATTTCATATTTCTTTAAACAGTTTTTTGTAATATTCAATGTACAAGGTATTGTACTTTTCAACAGAATGAAGTTAAAAATAACAGTCATATTGTGATTTTAAAACTTTTTGTGTAAATATGGAAATCATATACGTTTGTTGCATTAATCAAACAAATATTTGTATGATTATGATGCGCGTTGAAAAACTCATACGCAGCATACTAATATTCAATGTCCCATATATTAAAATGTATACGCATCTATGAAAATTCATTTCCATTACTGAAGTGCGAATTTGCGTTTCATATTCCGAGTTTAGAAATTTTCAATTGTAAAAGTATAGTAAATTTAATGACTTTTTTTACAGTGTGTTCTTGCTGCGAAGGAACTTTGCCTCACACCATCGAGTGACTTCGTCAATAAATGCGACGAAGTACAGCGATTGTCCGTTGGATCGTGTCCTCATGGGCCCGCACACGTCCATGTGCACGACTTCGAGGGTTACTGTTCGCTTGATGTGATTTTTTTCGGAAACGGAGCACGTGTCATTTTGTATCGTGCACAAACGTCGCATGTGAAGCTTCCAGAAAATTTCACCTTTTCGAATCCTTTCAGCGAACCTTCATTCTTGGCTGCGCATAGATCGCTGAGATTTACGTGTCCCAATCGTCGATGCCAAGGCTCCAGCTCATTTGATGTTTCTTCCGAATGATAAGTCTGAGTTGACATCGCGCTGCATTCGTCGGTATCTTTGTCCTGGGCGTAATACAGTCCATCGGCGCGGTCAGCCGTAAGTATTATGTTTCCTTGTTGGTCGATAACGTTTGTGCGGCTTTTGTTGAAGATAACTTCCATATCGCGGTCGGTAATTTTTCGAACCGATAATAAATTTGAGCGTAGATCGGGGACAAACAGAGTATTGTCGAGCTTAATGTTCCTTTTTGTATTTTTGGTTTTAGCTATGATTGAGACTATGCCTTTTCCATCAACGTTTGTGGATGCATGGCTCGCAAGATTCAGCGATTTCGGATGTGTCTGTTTTATCGCGTTAAATTTTCGTGCATCGTTGCACAAGTGCGAAGTATAGGCCCTCAGCTATATGTGTTTCCGCGTACAAGCTCGTGTCGTCGATTGTTTTCGCGTGTTGTCTTCCGTTTCCATGGGCGCGTCAACATTCATATGCTTTATGACCCAGTTTATTGCACTTGAAGCAGTGTACTTTAAATGACAAATTTTTATAGTCATCGTTGCTATTATCGCCGTTCTTCATACGAATTTTTGTTTTATCGTGGAACCGTTTGTTGAATTTTTTAACAACTGCCATAGCGTTCTGTATGTCGATTCGACCTCTTCCGCGCGCGTCATTTTCTTCGATTATTTTGGTTTTTAGCGCCTCTGGTGAACGGTGATCGTCGCGAGACTCGATTGCACATTGAAAAGTTTCGAATATGAGAGGAAGAGGATCGAGCAAGAGGATCGAGAGCAAATCTTCATTGATAAATACGTCCATCGCATCCAGTTTGTCGACTACGTCGAAGAACGTTTTTATGTGCTCGCGGACGTCGTCGCCATCTCACATTCTTCTTAGTACGAGTTGCTTCAATAACGTCGCTTTCTTCGTCGGTCCTTTTGATTCGTAGATCTTTTCGAGTTTCGACCACAACTCGTGAGAAGTCCCACAATTTTTTACTTCTTTTAATTCAGTCGGGCTTATCCCCAGGGGGACTTCCGACATCGCTTTCTGGTCATTTTTTCGCCATTTAGCTTCCGCTTCATTTGAGGCGGCATCGTTCGCGACGTTGGTCGGTTTTTCCTTTTCGCCATTCACGTATTCCCACAATTCACTTTTTTTAACACTGCGCACATGTGAATGGTCCATGTGTCAAAATTTGTACTCGTTAGAGTTTCAAGCTTTGTTATTCCCGACATTGCGTTCATCGTTAATTTGATTCGTTTATAATTTTCACCACGCGTTTCGCTCCACTGGCATTTCCCTTTTTATCTATATTATGCCACGGTTAAGTGGTCTTCAACGTTGGACTGATTTATCGCGATGCCTGGGCCCATAACCTGTTTGGAGAGACCGGATAAAATCGGCAAGAAATAACACTCGCGATGTTATAAACAAAATAGTAACGTTTATTAAATGATCGTCAAATCATACATTAATCAGATAGTAACGCGATTAAGACATCCGTTGGGTAAGAGTGATGAAACAAGACTGACTTTAGAAAATGAAGATGCAAAGCATAAACAAAATAAACAGCAACGGACGCTTAGCGACAGTGTCTCAGCTGTCTTTTTTTCGGTGTCTAAATGAATCTACTCGTTACAGAAATCGCGGGGCGTGTATCCATGGATAATTTCAACACAAATTACTAACGGTCCGTACCTATAAGAGATACTTCAAACCCCCGGTACATGGCGACTGAACTCCCGTTCGAAGCTATTACATATTCAGGCCCAAAGTTGATCGACGGGATTCCACCCTGTCTGACTCCGGAAAGTTAAGGGGGGATTGTCTTTTTTTTCGCAAAATTTACCGCTTTTTGGGAATTTTTTTGTGAAGAAAGTATACAACGGAAAACTTGTGAAACTTGGCATATAGTTTTATATATAATATATAGTTTATATATATAGTTTTATATATAATAGATAATATAGTTTTATATATATAGTTTTATATATAATAGAAACAGATGTCCAAACTATTTTTCAATCATCTTACTTATCCTTCAAAATGCACTTTGTAAAATATATTACCCAGATTTGCGCGTCATCACAGTCGCCTAACCCCTTAAAAATAGTGACACTTTTCAAAATCACAAACTGCATAGTTTTCACATTGTGAGTAATGACGAGTACACTGGTCCGTGTGGCTTTTTGGGAATATGTGGCACATTGTTGCCTATGCTCAATAATGGCAGAACACTTAAAAAACCCAATATGGTTTTGCGCTATACGCTGATAAAAACGAGGAGCCTAAATGGATTACTTATTAACAAATAATAAATTATTGATGTTTCAAAATAGAAAATTAGTTTTAACTTTCAAGCTTGAGTCAGAAGCAATCCTCGAAATATTTTAACATTTTTCTCGCTGACGAAGAATTTTTGACAACCTCCAATCTACCAGCGGAGGGTTCGTAATTCCTTGATGAGAATTCTACGTAAGTGTATGCTACGTTTGCTGCCGGGAAACGTATATAACATAATAACACAACGGTATATACCGCTCTGAAACTAACTTTTGCGGTTGGCATTATTGCATAACACCCCGACAACTTTTCATCCCTTCGCTTTCTCACCCTTGCTCTCGTGCTCGCTGCTTCCTCATACCCTCCTCGATTATGGCATTTCCACGGGTGGAAGGGAAAGGGAGGTTAGCGAGGGAAAGGGCACGGATAGAATCCAGCGAGAAGGAAACTCGCACCGAGAACGTTAGATAACTATCGTTATAAGGCATTTGAGACCGGAAGGGTGATTTTCTCATGGTCGGTGCTGTACCACAGTATATATGTATGTACATATACTGTGTCTTCTTTCCAAATGCATGTATGTACGAGCAAGTCGCGGAGCTCGAGGGTTTCTCATCTTCGCTTCTCCGCGGAGCCAATAAATGTAGAATAATACCGATGACTTTTTTCTCACACGATACTTTGGACATAATTGAAGCAGAATTCGCGGTCTGTTATTTAAGGTAATTCTTCAAATTATTATTGATCAATTCTTATAATTAATTCCACAGCTAAACAGCCGATTTGCTACCGCAAAAATGTATAATTTTTTCTAAACATTACCTCCATGTTGATCTTATTCTAACTTATGAGATTGATATTCTACCTAAATACACAGAAATATACATTTTTTTTAAATCAAATCTACCTTTATCGAAAAATTTGAATTTTATTAAGGGGTTATATACAGTTATTTAAGTGCACACACAAAAAATTTCTTCTCAATCCAGCGAATATTTTCGAAGTTACACGCACATTGGTAATGACGTGTCAGAGCATTCGAAAGTGCTTTTAAAACATTAAACACAGCTTCTCAACAAACAAAAAATCGATTTTTGACATAAATTTAGGCTTTAAATTGTTTATAAAATGGAAAATATTTATCCATGAGAAACTTGAAAAGATTGTGTTAAAATTTCAGACTGATCGGTTCAGCCGTTTACGCGAAATCTTGTTGACCGACTTTTAAAACACAGTTTTGACAAAACTGTGTGTTTTACCGCCATTTTGTCAAAAAATATTATTTTGCTTATTCCTTCGACCAATTACAAGATAATCCATTATATTAACGGAATATTTTTGGTTTTTTCATTTTAGATGATCCAGTCCAGAGATATCGTGCTCACTGCAAGACGCCTTTTTTAGAAGTGCTTCCGGAGATCAGCTACAGCAGCTTTCAAAATAATCATTTTCACAAATAAAATTGTTAAAATACCGTTAAAGGTTACCATAACATGTGTACAAATTTTTACGCTAATCGATTTAAAGGTCTTCTCAAGAAATTGTTTTGAAAAGTCGATCTTTTTGGGCCTCCTGAATGTATATAACCCCTTAAATTTTTCACCCAAAGTGAGCTTCTTTTTCGTGATTTCATTGAGTTATACTTGTCGTAGCAGTCACAGATCAAACTCCAATCGTAATCGGTCATCATGTATGTGTATCCTATATTCCCTGATACCTATCTGGCATGATTTTTATCTGTTGGTGGAAGCGTTATCCTTGCTCTTTACTGGAAGAGCCAAGATTTTCTGCGAATTTATCTTGATCCTTTATTTCTACCCCGAAGTAAGAAGAAAAAAACAGCACGTTTTACGAAATCGGTAATAGTTTTTCTAAATTTTTTAAGAACATCCTCTCCGCTATATAACCAGATGTATTAGGGTAGGTCTAACTAGCTCATCTTCTTTTTGATGCCGTCGACGTATCACTGCATTAATTTATAATAGCAAAAATAGAAAAAAAAAAGAAAACATGAATAACATGAAATGCTCACGACACTCACTATGAGATAGAAATTCATTTGAAAACCTTGTGTAGTAACTTGAAATATAGGTTGGTATAGGTCTCACCAGCAGTCATTTAACAAAGAATCACAAAAGAGTTGTTTGGACCAACGATGTTTTCTTGTTTTGTTGACTTGTGTTACTCGTACATCCTATGATTCTTTAAGGTACTTTTGTAGGTACACGTATGAGCCAAAAGTTTCGGTCGAAGCGTATAGTAACATCCAATGCCTATACGATGCTGTTGGTTGTAAATTTTTGACACAGCTTGTACCCTCTATATGCCCCACATATTCGCACCTCATGCATAGATAGGTCTCATACTCGTATAGAGAGCGGCGCTGTATTCGTGGCCACAGCGCGATTTTTCTGCAGTCATAGCGTTGAGCTTTCGTTGACGATCCGTCTTTCGCGAAATATTTTATATAAATAAAAAAAGCGTGAAAATGTCAACCTAAATGCGATACAAAGGAAAGTTTACAAGAAGAAAGGCGCTTGCTAAAAGACTGAAAGCTGTGGCAGACATGTGTCAAGCAAATGCGGCTAAACGCGATGAGAATAACCATAACCTCAACGATCAGCAACAAAAATTCGCTGTCGAAGGACGTTAGATCATGGATTTACAACATCTTGCCGACAATTTAAATTGTATTCGCTGTAACAAAAACATTTTTTTAAGAAAACAGTGAAGGAAACCCGAATTGAATTCCATTTTACACTGTTGCCATTCCGTTACAGATGGTTGGGCCCAAGTTCGGTGTGGAATAAAATTACCACTTTTCATAAGTCGATATCTCCGAAACTAAACGGTCAAAGTTTGTCATTTTGTAAAAATCAATCCCACAATAGTACTGCGTACACGTGTGTTTTCCTTTTGAAATCCTAAGATCCATTTAGAACCTAAATTGAGAAATGCGAGCAAACTCCTATAGGTTTAGGTGTTAGGTATAGGGATCGCGCACAAAAATACCCATATTCAATTGCAATTATGTCATGAAGTAAACGGTGAATCGAATTGAATTTTTGGGCATCAGTCCATGAAGGTCATATCTACACCATACTTTCGCCCTAGTTGAAAAGACGGGATTGTTTTGAAGCTCAAATAAATTCTGAAAAATTGACAACAATTTTTATAAGCCATTATGGATAAACATCGACTTTTTATAATTTCTTTTACGGTAGAAGTCCAGCGTTTATTTTTTACCAAACAAACCCAATTAATAATGCAATACATGGGAAAATTAAACACACTTAGAAAAAGGTCCAATGAGAGTGACAAATCACGAGAGTGACCATTTTGCTTCGTTTTATAAGACAACATCTATAATGTAATTCGTGGTTGTGTTGTAAGGGATGATAGTGCACGCAGGTGGCGCCTCTATCCTCTCAGCATGCTTGAGAGCAAAATAAAGGGCGAGTTTGGTGGGGGATGGAGGTTAGAGCATTGGCTAGACGAGAGAGAGAGGAGAGAGAGAGAGAGAGAGAGAGAGAGAGAGAGAGAGAGAGAGAGAGAGAGAGAGAGAGAGACTGAGGCGCGCGCGCGGTCCCGCGCTCCGAGTGCGGCTATGAGAGCCGTAAAGGGGTGGTTTTACGGAGGGTGGGTAGAGAGCGGGCGTTGCGACGACGACCGGGCGTCGACCGGCAGTCGAATTCACTGCCTTGCTCGGGCAGCTTCCCCGACGCGCTTCATCTCACCCGCATCTCTCTAATATTAATAAGTACATACGAAACTCGTATATCTTGTAACGTTTCTCCCACTGTGCATACCAAAAATCCTTTTGCCGGTCTCTCGCCAACGGCCACCGATCTAGTCACCCTAGAGGATTTATCCCTTCAGCGAGTCAATTCACCTTTTGGTGAAGATCTTTCGACCGTGATTTTCCTATCGTTCCCTTTTGCACTCCTACGCAGTTCTGCTTTCCTTCCGTATTCATATTGGATGAGCCAGTGTGTTCTTTTTGTTGTTGCACCTTCGAGGTTTGATCTTCGCTCAGACTTCATCCGTATTTTTTGGATGTTCTCCGATAAAATTGCACGCTAGTTCGCGGACGCCTGAGGCATGCAAAGAACTTCACACGATCGCAAGTTGACAATTGAACTTTGTGCTTGAGATGACTCTGTAAGAACGAAATTATATGAACTTAAGAACTGCGTGCGTTGATCTGGGTCACTCGGTCGGATGTGACGGTGCGATAGGACTTTGTAGCCCGAGTATATCTTGTCTACGGGACCAAGATCTACGAACGATTGTTGTGATCCTGCGGTGTCAGGTGCGCGCGGCCCCTCGCGGTTCACGCGTGTACGAAACATTCACCAACTAGGATTCTTCGCACGCACGAGTGTTATTTGTTGCGAGTGTACTTTTTATTTTGTTTTTTGCTTTGAGGCCCAACTTACTTCACATTCTCATCGCTGTCGGAGCATCCACTGAACGTGGGAAGGAAGATAATTCCGGTAAGAATAATCCGAAATATGAGTTTCAATGGTGACGGCTCTTCGACATGGCTGCTTTGCTGTTCTTGACTAGAAGTGTCGTTGTTTATTGTAATAAAATATTGGGCTGAACGCTACTACGTTATGAAGTGAGGATTAAAACGGAGAACGTGACATAGAATTTTGAAAAACAAGACCTATTAATACGTCAATGATCATGACGTTGAAGTTTGCATCGTTGGAATGCAACTCTATTTGGGGCTATTTTTTATTTATGTATTTTTATCATTATCCAAAGCCTTTTTGTAAATTGAGGTCGTCAATTTCTAATAAGAACACACAGAAACGTTTAAATAATTTTCACTGCCTAAAGAAGCCATTAATTTGAGTAATTAAAAATAATTAATTAACGTTGCATTCCAACGATGCAAACTTCAACGTCATCCACGTTTCGTATATTTAGCGCTTGACCCTTTATATCACCGTGTAACAGTTATGCAACAAACCATCTAACTTCTCTCAAAATCCTACATTGACATTTAATCGTTCTTTGCAATCAATGTCGCACGAGGGCTACGAGAATGTTCGATGATTTTTAGTGCAATTCATGCAAACTGGATGGCCTTGGGTGGATCAAAATTTCTTCGAAGTTCACTTATTCCGAGATTGCAAGATGGGAGTGTGCGTAAAGTTTGCGAAAATTGAAAAAAATATCAATACAACAAACGGTGTGTGAAAAATGTAGCGTAGCTTTGTGCTACACAAGCAAAACAACTACTTCAAAGCATTCCAACCATCATAAAGGTATGTTACGTCACTAGGTAACATGTTTGTCACACTCCCTTTATTGCTTTATTGCCCCCTGATTAAAATTTTCAAAAACTAAATAACCCGTGTTTTTTTATTAATCAAAACGTACTATAAAGTCAACTTATTTTTAGTGTTAACGTTGTTAAGTTATGAAGGGCTAATTCCATTAGGTAAATGCATTTGTAATAAGCATCGTCATCTCCGATCGTTAATGAAACCGGCATCTACGCGAAATCCGTAAATCTTGTTTTACTAATTCATAACTGTGTCAGTCGAATACAGTTTTATACGTCTCTCGACACGGCAGGAATTTGATATTTAGGTACTTTGTGCGAGGAGCTTGTTTTTCCATATTGGACAACTTTTTTTTGGGAGCACATGATCTCGGCTCGACGTGGATATTGGGCCAGCAATGTACATGAGTACGATCGAGCGAAGCAAAGAGGAAAACAAACGAAGAGGAAATATATTGGTTGCAACTGGAGTTCGATCGTGTGTCCGGTGCAAAATTACCTACGTGATACCTTTGATCTGAGTCCGAGAACAATATCTGAACTCTTCGTATATCTATGTACGAATGTGAAGCCGGGTATGCTGCGATACGACGATGAATCACAGTGGGAACGAAAAAATCGAACGCAGATAAAAAGAGGATAGAGTCGCACAGGATCGATGGATTTTCTATACCCGCGCGCGCTCACACACATACACATAAATTTGTACTTACCTGTATGTGCAAAGATATAAATGGCAACCAATCGCGTGCTTGATGTTACCCAGAAAATTCACGATGACACGTATTGTGTAACTATTATTATTTTGGGAAAGGGTGAAAATGAAGGTGTCATTATGTTGCTTATTTTCATATATGAGATTGTCGAGTTTAGGACTTTACAATATATTTGTTGGAAGAATAATTGATCATAGAATCATCGGATTTTACAATTACAGTTTTAATTAATACAATCCTCCCGGATTGTCAGAGTTCTGCGTTACATAAGTCAGTTGATAGATTTAACAAGCATAGCCAAGTATTTAGGATGGTGATCGCAACTGGTCACTTCGAGGCCTCAAGATGAATGCCCCTTCCTTGTCAATTCGTAGACGCCTCGCCTAGAACCCTTGGGCTTCCTTTGTCCCTTGTCTTATCCCTTAGTTCCAGAATAAGCAGCCCTGGCGTATATGACCCGCTCAAGAGTCTTGCAACCCAATATCCGACTGAGTCTCAACGACATGTGAAGAGAAACAACGAAATACTTTTCCCACATATATGCATATGTCGATAGGGAAATTTTCCTCATATATGATTATGTGCCTCGTTCCGAACCACATGAAATTTATTCTATCATTACTTGAGTGTTTAAATATTATTAACGCTATTATATATTCCATAACAAGATGTGTACGATTCTGATTGTGCCACTCGAACTCCATAAATTATGTGGCCATTGATGTTACTACGTAGCACGGCTAATACGCTTTTGCGCTGAAAGACACGTAAATTTTGAATACAATAACCACGGAAATATAAAATCATTGTGGTGAATGACACAGAGGAATAATTTCATATTTTCATAATTCTTTTATTCGTAATTTATGTTTCTTGTAATGCAAACATGTACTATTCATACGATCTTACGTTAAAAGCTGTACACACACACACACACACACACACACACACACACACACACACACACACACACACACACATATATATTTATATATGTATGCATGTATGTATGTATGTATGTGTGTACATACATAAAACGCGGTCGGGTGTCGATGGCAAGTATTAAAAAGCGAGAGACAATCCTGAATATACTTACTGCGAAAATACACAAAAACCGGCCAAGCCCGCAATCATTTGAGTAATTAATGTTTAGCTGAAATGTAGTAATTAATATTGTGTATGCTGTACCGCAATCGTTTATAGCATACTGATTGCGGTTTCATTTAATAAACCACGATCTGGATACTCAAATGGTACAGCCTGGATGAAGAGGAGGAGGCTTTATTTGATGTTTAATATTTTATTAACGACGCTTAAAACAACATGCGATAACGTCCGGTGTGCCGTCGTCTTATGGAGTTACCATTAAATTAAATTAGCGATAACTTGATTGTTCAAATCTCCTGTATTGTTGATATAAATTAACTGAAATAAGTTTAATCGAAAGTTGTAATCAAGTGTTACAACCCAGAATTTTGTCAGATTTTTTAAATCAATAGCTGAAACATTGGATGTTGAATGGAACCTGAATTATGTTTTAAATCACCTGTCCAATGGACCACTGAAACATCCCTGAAAAATATTTGTTCGTTACTGTAGAAACTGTGAGGCTATGACAAGCAAACGGACTACCGAATACTAAACATGGCTGAAATTCTATTTTTAATGCTTACATCTCAACGACCAATTTTCAAATCGAATTTTCTTCAACACTCCCGTAATAATGCATCGTCTTAAGTAGAAAATGTCTGTTGCATCCACGGTAGATTTATTACGGTCTACATTTTACTTTTCACGTCGTGGAAAGTTCAAAACCATGAATGGATAGTCGAATAATGTGCAAGTTTAGTGAGAGAAAAAAATCGTATATAGTAACCTTACATTTCATCTCAAACTTCGCTATTTCTACAGTAAGGAAAAAACATTTTGTATCTACTTATTGTTTTATAGCGTGTAGTATTGAATGTAAATAATAACTCATTTTACAAATATTGTTAAGATATCGACAGAAGAAAAATATGGAATTTGCTTGCATCGATCACAGGCACTATGAAAAATACCGATTCAGTTATTGAGAAACTAAATATAGGACTTTTTTGTATACCTTTAGATGTCGAAAGGCCAAAAAATAAGAAACCCGCTCCATTAAATTAACTCAATAAAAAAAAAAGTATCTTTGGATATCGCTAAGCCAAAAATATGCATTTTCTACACTGCTTGGAGGCAATAATACATTGAAATTATTAATCATCGAAAAGGCAAAAAGTATGAATTTTTCTTTTATTTATCACATGCAATTCAAAGTGCTTACCATTAGGTATCGAGAAAAGACGAACATTTGCAGTTCTCAGATAGTAGAGAGCGCTACCTGCAAGGAACGTAGTATTACAGCAGAAAATAAAATAGTAGAGAGCGTAGCCCACGAGACACGTCGTACAATGAAGATTGAGATGACGGCGAGCACACGCCGAGAGATTTACCCTGTCACGGACAAGAATCAGATGTTTCGATTTACAGAGACAGACAGAAAAAGATTCAAGCAAGACCGAGAGAAAAAATTCAGCCATGGATGATCAGGATAAAACTTCAGAAGAAAGAAACGAATCTCTGCTAAACTCGCTTGGTAAGGACGCGGAACAACAAAAAACTTGTCCTGACATATACATTGCAATAGCAGATCGATGGATAAAAACCATGACCTTCCAAAGAAGATAAAACAAGAATAAACGAAAATGTACTCGGCCGCAAAAAACTGTCCTATGCTGAAAACGTCGGAGCTTAAGAGGTTACCCTGCTGTAACGACCGAAAATCAGGCTAAGTAAAAAAAATTGAAGGAATAAGTAAGATGCTTGAAAAATCGTTTGGGCATTTATTTGCATGTACAAATTTGTGTACCAAACTACATTTAAAATACTAATCATTACAGAAGTTATAAATAATCTCGTGTAGGACCTCTGGACGTGAGGAGCTCAACGGTGTATTTGTTTTTGGCCACCCGATTGATCTGAAAAAGAAAAACTTGTTTTCTTAAAATATATAATCTTGGCTAAGACTTAACCGAGTTTGTTTGTTAGCGTGTTTTGACCTTCCTTGACACACACTTGGCCAAATTTGAACGTTTTCAATGTTTTTTACAACAATTCAATTTTATATTTTCCGAATGTTAATTATGCAGACATATTAAGTAGTGTTTAAAGTGTATTCCGGACTTTTTCAATAAAAACCGTACGAAAGGTTGTTAAGAGCAGGTGGATGAAGTACTATCCGGCTCAAATTGACCCAGTGGCTCAATGCCGTGGCCAAATATAAGTGTGTCAAGGAAGGGTTGATCATTTTGTTTTAATTTTCAATTTTTTCTCGATTTTTCAGGGAAACATGAGATCATTATTGTTGATAACTAATGGGGAAAAAAGTCGTTCAAGACTAAACTACTATTACCCAGGCTAAGTGTACCAAATTTCAAGTCAATTCATTCATTAGATGTAGAGCAATCTAGTACACCGTTTCGAAAAACATAGTTTCGAGAAAAACGAGTTCAAAGTTTTACTAGCAGTTCTATCGTTGTAATCATAATTTTACCTTCATTCTGCGATTCAAATGACTATCGATTCTTTAAAATGTTCACAGTAGTTTAACCCCTTTATTCCAAAATGAAAGCTTCAATGACTGGGATGGCTATTTTAAAAAAAGTACTTTCATGCGGCTGTACAGTCACAAACGGGAACTGGAATCTAGGCCATTGAAAAAGCTCTGACCATAATTTTAGAAAACCCGGGCTCATCGGTTGAAGAAACATTCACGTATTGGAAATCGTCAGTGATGCAGGAAAAAAATAACAGATCTGCATCATACGCAGTCTATGACCAAGCGGTTCATTTATCACGTCAGAACTGAACGTTATAGTTAAAAAAAATTGTGGACGAAGCCGCGGTCGACACATTCTTGTTCAGAGCAGATTTTTCAAACAAACTAAAATCAGTGATGAAAGTCGAAAAATCGGCTAAAGACGTCGCAAAACCGGTTGCAACCACAAATGTTAGTTGTACAATTTCGGGTACCTCAAATACAAATCATAGAGAATCGTGAAAATGAAATACTTGTTGAAATCCGAAAGTTTCGAACTCCAGAGGCATTCCCAAGAAAGGTCGTACAAATGAACGTCGAGGAGGGCAGAAATCGCCATACACACGTCCACATGCAAAGTACACTCCTCGGAAATAGAGGTTAGAAAAGTCAGCCCTAGGCTTGAAGATTTCTCAAATGCTAGGAAAAGGATAACAAGAAACTCCTTAATCTTACAACATATAAAAGCGTATAAGATTTTGTTCACGTCAAAATCCTCAGAAAATATTAATAGGTGAGGGAGCCATCTCTCCCTAAGAGTATCGCGAACGGCAGTTTCGATCCAACTACTTCTTAGTAAAAGGTCTTCGCGAGAAGACCTTCAAGTAAAAAAAATAACAACAGCCCTTCGGTGATTAACAAAAATTTGTAGCTTGGCATCGACCGATTTAAAAGACGCATATTTTTTAGGAGCTATTGTGGAAAAAAACCTAAAAGATCTCAGATTCTCGTTCGGGAACAAATTATGAAATTCGTTTGTTTACCATTTGGATTCTTTACCGTCTCATACGTTTTGACCAAGTTACTAAAGCTAATCATACATAATCTTAAACCCGAGGTTCTCGAGGTCAGTTACAAACTTAGACGTTATTCCTATTACCGGAAAATAACAAGTAGTTCGCACGTACAATGCCGACTGCGGGAACGTTAGTCGAGTCACTAGGGCTTATATTAAAACAGGAATAAAGTCAACCTTTTCTCTCACACCAGTTTAAATAGCTAGATTTCATTCTCTACAGCCGAAACTTTCGAGTTCTATCGCCGGATAACAACACACAAAATATTAGAAAACACGCTCTGCAATTCCAAAACCAGAAAATTGTTAAGATTAGATGGTGTCTACTTGCTAAGACGCTTTATTTATACCAGCTGGTTATAAATAAAGAGGTTAAAACGTGGCGAATTCGTCGACCTCTTAGAATTTCGACGATTTCGACGAAAAATTAATGTTGACAGAAGATTTCGAACGCGAATTAGACTGGTAGATGAAAAACACGCGAACGATGTTTGATGAGATTAGGAAAACTCGTTACGCTGTTGTAACATTTGCAGATGCATGGTTAACGAGACGAAAACCGTACTGTGAAGGAGAACGAAGTGAGAGTTCATGGAACAAACGAGGGAAGAATTAATTTTCCAAAACTTAAAGCTGCATTCGCCAGCGTAAAACGTTTCGTAAAGAAATATAGGAATTCTGAAATCTTAAGGTGGGATATACATTTAGACGGGAAAAAATTAAGCAGTTTTGAGGGACTTTTTAAACTAAGAAATCATAATTCTACATTTTTCAAATCGTAGGTATACTTTAATAGTATATTTAAGTATACAAAACAATTTTTTTTATATTTATTTATCATCGAAATGGCGGAGCCGTGGCAGAATGTTACAGCAAGGTTACCGCGAGAGTTATAAATCGGCGTGCAGTCTAGCTTCCCGTAGACCTTAATTTGCAAACAAAAATCAAAAAATGTTCGTTAGAACATGTATACTTTCTATTCGACACTAATTAAAATGAAGAAAAATGCAAATTTAAGAAAAGAGCACGCTTTTCCAAAAAAATCAACATTTCACGCAAAATTTCTGTAAAATTCGGATTAAAAAAGCAGTTTTTTTCTAATTGTTCAAAAACAATTCTTGTTAAGTTGTCACATCCGGAAGGGATGAGAGCATAATATTTTCGGGATGAGGGTAAAAAGGGGTACTACGTGGGAAAAAGTAGAATTAAGGAATCGACACGATATTTCGGTATTAAGGGATAACTCGACAGACTTGTTGTACGATTGACACTATGTTATTTATTATAAGATTATTAGACGGTTTGAAGCGATCAGGCCTACGATGAATGATACAAAAAGAAAAGGTCAAGTTAGCTTACATTGGTTGTGTTTGACGCTCGGTCGCTCGCTTGTTCGCTCGCTGTACTGGTACAATTGCTGGTAAGACGCTCGCAGGTTTTTACGCTGGTCGTGTGTATGCTCGACGTGTTTACTACGACGCGCACTACGCGTACATAGAAATATGAACGGCGCGCAAGGTCGATGAATTGAGATTGATATTCACGGACCGATGATAGAAATTATACAAGTGTAAAATAAAACTTTTGCGACTCGAAAAATGAAGACTGTTCGTAGGAAAGTTAATTCGAGATATTCGTAGGCTTCTGAATTATGACTTGATATGAGGAGTGATTCGATGTTGGTTGACGGAAGACTGAGCTCTGAATTTGGTAAAGATTGTCGGAAGACTGGGATTGAGACTTGATAGAAGAACTTGAGTCGATGGTAGTTGACGGGAGACTGGGATTGAGACTCGATAGAAGAACTTGATGTGATGGTGGTTGACGGGAGACTGAGATTGAGACTCAATAGAAGAACCAGATGTGATGGTGGTTGAGGGGAGACTGGGATTGAGACTCGATAGAAGAAGTTGAGTCGATGGTAGTTGACGGGAGACTGGGATTGAGACTCGATAAAAGAACTTGAGTCGATGGTAGTTGACGGGAGACTGGGATTGAGACTCGATAGAACTTGATGTGATGGTGGTTGACGGGAGACTGACTTCAGGAAGGAAGTCTTTCTTGATATGAAAGTTAGGAAGGTTTCAATAGTGGGAGAAGGAACCTTAGGGAGAGTGTGGTCATCTAGTTCTTTAGGGATTGGACCATTGGTCGTGAAGATATCGGTTGATTAGCGTGATTGGTCGCGATATGGTGTGCGAATACTTTACAGATTCGTTAGGCACGTGCGTGGACTTATTCCAGGGCATCGGTTCTGACTAATATGCGTATGAAGAGAAGGAGACCTTTGTCCCGTGTTTCGGCGAAAAAGCGCTTGGGATATAGAGTTCGATATCTGAGACCTAAGCATTCGCATGGTTTGTGTTATGTCGATTTATGGCGATGGTGACTTCTCATATCGAAAAGTTTGTATATCGGACTACGCTGCGAGATCGGATGTCTTATTATTTAGTCGGAGTTATAAGTTCGTCGGAGCCGCCTCGTCTATGTTATGTTCAAATCATTTAGGGTCGAGGCTTCTCTCGGTTCTCATGTGGTTGGGCCGGCGTAGGATTTTTGGAGTCTGTTGATCGAGCTGATGGTTGGTTTTTCGTTCGACAGCTCTTCTTGGAATATGCGCCTGAGATCTTGTTCTTGTTGACAGCCAATGACTTAGGAAAAGTCGATAACTGACGGTGCTGCTATCGTGCGTATATCGCTGTGGGTTGAATATGCGTGCGAAACGTACGCACGTTCCTTTTTACGCGGTTATTCGTCTTATTCTTAGATTTATACATCTAATAATAAGCTTATAACGGCAAATGAGGATATTGGGAATAACCGAGAGAAGGCACATTCGCTAGGATGTAACAAGTAGAAGGTAGCAATATTATGAATATTTCTACCAAGTTTCAACTCAATCGGCTTAATAGTTTTTGAGTGATCCTGGACGCCAACGTCGAAAATGCAGTTTTAAGAAAAACGCGTTTTAAATTTACATAGAATTTGAATTAAATTGCGCTAGGTACTTGTGGTAACTAATTACTTAAGTAATCTATTACAAAATAATCAAATTATCAATTACAGTAGTACTTGTAATTGTTAGTTGTTAGTTTAATGACTTTTTAATTACTTTAACTTTACTAATTGTTAGTTTAATTTCTTTCACCCCAAACATTGAACAGCATGTTTATAACCGTCTATACTATCGGACAATGCAAAAAAACATCGATTTTTTGAGAAGTTTACACTGTGATGATCCATTAATAGTTTTTGAGTAATCCTGCACGTCAATTTCGAAAATGCAGTTGTGAGAAAAACGCGTTTGGAATTTACATAGAATTGAAATGAAATTGCACTAGGTACCTGTGGTAACTAATTACTTAAGTCATCTGTTACTAATTATTTAAAATATCAGTTAGAGTAGTAATTGTTAGTTATTAATTCAATTGGTTTTTGATCATCTCTGCCTGCTCCTCTGCGCTTTCGCTTCTACCTGCGGCGCGCGCTCCAAATTCGAGCGTTGAGGCACAGCGTTGACGGGCTCTACCGTTTGAAGTTTTTCGAATTTTGCTTTGATACTTTGGGAAAATATTCTACATATATAGTTCTATCGATTAAAGAGAAAAAAAAGAAATCGATTTTTTGATCGTTGTAAATGTATAACCCACCGTAACTTAATTTAAGCGTATCGATAACACAACAACAGAATCGTACAGGAAAAATTTAATTTAAAAAACTTAGTAATATTGCGAGAGAAATACGGTAATGGCGTTAGTCGCGAAAAATTATGCTATCTTTATCATCGATGAATTTAAAAGACAATACAGAGGCCGATGCAGGGGCCCGAGTTCTCCAATACGAGACTGAATGGATATCAGTAAAGGAAGTATTCAGAGAGATTATTGAGTGGTTTGCCTCAGTTAAAGTTAAAAACCTAATTCTATAGCGGCCCATGCGTTGACCACCTCATGTTCAACATTTTTTCCTCGCGTTCCTACCTTTTTGAATAGTTCTAAAATTATCTCAAAAAATTGAGGCTGCCAGAACGGTAGGAACTCTTGTTCCTGCCGTTCTGGCAGACCCTCTGATCTATGCATCCTTAGTATTCGCTGATTAAAACCCTAATTATTGGAAGACCTTCTTATTAATTAGTGGAGCTCTTCAGATCCCGTCGAAACTTTGCCAAATGACGTCAAATAGATAGACGAACAGCTGTCTGCCGCTCAAATTCAGAAAATTTGAGGCGCAGACAGCTGTTCGTCTATCTATTTGACGTCATTTGGCAGAGTTTCGACGGGATCTGAAAAGCCGTTTCAGAGATTTTTGGGTGTCTATAATTGTTTTACCATACCGACCGCGATGAGGTGTCATTCCGTCTTAAGGCGTCTTCTCACTCTAGGCGCTAAAAAAGGCTATTTTCATGAATTTTTTTATAGGTTTATGTTATAGACATTAGTTGTTACACTTAATAAATACACTTTCGAAATACATGTAAAAAAAAATATTTATATAAGTCACTATTTATAGACGAAAGTGATAGTTAAAAAAATGTCCTAACAAACTGTAGGTTTGCGCTGTTGATGAAATCTCGGAGATGGATCATCTGAAACAAAAAGATCAAACGGTTTTAGATTCAGTATGTTAATGGCTATAGTACATATCATACGATTTGTGATATATGCAAAAATAACAAAATGGCGGACATTTTTCGAAAAAAACGTGTTTTTTCACCGTTTTTGGCAAAAAAAAGTAATCATCAAAATTAAAAAATATCCATGATATGCGCTATAGCTATAGATGTAAAGAATATGTGGTTAAAATGTCATAAGGATCGGTTCAGTAGTTTCGGAGATTTTATCAACAAGCCGTCGAAAAACGTTGTTCCGAGAAAAACGCGTTTAAAGTTTTTAACGAGCAGATGAACGCGCTCAGGTAGTAAAGTAAAAGTCACACCAAAATACAGTTAGACTTCACCGATCTTCATAAAATTTTAGTATGATATCTTTGAATATGTATATTTTCGAAAAATGTAATTTAAAAAATGGAGTTTTTGAAAATTGTAAAATGAGAAGACGCCGTAAGGGAGGACACCACAGTAAAATTTTCGAAAAATCGTTTTTCTGGAAACACTTTTGAAAAATCATTTGAACTTTCAAAAATATGATGCATAATCGTTTATAACTGAAAAAAAAAACACTTTTAAAGTGGTTTTCGAGCTATATTTGAGGAGAGTCTCCGAGTGCTGAAAAGCGCCTTCGGCGATGCCACACCGGTAGACGCAGTTCAAGACTCTTGTAAGCCTATTAAGTTACCGACTAAAAATAGTTTTATTTTCTACCAATATGTGGTATTAGATTGCGGAAAAAATTATCAACTGTAGCGTCTATAAAATTGTTGACTAGACGCTAATTGTTTTCACGTGTTTACGGTGTGCGAAGCAGTTTCTCTTTATTCATTGTTTGATTATAAGTTCTTGTGTGTATTTTCTGTAAATTTTGGAGGGATGTCTATGCCGGATAACCTGTATAGATCAAGTAAAGTCAATAAAAAGCATTACGCGAAAAAAATAAGGAGGAATATAAGAAATCGACAGCTAAAAACGCCTGTGCCATCGAGGGAGACGACGAGTTTGGAAGCAGCTCTGCAAAAAAATGGAAATTATCGAAAGATTAAAATGATGTCCGTGTAGATGAGAATTTCCCTTAACGAATTGTGTGCCTGTTTTCAGTTTTGAGTACAATAGCGACATTAGTGAAATGTAAAACATCACGCATAGAAATTTTGATGGGGCCCGATTCAGGGCGCGTTCAGGCTGCCTGACCTGGCTGCCTGATGAGGCCCTTATTAGGTTACCTAATCGGGTTTCCTGGGCAGGCCGCTATAAGCTTGCCTGATCAGGCGTTTATAATACTGCCTGATCAGGTCATTATGATACTCCCTGACGCAACCAGAGCACATACGGACTCTACATCCAATTTCAAATCCTAGTATATATTTGTCATCATATTTTTTTTATTAAGCTTGGTTACAAAAAAATGAAATTATATTACTTTAATAATTGCATTATATTACTTAAGTAATATAATTGCACGGTATAATTATACTATACTATTATACTTTAAGTTTATAATACTTCATAGTTATATTACTATGAGCAATATAATTATACGATACCGAACCAGTTTTATGTTTTGCTATTTTTATTCCGAATCGTATGGTTGCCCTCCTAATCCGTGGCATTGTAGATCACTTTCCCTACGGCTTGGTCAAAATGTTCCGTACAGATCGAAGCTATGTTCTCCGTGTTTGAATATTTTGTTATGATGACTCCTATAGAATGAACATCGTGCTGTAGTTGATTCTTATATACATACAGTTAAAGCCTTCATTAAGCGTTATGGATATGATTGATCCGCTCCCGATCCATTGACGGCATGAATAACACATCAAACATCTATAAACACGGTTAGGTTATACATACAGTGGGTAAAAAAAAGTATTTGTACACGTCATCGTTTTCACATTATCCTACAAAAAATATTAAATGCTTTATTAAGTTTCTGTGTTCGATAGCACATGGTGTCTATTTACAAAAATATTGGGAAAATATGAACAAACAAAAAAAGCCGAATTAACAACAGTTTCGTGTGAGATGTACAAATACTTTTTGTACCTTATTCCCACGACAATGACACTTTCTGATCTGAGCTCTGAGATTTACAAAGCTGCGGAAATCTTCTAACACGCGTCCGGGCTGCACACCGTTTTATGTCATGACAGTCCATAAGACCTTTTTTATGGAATTCAGGAATATATCGAAATTCCAAAGCTACGATGCTGTCAAATTGAAGTTTCAATGTGGAAAATAAGAGGTTATGTGCATCTATCGACTGCTGAGGCAGTTATAGGGCAAGCCTGTTTATGGCCTTATCAGGGAAAGCCTTAGTAAGGCCTTATCAGGGAAAGCCTTAATAGGGACTTATCGGGGAAAGTCTTAGTAGGATCTTATCAGGGACGGCCTTGGTAGGGCCATTTTAGCATTGTCTGATTTCGGGCCCAAAAACTTACGTCCCAATCGCGGCAGAATCAGGCTGTCCGTAATAGGTGTTACCCGTATCACACCCGGATCATGACCTGATCCCGATCCGACTAACGTTAAGAAATTTCTAAGCGGGATGCGGAGGGGACGTGCATTTCACCGAGTCGAGAGCTCGCGGTTTATGGTTCAAAGTCATCGTGAATTGTAAAAATTGCGAGACGGTTTTTATTAATTCGTGTCCATTAAGGCAGTATTGTAGTCTATAAATCGTTTTTTTAAATTTTATTTTGTTATTTTACAGATCTTTCTGAATACGTCTGTGCAAACCGTTCAATCATATTTATAACATTAGCCGAGTTATAGAGATCAAAAGGAGTACGTTCGGGGAGCGCGGTCGAGACGCAGCAACTTCAAACGCGTTTTTCTCGAAACTGTGCTTTTCAAATCAGCAACCACGTTATCTCGATAACCAATTGGCCGATTGAGCTCAGATTTGGCAAACACCTTCAGTAGACTGTTTTTCAACGTTGGTAGCAAAATTGAGTCGGAATAATTTTTATTTCTCTAGCTAACTCGCAGAATAGTCAGAAAAATTTCAAATCAAAGTTCAGGATGACGCCATTTAGTATTTTTTTTGTTTTTGCTGAACTGGTGCCAAACAGCACAACACTCATACACATCAAGTATGTGGTTGGTTTATTTCGAATTTATACAACGTCCATAACACTGGTCGCCAATTGAGGGCGTTTTCGGCACACCGTTGTAAAGAAATAAACAAATAGACACGATAATGCGTTTTTTTTTATTTATACAGATTCCTGAAGGATCAATAGAAATTTGTATTTATTTTTTCAGTTATTTCATTCTAAAAATGACCTCTAAAACAGCGTTCTAAACAACAATAATGTCTTACGGAAGAAAAATCCTGCAGCATTAATAGGGTGCCCTGTCATTATTGACCTTGAACGAATTAGGGAAAGGCGCTAAAATCACATCTGTCAAGGGAGTCGCAGCAAAAAATGCCTAGAAACCTAAATGTGCTGCCATCTGTTACCCCGATCTGGTTTCGAAATATAGATCAAGGTATTGGTATTCGAACTAAAATCTATCGCCAATAATACTTACTTAAAAAACTCGTCACTTTTATGGCGTTGATTACAGCATAGCTAGCACAGAGTCGCAATAAAAAATTTGTTTAGATAATACAGAAGTGTAAAATCAAAAGGTCTAAATAAAAATCGCTCGCCGCATAGAAACGTCAGGTCGAGACACAAAACAGCCGCTGCTACAAGTACCCTGTTTCAACGAACAACTGAGTTTCTGTGCTGCGTCGACGGTACAAACATACATTGACGGAACGTCAACTTTTCAAGCCACCAGCGATCGACCACTATTTTTACCTACAAAAAGCCACATCGCACAGCAACTTCCTAAATTATAAGCTACAGGATAAAGGCAGTACCAAGCGAACGTGATAGAGACACCGAATTTCGTGTCAGGGCGTAGTATCTGGCATGTCACAACTTCTGCAATAGTATGAAAGGGAGTCGACATCGAAGTGACACGGCAGGCCGCGGGTTGGACGAAAAAACACCGTATTTGCTCATTTCTATACCCGAATAGAATTGTACAGTCCAAAAACGTCAATCGGTTATTATTAAAACTGTGTAAATGCTTACGAAGTTACATAGTAATCTCCCATATTAAAATATTTTGTTGAGTTATAATCAAATGATGTGAAAGATGAGTAACATATGTGGAATCTAACTCACTCATCAAACTCATCAAGCATGAGTTCTTGCTTTTTCATATTAAAATGATTTTTCAAAGCTACGAATTGCGATGGTTTTTACACAACTACATATCTGATTCAGAGGACGAGGCAGCGAAATGTAATTAACAAATCGAACGAACTCATCTAAGCGGTATTCCATCCCAAGTGCGTGAGCTGCCTCGTCCGAGTGGAATAATACCCATCCTTCCCATTGTCTAAAAAAATAACGAAAGCTCACAGGCCAGACTGCTCCCACTGCGGCTTTTAAAAATAATGGCAAAAATGGTGAAGATCGCAGCTCCTGAAAGTCGAGCGGAGAATTTCAGAAAAAAATCAAACATCAGTGGTAGAACAAGCGGAAACGAGTGTGACTACGTATTTGATATATTGGAACGAGGCAGCTTACACAATTAACCGTGCACAAATTTGTCGGAGTTCCCAGATCCTGCCACATACCTATAGGGATTCTATAGGGACGCTGCGCGTAGGGAGTCTATATTGGAATCCAAGTGGATTGCGCGCTATTTCCCGATTGACGTCGTTTGAGCATTTTTCATTTGAAATATTTAGCCGTCGGGGGTGAAGTGCGACTGGTACCAACTGTTAGCTTCCAAACAATCGTCATATTAAACGTGCGTTTTCGAACTATTTTTCTACATCTATTTGTAAAAATATGCATTTTTGAACATTCGGTGATTACGTTAAGTGTTTTCATCACTTAGTATAATTATTTTCTATAACTTTTTCTCGCTCAATCAACGCGAAACGAATTTGCAATGTTCGTAAATCGTGGTATATCATAATGCCCAGGTTGGCAGAAGAGTCGCCAAGTTTGAGACATATGCGCCCCGTTCGTAACCTCAATTCGGCCCAAGGAGCTGTCAAAAATGAATATCGGTCCGAGTAAAAAAAATCCGCTGGAAAGAAAAAGCGTGTACTAAAGCTTTCTATAATATCGAAGAAATCAACAAATTTAATAATTTACCGATATCCTAAAAAAATGCATGTATGAAAAAAAATCCGCGTTATTTTGTCTGCCTAGAAATGTCTAGGAAAATATAATTTCTGAAAATAGTTATCAAATTAATATTAAGGCCTTATATACGCGATTTCGCCGATTTTCAAAGGTACTTTTTTAGACGCGATTAAAAAAAATGACGCATGTATTTACAGATCATACAACATTTACAACATTTTTTTACATATCATTTATGCACATGGTTAAGTATATGTTAAAAAAATCAGAAATATAACATAATAAAGAAATGTATTTTTTTGCGCGCGCGTTGATGGTGAAAGTTCTCGGCATCGATGTGGATGTCTGAAAAAAATAAACATATTTATAATTGCATAATGAATGTATCTTCAGTGTGAACCAACAATATTATCTTTAAAAAAATGGTTATAATAAAAATTCGGAACTTAAAATTTTTTCACTCAATTTCCTGTCGGTATTTTATTTTTAATATTTTTTGTGTCATTGAAATTTTCGTTTCTGTCATTCACACGATAGGTGAAGCTACTAAGAATATGTTGTAGAAATTTCAAAGCGATCTGAATCTTCGTTCAAGAGTTAGAACTTTCACAAGTTTCAAAAAAGTGAATCGTGCGAAAACGGCTTTGAAATTGGCGATCGGGCGCGCCGCGCAGTATGTGTAGTACGCTCTAAATGCTATAACATTAACAATTTTTGGAATTTTTCAATTTTGTGACGCTTAAAATATTCCTAACCGTTCAGGCTAATGGAATCAATAATATTTAAAAAATGAAATGTTTTTAAATTTTTCACGTGTATAAGGCCTTAAGTGATTGTTACTAATTAAGAGAATAAGTACCAATAATATTGGTTGTTAATGATTCTGACCGAATACTTTGAGGTTCCCGGGCATAATTACCGAATACCGATAAGATCGGTAGCATTTGTGCCGTCTACGAGGTTGCCATGGGGCCGTCCATATATTACGTCATCGATTTTTGCTGATTTTCGACCCCCCCCCCCCCCCGAAATCATGCTATCCTTCCTATCGTCATAATCCAATTATCGTTACCGTCATCCAGCGACCAGACCCCCCCCCCCCTATTTTAAAATAACGTAATTTATGGACAGCCCCCATGATCGCACAGTCTAATTTTTGTGTGCTTGATTTCCGCACAAATTCGCTATCAAAAACATTAATAGTTTTATAACGGTACTGTGAATCCTTATTTCCACGGTACCAAGGGTTAGTCCGATAATTAGTCGAACCGTACTTATTTTCTCAGCTCCGTGGTAACATCCACTTAGCAGATATTAATAATGTACTAAAAAATGATCGGGAGTTTTCCGTAAGCGTACTGTAAATGGCCCACGAAATACGTCGAATTTCCGACTTTTTTCTAAAAAAAAACGGTACTGTGGATCGTATTCAAACTGCACAAGATGATCAGCAGAGTTTATAAAGGTCTAGAAAAAATTTCAGCTCGGTGGTAACATGTGGACTTAACCCCATATAAACCTTAAGCGGAATTTGTTGAATCTCGCGAGAAAAATACTCGTTCGCGATCTCATGCACGAATTTCTTGGGGGCGTCCGAATATGCACCCACTTCTCTATAGGGTTTTATGAGAGACACCGCACATGGGGAGTACTCATTGGGATCCAATTGGATTCTGCAGTGTACTTCGATGAACGCCGTTTGAGAATTCTTAGCACGTTCGAATCGAAGTTATGTGAAAAGTCACGTTGAGAAACTCGGCGTGTTGAATAATAACCTGCACGGCGTATGAGCGTGTACGTGTGTGGTGATAGTACGTCAAACTGCAGCAAAAAAAAGATCAAACGATAATTGCTCTGAATTTTAGTGATTTGATTCAAATCGCTTTTGAAGATATACTTTTTTAAGAAATTTATACCTTTTTGAGGTCGACTCATTTTGTATATCTACGCATTTCGTTTAGAAAATCAATGTGCATAATGCGATGGCATTAATCGAGTAGCGTATCGGATTCTGTTCGATAATGAGGGAATCCTTTAGGATTCAAATTGGATTCGTACACTCCAATGGAGAATTCTGATGAGAATCCAATGTACGGGCGTGACGTTTTAGTATTGGAATCTGGTTCGATGACCCATTGGATTCCTATTAGAAAGTTGGAACGAGTATGGAAATCCAATAGCATCCTCACGACAATTTCCGCACGGGTGGGATTGAACATCACTTGCAAGGAAACCGCGTAAGGTGACCCCCTTCGATTTGGATGGATTTTCTCGTGTTTTTAGAGGAGGTAAAAATACTCGAAACGTATGTTTTTCTATCAATGAATTTTTTAGGGGCGGGACGCGCGCTTGAAAATCCGGTTTCTCTCGTTTTTGGGAATAACTTCTGAATGGAACGAAATACGAACAAAACTCTAACGGCAAATTTTTTTTCTTTCCTTTTACTATACATGTGTGATGAGAACGACAAACATCAATATATTTCATATTGTTTATTGCAAGCATTAATTTTTTCCCTGCATGTCTACCAAAGTTTTCGTTCAACCCTTCCATTTTGCAATACCTGGTTGAATTCGTGTCCCTGTAAATTCATTCGATCGCTCGATTTCACATTTAGGAAAAATAATGCCCCCCCCCCCCGCCCCTTCCAACAATATTTTTCTGCCTGCGTATTGTGAAAGGATAATGGAGTTAAGAAGAGGTAAAGAAGATGCCGTGTTTCAAATCTGTTATACGTCAAGATATGCATTGTAAAAAGTAAGCAGAATATCCGTACCTCAAAAATATCAATTATGATACTACAGAGACATAGTGTTCAAGCATACAATGTAGTTTTTTTACTGCAAATGCTCTAATCTTCAAGGATTAATTCCCTGGTCGGAGAAGGGAGAAGGAGGAAGATTATTTTTCATAAATATTTAATCGAGTAGTCGAATAGGTTTATGCTTGTTCGCAATTGACGGACCGACGTCAGCAAAAAAAATTGAAGGGTAATTTTAATCCGTTGATTGCAAGATACCTCTTGGTCAGCAAAAAAAATTGAAGGGTAATTTTAATCCGTTGATTGCAAGATACCTCTTGGTATCTTGCAATCAACGGATTAAAATTACCCTTCAATTTTTTTTGCTGACGTCGGTCCGTCAATTGCGAACAAGCATAAACCTATTCGACTACTCGATTAAATATTTATGAAAAATAATCTTCCTCCTTCTCCCTTCTCCGACCAGGGAATTAATCCTTGAAGATTAGAGCATTTGCAGTAAAAAAACTACATTGTATGCTTGAACACTATGTCTCTAGTATCATAATTGATATTTTTGAGGTACGGATATTCTGCTTACTTTTTACAATGCATATCTTGACGTATAACAGATTTGAAACACGGCATCTTCTTTACCTCTTCTTAACTCCATTATCCTTTCACAATACGCACAAGAAAAAATTCGTGTCCGCAATGCTCTTCATATGTGCTATTTGGCATCCCAATCGAATGAAAACTTTTTTTTCAGCTCGAATGTCGAAGAACTGTATTTTTGCAATAAACAATATAAAATGTATTGTTATTTGCAACGTTTACATAAAAAATAGTATAGTTCTGGGAAAATAAAACATTTCTGCCCTTCGAAATTTGATCGTTTTGCCCCTTAAAAATTGGCTTTAACCAATCTACAAAAATACGTGTCCGGTATTTTTATCTCCTCTAACAACATGCCGCATTTCATCAAAATTGGTCAGAACACGTGGCGCGGTTACCTTGATAGGTAGATTCAAATATCTTTCGGTACCCAACAGTCAGAAATATGTTTTTTTGCACCGATCTCGGAAAGTGTAAAATCTTTAGATGTCGGGGAAGCACAACCTATAAATTTTCCTCGCATTGATGACAGGAAATGTAATATTCGTATCTTTGGATATAGGGAAAGCATATTCCAAAGCAATAAAAAATTCATGTCGGAGCCAAGGACCCAAAAATGGTGTTTTCTTTCATCAACCGATAGTTATTTTTAAAAAACCTATCTTCAGTACGACACAGCCAAAATATGACATTCAGGGTTGACGTGTACGTTTTATTCTGCTACAAACAATATTCATGGTCACTGAAATTTAATAAGCGGTGAGATGATCAAGAAGCACACCGAAGAAAGATATAACTCAAAAAGAAGTAAATAAACTTACAGGTACTGGAACGTTGGTTGGAACCTCCTTGGAACAAGGACTTGACACGTGTAAATTCCATGTGAAACTCAACGGGATTATGTGTGTTACTGAAAAATGAAACACATTTGATGTGCATTTTCAAACACTTGAACTGCCTTTTTCTTAACCGTTCGTGAAGAAGAGACGCATTTTTTAACACAAAGGTACATATACTGATGTGAGAACGTTTAACTTTAACATTCTATTTACGTTTTATTCGAAACATGCAACTCGTTCATATATCAAATGTATCTTAAGCAATGCATTTATGTGTATTACAGTAAAGTTTGACACATTGAATGCATATTTGTCAACAATGGATCCGCCTTAAGTGTACTCAAATTTACACGTCAATTTGAAGGAAGGTAATACTTAACACTTCTTTTTTTTACAGTGCTCACACACGCAAGTACGCAAATCTATTGATAGGGATATAACTCAATTTCCGCAAGGATGCATAAAGAATAATTGAGTAATACTCCAAACACTTAACTGTGTAATACAAAGCGCATAAAGCAAATTCCAAAACAACCTACTTAGAAATATTAAAAAAGTGACTAAAATGTACTAATACATGTAACTGAAGGATACGCATGGGTTTGCAGTGAATAAAAGTCTGGCAGTTTTCTTCCATTTGCCTTCGATCATTTTAATGAAGCATGCAAGACAGCTATTGTAAAAAAAAGACTGGTACACCGAGTTTTTGTCACGTAAGAGTTCATTAAGTGAATGTACATTCAAATTATTTTTGTAAAATCATTTTTTTTATAGAGGATAAGGACCAACTTTCCATTACTCGGCGTAAGTTATATTATCTGTTTTGCAATATACATGAACTGTTAAAAAGAACTAAAAGATCAAAAAATGTTCGTCACATTTTAGATAATACCCATGCATAGTATCGTTGCATCTTTGAGAAAAGTGATGGGATATAAAAATTTGAGAAAACATCTGCGAGATGAAACTTTGAAGTTTCGAAATCACACCAAAAAAAGTTTGCCGGTAATATTTTCGTGATATCCTTGGGCAAAGAACCAAGCACGTTTTCTGAAAACTTTCCTTCATGTTTGGAATGATGCATAAACGTGAATAATGTTTTTCTCAATGCATTGCACCGTTTTGAATTCTGAACACTTTAATTTGCTCTTTACCGTGATGTCGCTCCAGTTTTCGATGTCCGAGTTGTCAAATTTCACGGCAAAACCGATGTTTGTCGCTTTAACTGCTCAGAACTGGGAAACGAGTACTGCACAACATGCAGAACAGGCCCACTGAAATACTGAATTTCTACCCGACGAGCACGTTTGAGTGTATCCTCTTTTTTAACTTTCATTATGTTGACACATCTGGTTCAAAAAACCTTCGAAAGCCTAAATTGTACTACTTTCCACAGAAAGTCCTACTCCCAGAAAAACAACTGAATCCTTCGATCCTTTACATCTTTCTTTGTCAGTAAAGGCATGACACCACTTTGACGGATGAAAAGAATCGATTTGTTTGCATTTTCTCAAAGGATGCATAGTTGCGCGAAGAAAAACGCGATTGAACGTTTTAGTATACGTAAATACGTATACTAAAACTTGTAATCGTGTTTTTCTCGAAACCACTTTTCTCAACCTGGCCGTAATCAGAACTCTACCTATAATCGTCCGATTTTCAATATCAAAATTTCCGTCGTGGATATCGGTTAAAAACGGCTACGTGCACCAATTTTTTTCTCTTCAAATTTAGTATTTTTTATGCCGCGGAATATAAGTAAACATTTCGCAAAATTTACACTTTTTTGAACACGCGCCATTTTTTTCGAAAGCGGCTACGTACAACGAGAACTACACTTATATAGATTATAAAACTTGTCTATTTTCATTTTTCAGACTAGTCATTGTCAAGTTATCGATCTGGTCGTTGGACCCCATTTTCTTATTCAGAGGCTTATTAGAAAATGTTACCTCAATAAGGTTGTTCATTTTTATTTATTTTTAAATAAAAATGTCCCCCGGGCCTAAACCTACCATCACGGATGAGAAAACCTACGACGCGACTTTTTTTTACTTACCACGAAGATTTAAAAACGGCAACCCTTCTACCAGTTAAAAAGTAACGTTCGCTCTATCTGAACGTAGAAAATTAAATCTTTTGTATTGTTGATTACCAAATAAACACTTTTGAAAATACCGTCTACATACAAATACATATAATGTTATTAAATATCACAAGCAGTAATCAAAGGTACATCAATACGAAAGAACAATTATTTGTAGTAATCCACAACAGTAGAAACACTTATCATTTATGAACGCGTGCCGACGCATGTATAGACGTCTAGCCGTCCTTTATCGATCCGTTTGACTATTCATCTGCGTTGAGACAGGAATAGACATGACAGGAAGATGATCGGGAAGACTGGGATCGTAAATCCGAACGTGCAATCTCCTTACCGTACGCTTTGATTAGCGCTAATGCTAGAGGTATTGTTTTCAACATATTTTTTGTTTTGTAAAAACCATATTACGGATTCAACATTTCATCTCTAAAATTACCAAGCAGAGTTCACTAGATAAGTAGAGGAAGTTTTTGAATTTTTAAATCTTCGCTGCAAGTAAAAAACCTGCCAAGTGCGTAGCGGAACACACGCAATGTCCGGTTCCACAATCATTTGTCTGTGCAATCATTTGGAGCAATGGAGCAGTAATGCGTAGGTAATGTCATTATGTATGTTGCACCACAATCATGTATTAGATACTAATTCCGATTTCCTTTGATAATCGGCAATCATGATTCTCTAATGATAGAGAATCCCTTCCTTTGATGTTTGGTTGGTAACACGCGTTTTGACCCGACAACAAAATATCCACGACAAAATATCTGCAGGACAAAATATCCTCATGACAAAATATCCGCAAGACAAAATATCTGCCGATATTATATACAATTTAAAGTGTACAGTCATGCCGTTGAAATCTATTCCATGTCAAGTGTACAGTCATGCCGTTGAAATTTATTCCATCATAAAAAAGGAGGAAAATTATTAATATGTGACGGATATGTTTGGGTTTGTTTGGGTTCAATGAAGAAATTATTAATATGTGACCGATATGTTTGGGTTTGATTGGGTTTGCTTGTTTGGGTTCAATGACGAAATTCGTATTATGCCCCCACCCCACTATCTCACACACCCCACAAAGGTGTTTTGCGCGCGACCCCGTTGATGTGGTGGACGAAATTTAAGATTTTGTCTCGCGGATGTTTTGTCATGAGGATATTTTGTCGTCGGATCAGATGTCACGCAGCCGTTTGGTTTGTGCAATCCTCCTATGGTCATTCTATAAAGTAAACTTAGCAATAACTTGGTTGCCTTTATCTCCTGAATTTATGGTGTAACTTAACCGAAATCATTTTTATCGAAAGCCCTGATCAAACGCTAGTAACCAGAACTTTAACCGGGTTTCTCTTATCAACCGTTAAAAAATTGAAGTGGGAGAAGACGTTGCAAATGACATTGAAACTTGATATTTCGCAAACGGGGCTCAACAATGAGAATATTGTAAATAAAACCTCAGTTTCATTCTGAAAAATATATCCAATGACACGCCACGTGATGAGGTGAGCTAAAAAAAATTCGCCCCCCTATTACATATAAGAGAAAAATCTTGTTTTTTTTCACGATTCTGCTACAGATCGCTTGAGATCCCTATCTGAGCATATTTTGCAAAACTTCATGCATATAGGTTTAAAACTGGAAAAACGGTGAAGATTTGACAGGCGGACGGATGGACACGACGAAGTTTTACAGGTTCTTTGTTCGACAACGGAACCCTAAAAATCAGTGACTGCTTTATGACTGCTTATGGTAGGCAGTCTTTATGGTAGGCTTCGGCGACTGAAAAGAAAACGTGAAGGATTTAGGACTTGAACCAGTTTCCACAGAGTGGCACTCAAGATAAGTGAAAAACTGAAAAAACACGATTTTCAACTTTTCTTTCAAACAGAAGTGTTGGCATAGAAAAATTGGCAAGACAATTCAATCGAAGCAGCTTATGATGTAGACCTTGAGTGGAGACTTTTTTGGATGTTGTCAGACTATCTGGTCTTGATTTATGAACATTCGGAGCTAAAAAAGCGTCAGTTGCTTTAAACATCAATAAGTCGGTCGTAAGATTTGTACCGAGCTGACGAAAAAAGCACATTCACAAGCCATGTATAAGCTTTTAAATATGGTTATTCGTTGTTCGGAAAAAAATTAAGTCTGTATATCTTTTCAACCAAGAAAAAAAATTGGAAAATATTGTTCAAGATTAACTTTACGGAAAAAATCGCTGGCATCCTTTTTTCACTTTAACATCGAAAATGGAGAGTTCGAACGTAAAAAAAAAATTTGCATTCCGATAAAAAAAATGTTGATCCTTCAATTCCTTTTAGCAGTGTACCACAGTGGACTTTTCCTCCCTTGTGCGTTATGCGTATCAAATACGACGAGTCCTTTCCACAACAGACAAAGAAAAATGGAACGATGGGAGAATAAAGTGTGCATGAGGATCTGCGAGCACATTCGTTTTTTGAAAACGTTGTAAATTCTATATAAATATATCTACTCCATCTATCCGTCCAGAATGCCCGTTTCATTGTTTATCGTGTTCTTCCTTTTATCGGGAATCAATGTATATGTGGGATATAGAAGTCTCGGGTCTCAGTGGCGAGAATCTGAGGATAAAGACCCCAAGGGATCTTTTTTCCCAAAGGCTGGAATATGTAAATGGCGATAAAAAAACGGGGTCACGGAAACTCAAGATAACGAGAACTTGAAGGAGTGGAAGCTTTTTTCAATCTTGCTTTCATAAACTTTTCATTGCCATGTTTCCAAGTATATTTTTAAAAAAGAGGATTTGAGAAACTTTTAAATAATAACACGAGCGATGTATCCGGTGAATGATTTTCTGCCTCTTTTTCGTAATGGTTTTTCCGATCCCCGAAGACTTCCAAGGGTAGAAGATTTGTGCAACTGGACCCGCCACGCTGATACATAGAACGCTATGCCGGTCGAAGGGTGAATTCGAAAGGAACGGAATTTTCGTCGACGAGAATCTTTGAATATAAACGAAGACACTTTGCAATTCATGAAGTATGGGCGGAAGTCGTAATCCCTCACGATCCTCGCGATCCCGGACACTCTCACACCCGCTCTCTTTGTCTCACATTCTCAGCGCTCAGCTCACATTTCCCCAATTATTACAATTTTTGTGGATATAAGACACGCGGTAAAATGTCAACCCACTTGAACGTTCATTTTCACTTTCTTGGATTTATATATTTTCATTCATTATAAATATGAATGTGTGCGTGCGTGCGTGCGTGCGTGCGTGCGTGCGTGCGTGCGTGCGTGCGTGCGTGCGTGCGTGCGTGCGTGCGTGCGTGCGTGCGTGCTTGCGTGCGTGCGTGCGTGCGTGCGTGCGTGCGTGCGTGCGTGCGTGCGTGCGTGCGTGCGTGCGTGCGTGCTTGCGTGCGTGCGTGCGTGCGTGCGTGCGTGCGTGCGTGCGTGCGTGCGTGCGTGCGTGCGTGCGTGCGTGCGTGCGTGCGTGCGTGCGTGCGTGCGTGCGTGCGTGCGTGCGTGCGTGCGTGCGTGCGTGCGTGCGTGCGTGCGTGCGTGCGTGCGTGCGTGCGTGCGTGCGTGCGTGCGTGCGTGCGTGCGTGCGTGCGTGCGTGCGTGCGTGCGTGCGTGCGTGCGTGCGTGCGTGCGTGCGTGCGTGCGTGCGTGCGTGCGTGCGTGCGTGCGTGCGTGCGTGCGTGCGTGCGTGCGTGCGTGCGTGCGTGCGTGCGTGCGTGCGTGTGTGTGTGTGTGTGTGTGTGTGTGTGTGTTCATTTATTTATTTCTTGATGTATTTATTCATTTATGAAAGGATTTATGCCGCGACCATTTACGAACTCTAACGTTACCGGTTCATCACATGCGGGGAAGGTCTCTATATTTGTTTAGTCACAAGGATGAAAATCAGTGCCAGCTCCAATTGTGACAATTTTGTACCCGGGGTTTAAGAGTTTTGATGATTATCGCTTAACGGTATTTATTAAGTGCCGGGGTTTTTGACGCATATGAAGATATTTTAACTGGCAACACAAATTTTTATGAAATACTTTATTGAAATCTATACACGTTATGCGCTGTTATGCAGATCGTGGCGTGAGACGCTCATCCAATCGGGTGCACAGGTCGCGGCAATCCTAGTCGTCTGAAACCGAAGAACAATTAAAAAAAAATCTATATGAATGTAGTTATCCTCTGAACTCGAAGTAAGTACGAATTTTTTTTATCAAAATCGCAGCTTTTTGAAAATTCAGATTTAATTTTCCCGGAAAATTGTTAACTAAAACATGAGAGCGGGGCTAAAATATCCAAGCTATCGGTATAATTCTAGTTCAGACTATAGGTGAAGATTCCCTCGAAATGTGTGCAAATAGCGAAGTCAATCTTTCGAATAGTTTTTTAGAAAAACGTGCGCCCGGATTAGAAAATGTTATTTCGAGAAAACCACATTTAAAATATGCCATACATTTAGCACTGATACGACTGAACTTACGGTGGATAACAACTGATTTGAGTAACTTACCCTTAATCAACTATACTGGGACCATACAGACCACCTTCCTCTGCTTTAAAAAAAGAATATTGAGTTGCACTCGCTCTCTTCTAGCGGTCCGCGCCTCTTTAGATGCCCGTCTGTTAGACTGTTGTATACGCTCGTTGTCTCTACACTCAACGTATTATTCTGCGTTAGGGCCGATTTTGATTCCCAATATACCCATAATTTTGGGTATTTGCTTGAATCTTTTATTAAAAAAGGACGACAGCAGCATAATTAGCAATATCTATGGTGTTTTTGCCACAGTGCAAATGTTTTGGGCCAAACATCCAGATAGTTCAGTTGAAGCTTTCGTTGTTGTTTTGTGTAAAAACCCGAGACATCACTCCAATAAATCGTTTGTGGTCAAATCCTCATAAATGGGCCTGATGACCCTCAAAAATGCATCGCTCAGAGGTGGTTTATCATGTGTGAAACTATCCAATGTTCCTGCAGTTTCTGCTCTACGCCATGTGCACCAGCCGTCGGGGCATTCAGGGCAGCCTTCATGATATAGGTCACTATCAGTCGATCGTTTATGGTCAAATGTGGCCCATATACCTTTCTCCATCTCTGGTAATGAACCTGCATTTCTGCGTATTCCCAAGGCGTAATGCGTTTTAAGTTCATTGATGACTTTATCTGTCAATTTTCTAGATCCTTTCCCACCAATGCCCTTCTTCTTTTTCTTCTCATTACGTAATCTCGTCCTCATACGTTTTTGCACATGGCCTACGCATTCTTTTCTTTCACCGATAAAGTTTTTATCATATACCATAGCATCTACAAGAGCTTTGTATGTTTTACTATCCCCATCTCCAACATATCTTCTATATTGGTTTTGGAATTTTTCGACTGATCGCCCGAATATTTCCTTCATCCTAACCACTTCCATTTTACTAACAGAACCTCTATGATTCATTGTGCATACATCATCGTGATTACTCTTCCAAGTTTCATATTCCACTGTGTCAGACTTACTTTTCCATGCGTTGCACGATTGGCAAAAGCTTGATTTCACTACTGTGTCAATGACTTTATTGGAGTATATTCCAATGAGCGTAGTGATGCCAAACAGCGAAGGGAAGCCTCTTTTTTCTACGTTCCGTCCCCGGATACAGTCAATTCCGATGGAGGATTACCTCGTTTAGCCTTTTCTTCCTTCTCTTCCTCTGCTGCTTTTTTTGTTACGATGTCGTAGACTCCTTGACTCGCGTTACAGATATTTTCCAGACTTGCGTAATATGTATGTCGACTAACTCCTTGACAAATATCCATTATGCCACAAAATAAAGCGGTTCCTTTCATACCAATGCCTAAGAGTCGCATGGCAAAAACTATACGACGGTTTATTCCGAAAGCCTTATCAATCAGAGGACATGAGTTTATATAATTTACACCACAATTGTACTTCACTGCTATTTTAAAGCCCAATCCACGAGGGATTGCTTCACTAAAAGTTTCATTTTCTTTACACTGCTTATGGGAGACTTAGGAGGGTTGAAACAATTTTCAGATTTCACCCCATATCTCGCAATCGAAACGAGAGATTTGGGTAAATATAAAGTTGTTTTGTAGCTTTTTTTAATCAACTAATCGATTTTCGATTAGAAATGACTCCAGGAATTATGTAACCTGTAAAAAAACATTTAAGCACAATAAGTCGTTGTGTTTCAACTCTCCTTATATCGAGGTGAGTTGAAACGCCTGGAAATTGGTACAAAACATGAGTATAAATTATGCCAAAACACATTGTTATTGAAAAACTTTATTCAAAATTTAAAAACTTAACCACGACATTAATCTGAGTCTCACTTTTTTTATTCAGTCTGGCAAATTTTTATAAGTTCTAACTGAAACGAATATAAACTCACGAATCTCACGGAATTAAATAGTAAAATATAGCAAACTAAAAAGTAAATTGAAATAGAAACTTTATGGCAACAAAGCCAATCAATCTCTATTCTAACAAACAATTGTGACATACATACGAAAGTTCTCCACCAGTGCAGGCTTCGTGCGATCATGCTTTGCACTTCAGGCATTGCACCCACTTTTCATTTGGCCTGCTGTTTGAATACGATTCCATACAACACACGCAAAAATACTCTTCCTCGTCTTAACTTTCCACGTTCTCTTTGTGCTTGATCTTTCATCCCGTAGAATAACTTCTTCAGCGGCGAGTTCATATATTTCTCGGCTTGCCATGCCTCTATCCGTTTTCCTAATATATTTATTCGGCATGTGCAATAAAAGAAATGCATGCCTTGCAAATCACATCACAAAATATAAACGTATGAAAACATTACTTCAACCGAGGCAAGTTGAAACACCTTGTTTCAAGCCTGCTAGGTGTCAAAAATGCGATACCACTTGATTCGGAACTCACTATTGATAAAGAATATTGCAAAAAAACAAATTTAATATGACAAATCGAATGCTAAGTTAGTAAGCTTCCAAACAATACATATTACATACCATCAAATATATAAACAAGGTAACTAAAGCTTAATGAAAAATACGACAAATACTTACTTTTGCCAATTTTTTTGGCGCGGGTGTCGATGTGACGCAACTGAACTCGCAAGAGCACAGGAGCGAATTGACAAGTGGCGCGCTTCGTAGCAATGAAAGAATAGCATTGTTGCCAGCTCGCTACAATCACATCTACTGAAACATTGACACTTTTCAAACTTACCTCTGTATCAACCCTTCTAGGTTTCCCCTACATATGACAAGTGCACTGATAGCTGAGAAGATAGAACAAAAGTTGAGAATACTATAACCGTGTTTTCTGTTTATACAAAAGTCGTAGTCTCCAGTATCTTTCAATTTTTTCGCTGACGTACTGGTATGCTCAATATCAGCTTCGAAACTGTATTGATTTCCTTAAATTTTTTTTTTGTATTAACTTACGAGCACAACCACCTTGGTTGCCGTTTTGATCCATTTATGAAATCCGCGCGTGTACTTCGTTTAGAGCTCAAAAGTGTACTGACTATTTCTAAGGGTACCTTGGGTATTGGACTGCAAGGGGGGCAAGGGATAGGGAAATTCCCCAAGCCGGTATACAATGGACACAACGGTTGAGATACAACGGTCGAGGGGATGACTACCTGCCGCTCCCCAACGCACCACAGCCTTTAAGCCTCTGTAACTATAGGAGATCTACGAATTTCAAATTCATATTTTCGAGACACATTCTCAAAACCCCAAACTATAAGAAAATGCAAAAAAATCGATTTTTTTAAGTTTCTAGACTGCAATGCCGCCTTGATTTAAATAAAAAAAATTAAATAGATAAATTTAGTGGATTCAACTAAATGGTTTTCTCCACAGAGCAAACCGAGTGACAGATTTATTAGCAATAAATAAAATATCAGGAATAATAAAAAAATGTACGCATAGAGTAGACAACATGTCTCGACGTTTTGACGTGTTTGATAAGGGGTTAGGCGTGTAAAAGGCACCAAACTGTATGTAGATCCAGTTACTTGACGATTCCTTGAGGCTGGCCGGATCATGCGAATTGAATCAAGCCGTACGTCCAGTTGCCTGACCTTCGCCTGACGGTAGTGTGATCGGGCGAATTTATGCAAGCCGTAAATCCAGTTGTCTGACTATCGCCTGAAACTGGCCGGATTAGGCAACTGGAAGTAACCGTAAATCCAGTTGCCTGACTATAGCCTGAAACCGGCCGGATCAGGCAGGGTACACCGTAAATAAGGCTTCCGTGCTACAGTGTGAACAGGCGCGGATTCAATGTCAGGTCAGCCTGACAATATTTCTACTCGGGTGCTTCCGCAATATCAGTCAGTAACAGAAAAAAATGAACCGGAAAACCATCTGTAAAGGTGAATTTCAAGTTCGATTTTTCTTTTTTGGCAAACCCTACATCATACGGACATTTAATCTCAAATAAAGACTGTACTATTCAAGATTGTTAACCAACTCGCTAAGAACGTCCCGAGGGGTCAATGTTCTTTGTTCCTATTCAACACTATTTTTCATCATAATGATCCAGACTGGAAATGGAATTTTTACCAATACGATACGGTAATCAGTGCTGACCTGTGCTATCAAATACCGATCTATAGATCGGAATTATTCATGGTAAAGATGCATACTGGAAACGCCGATCAAACGTAACAAAGCAGTGTTGGTATCTGACTTTCATGCACTCACATTAGCGGGCGATTTTCAAAAGACTTTCAAACACGCTACTTAAATTTCTTTATTTATCAATCAGGACCTGAGATGTGACCGGTCGAAAATCGGAAATTTCGGCGAAACCGCCCACCCGTGTAGAAATGTAAGTCGGGAAAACGAACTGCCCCTGATCTGCCTTCCCTAGATAATGTCAGGCTCTGGTTGGGCCTTCCACCCTGGAATAGATTCGCAATGTAACGGGTCCAAGGTTCAGTGGCGGACTAAGCCCGTCGGAGGCCCGGGGCGGCATATAATAAATGAGGCTCCCGGTCTGCTAAAAAATGGATGTATTATTGATGATATGTAATTTTACTATACGCCCTACTTATGATATGGGTAAGAAAGTTAGAACACGGATCAGCATTTAACACAGCACCTAGCAGGTAGAGTGCAAATAAATAATGACGACTACAATAAGAAAGTAACTTTTACTGTACTTATATGTTCAAAAACAAAGCTTTTGCTTTGTAACTATTTTACATGTTTTCGTGCTTTCATTTAACTGAACTTCTCAATAACGTCGTTGAAATCTATTTCCCTTGAAACTTTCCTTTCAATTGATAGAATTGACAGATTTACTAGGCGTTCTTGGTTCATCATAGCTCTACGAATTTTTTTTATAAATTTCAGTTTAGAAAAACTTCTCTCGCATAATGCGACCGAGACACAAATGATCAAGAAGTATTGGATTATAAGTGATAAACAGGGCAAAGATTTACTGAAGTCCCATCTAATAATAATAAAAGTTTGATACAGGTTTGGAAACGACCACGATATGTTAGGCGCGCTAAGTCGATCTACTTTTCTTTTCATTTTTCGCCACTACGTTGCTGTTGACGGGTACATGTGTGACATGGATAGAATATCTTCTGTCTGTCTCTCCCACTCTCCAGATCGAGGCGCATGCGCCGTCGACCTTGCTCCCGAATATTTGATGAGGATACGAATAAAAAACCAAATGAACAAATAATACTCTTACTAAAGACTAAACTGATTGATAGACCCATTCTCTGAAAAGTCGCAGCTACGAAAACTCGTCTGCTAGTCACATATTTCTAGGTTTAATTCTGAATATTTTCTCTAAACATTCTGTGACCGGCTGTTTTTATTGTCACTACGAAATCTTTATAATATTTTACACGTGTGAGCAGTTTATATCTGGCATCTACAGTTATTTGGTGTTTAAATTATTACATAAAAATGTGGCCAGCGCGTTATCTCCATAAAGCGCCGTATAAATGAGACCTTTTTTAGAGTTGTCATTTTTCGTTAAAAGTTCGGTAAATTGGCTTGCAATTTTACACGTATACGGGGATGTATTTTTACTTGATTATAGACGAAAATCAATTAATTGTTAAATATTCGAGTTCGTGAAAGAAATGCCTTAAGACCATGAGATGACACGGACCGCGCTTATCGTTCGCATGACAACACGGAAATTATAAGTAGGATGAGATCACAGAAGACCGTGGGTGGGGGATATCCTCCGATAGGAGCGACGCATGTGGCGGCGAGCGGAATAAAAAGTGGATCTTGTAACGATGCCTCACGGCATCATTGAAATGTGGCTTCGTTTCCAGACCGGTATGTAAGACCGTGGGTCAGGAAAGTCCCGCAGCGGCTAACAGTGTTGCCTACTTAGTGGATTTTTTACGTAAACTGGTGGTTTAGACATCCCTTTTAGTGGATAAAATTTGTTTTTAGTGGCTAGTGGTTTTTGTTAGTGGTGAGGAAGATATTCAACCACTAACGTGTAAACAAATTTATGATACATTATATTTTGCTATGACAAGGCCCTTTGACACAAAATGTGTCAACTTTTATGGTGTAGGCAACACTACGATCTTGTAAATATCTACCAGCGCCATGGGGATTCCCTGAATAATGTTTTGGCTGTATATAGATTTGAATGAATATAGACCACAGGGTATAGTAATTGAATCGAGTTAAATTTGCTTGAAAAAGTATGTTTTGAAATACTTCATAATCTTGTTATGTAAGTGCATCAGATGTAGTTGCTTGCTTACTAGACCGTAAGCGGTAACACCAAGCGGTATTAGAGGTTTCCTGGTGGATCGCAGAACCGCTGATGGTGGGTATAACAAAACAAGTTGGCAACAGCAGCGGCTACTATATTTGTTTTGGCTTCTAACAAGGTACAAGTTATAATGTAATTTTACAACAGTAAGGTTCAGATTGGTTGATTTCCCCTGTTGTTATTCTTTAGTACGTATGGATGTAATTTCTTTAGTACGTATGTATGTCATTTTTATTACGAAATTTTTCAATTGTTCGGATCTAGTATTTATGTTTCGCGCCAAAGCCACCATAGAGTGAGCGGGGCCCGCCTCGCGAGGCGCACCATTTTTATGGCGCTGGCTATAAGTAGGTAGAGCTTTATGCTATATTGACAATTTCTATCATGACCTGGGGGGCTATTACGGTTCTCCGTTCGGGTGAAAAGGACAAAAGTGAGCAGATCACGCTATTACGGTTCTCTTCACCTAATGAAAATGCGAGATTATTCACGTAAGTTTACTCGACACGAAATGTCATGTCGAAAATCGAAATGCACATGCGTGAGCGTCTTCCTAACCCAGCGACGACACGTCCAAAGCTAACACATAACACAAGTTACTATGAAATAGCTGATTCAGAGACACCGAAGGTAGCATCTCGACACCGAATAATTAATAAAATTCAGCAACTCAAAGTTGATATCGTAGCGAGTTAAGTAATGTCATCCGATAATGATGAATAATTTTTTGATGATTGTGGTTTTGCGAGATCGGCAAAACCGAATGCTTCGTATACGACGATCACTGTGCGATGCCTTGGATCCCTTTAGTTTAACGGAACAAGAATATATTGCATAATAGTTCGATTTATTAACATAAAACAATAATTCTATCACTGTTTATAAGAACCGTTTTTGTTCTGATATGATGCAAAAATTACCAGTATTTTTTTTTTTGAATGGCTGTGTCGCAATCTGCCTCGTGCTAAATCTTCGTCTTTTTTCGTGAAATCTAATAACATTTGTTTTTGTTTTTCGGTAACATTCATGATGCAAACTCAGATTCTATTTAAACTTGTTGCTTATTCGAGTGAAGAGATTGTTTTTGCCGATGCGCACGTCTTTCGTTTTGGGCTGGGTTTGATAGGCGTGCTAGTATACCCCTTCTACGGTGTCGTGAAAATGTGGGATCACTAGCCGGAAGTTCCTAGTGATCTGACATTTTCACCCAACCGATCCGTAATAGCGTGACTAAACTCACGTGAGATGAAAATGCGAGAAGTGAGAAGTCTCACCCGAGAACCGTAATAGGCCCCCTGATAACAGGTGAATTAGTACCTACCTACCTATGTTTATATTTCGCATACGTACGGGGCCTCCAACTCGAAACTGCCCCTTACTGAATATATTTCGGCTTTGGTTGGAATTTTACAAAAAAATGACTTCTCGAGATTTGGAGGCCCCCCAAGACCAGAGGCCCGGGGCGGACCACCCCCTCCGCCCCCCCCCCCCCTTAGTCCGCCACTGCCAAGGCTAGGTCCCGATCCGCCGTTCCCTTTCTGAGAAACTAATCAGGAACGGGCCGGAGAACAAGCGGTAAAAGACCAGGAAAGTTGTAGGGAATTGATCGGGAAATAACCAGGAACAAACGAGGAAATTAAAAATGACGTTTCAGCATTTTTGGAATCCTTGAGGAGGTAAAATCGCGAGTGTATTCAATTCGACAACATATTGTTTGTGGGTTATCTACGTGCTAAGGTAGTATATGAGTGTATAAATACGCTTGCCCGCATTTCCTGATAGGCAAAGAGACAGAAAACCATACACAGATCATTATCCGAGTGAAAAAGGCCTAGAGTGCAAAGGGTAATTTCACAAGTATCGCAAAATCATAAGCGTAAGTACACGCTGTAAGCATAGCACTTCTGTACGTGGTACAACTCACAGGACGAACTTTTATCCTCGTAAGATGTTACCTTGCTTACGGGAAGCTCTTCGCTTGTAGCCACCTAGCGGATTGTTGGCGCAATACATTCAGGTAATGTCTTCCCGGCCAGAATATTGATATTTCCCAACATGGCGACAAGGCGTTCAAAACCAACGAATGGCCTGTTTTACTTTTTGCCTTATAAAATAATTTGGCAATTCTTTATGCTCAAATCATTAGTTATCGTAACCCCGGTCAGCACAGTAGCTTTTCTTTAGTTCTTAAAGACGGGCTCCACTTTACCGGCCGGGTAGACTTTACGAGAAGATGTACTCGCTCGCATTGTATTCCGGCTAGAAGATTGTAGTTTCCAAACATAGAGGGTAAGCCGTAAAAAAACGATTTTGCGATCTTCCCGGTTTGTTCTATGGGAAAGCCCGGTCATGTAAATCAGACAAGGCAAATCTAGTCAGGGCCGGACACAAAGAAGGGAATGTCCAGTTACATTTCTGCACGGGCAGAGGTGGCAAAATTTTTAGTTTCCTATTTTTCGATGTCCATGTATGTTAATCGATGTTTCGATTTTCATTCACCACTGATTTCGAAAATCCTGGTTCCACCGAACAATAATTGATAGTTCCGAAAATACCAGTGCTAAACTCCTTGTTTCCGACATGCCTATGTCCCTCTTATATATACTTCTTCCGGTTGTCCGAGAGCTTTTTCTCTTAGAAAAAATTGCGATGCCCGCATGAACCGTGACGCCATTCTTTGAGTCTACCAAAACTGGTTAAACCCCCCAAATCCTTCAAATAGATGCCTCGCTACGGCAGGTAGAAAAATCGGTGGTTGAACAAAAATAAGAGATGGAGGGAAACAAGAATTGTAAGGAATCGGTGGAGGTAAGAGGCGCAAGAAATGCCCACTCACCTCTTCTCGATCCCCTCGCCCCTCTAGCTCCTCACGCCCTTCTCGCACGTCTTGCCACCCTTGCCTGACTTGCTTGTTTTAAAGAACTAGCGATGTTTCGATCGGCCGTAGCTCGGCTTTTGTTGGAAGGATTTAAGGTTTCATATAGGTTTGCAAAAAGGTTTTTGGTAAATAGAATTAACGAATAGCGGTGGGCTCATCTCAACATTTTAATTCTTTCTACGAGGAAGAACTTAACAAACACGAAAAATCACCGTCTAGTGTGAGGCCATGAAATTTAGAAACAGGCACTGCTTTACATTGACGTTTGATACAGAGACCAAACCATTTATGGTTCCAGTATAGAGATATTTCCATTCGTTCTTCGAGAACCACCTACCCGAAACATTTAAAAAATCGCAGCCTAAGCGCGATGGTCGACCGCCCATATCTCGGCATCTCCTTAAGGTAGAACGAGCGCGCGCTCTTCATTTCTATAGATTTTGTTCAAATTTTAACCAGACATTGTTCATACCAGTATGTATGTTTGAGTGAAATTTCAGAACAGTCGACTATTTAGATTGGGAGATAATTGGTTTTAAAATTGCAACTTTTAACACTGCAGGCTCTGCATTAAAATTTAGACTGAATAATTTTTCCTTAAAAAAACATTTGTTCTCTAAAATGAGAAGATACATGGCAACACCGCATTGTTCCACGTATCCAATAACGTAACTCTGCGCGGCATATTTAAAATAATACTGCAACACAAATATTTGTTTGGAAGTAATTTTTAATCCAACCAAAGGTAATTTTAAAACCCAAACAAAGTTTTTAATCAGTTATGAATTAACCAACATTTTTATTTGTTAATGAAGGTAACATAAACGATATAAAATATTAATATGTATGAAGCAAATATTTTTTTATGATGAAAGTTTTTAACTTCAGGAACACGATAATTTTTTTTTTCGAAGTGTTGAACAACTGTTCTGCGGTGTTGTCATTTGCCTTCTTATTATAGGGGACTATTGCGTCATGAATATTAATATTTTATATCGTTTATGTTATCTTCATTAACAAATACAAATGTTGGTTAATTCATAACTGATTAAAAACTTTGTTCGATTAAAAATTACTTCCAAACAAATATTTGTGTTGCAGTATTATTTTAAATATGCCGCGCAGAGTTACGTCATTGGATACGTGGAACAATGCGGTGTTGCCATGTATCTTCTCATTTTAGGGAACAAATGTTTTTTTTAGGAAAAATTATTCAGTCCTAATTTTAATGCAGACCCTGCAGTGTTAAAAGTTGCAATTTTAAACCTCATTATCTCCCAATCTAAATAGTCGACTATTCTGAAATGTCACTCAAACTTGCACAATGATATGAACCGCTAAGATGCTTTTAGAACCCTCTCGAAGAGGTATTTGATCCACTCCGGGAATGGCGGTGGGCTCGTCCGATATCTTCATTGATTCTTCGGGAATCACTTGCCTGAAGTGTACCATAATCAATTACAAAAGCGATTTAATTAGCGTTACGAGAAGGATTTTAGGAGACTTGGGTATCGGTGGAGGTGGCGAGGGGTGTGAGTAGAGCGACAGACGCGAGAGGGGTAAGAGGAGCAAAATGAGTAAGAGTGACGATAGGAGCGAGAGGGCGGAAAGCTCGAGAGGAACGAAAAACGTTTTCTCAAAGGAAGCAATGAGTTATCGGGATAAATCGACCGCGATTCTCTAAATCTACAAAAATCTTTCCCGGAACCCTACTTAAGAACCTAAATCGGTTAATCAGAAGGTAAGTTATGGCCGAACGAAAAACGCAATTTTGGCGAATCGAGGAAAACAAAATTGTTGGCATATTTTCATTATGTTCAAATTATTGGCATTCATACTTCTCTATTTTATTGATGTTAGTTATCAAATTTGCCAATTGTGGGTGAGATGGACAATCATCGTACAGAAACGATTTTTAAAAACCCGAGCAACGTGTATTTAAATCATTATGACATAACAAAAATAACCAACTACCGACACATTATTCGCCAATTCGCCACAATTACGTATTTCAGATCGACCATTGTACTGCTCATAATTAACGAATTTAACTGTCGTTTTCTCTCGGCATGTCTCGCCCCCACTCACTTCTTTTTCCACCGTCGCGCCGCCATTCAGCACGCTTTTGCAGAACTGTCGATTTTTTATCGGACGCAGCTCGGCTGCTATTCATTCCATTTCAGGCGATAGAGGGGTTCCGGAAAAGAATTTCGATAGACTTAGTTATAGAATGTCGTTGACCTGATCTCAAAATCTTGACTCCTTGTATGTCGAATAGCCTCCTGGATGAAAAATCTGCCAACACAAACAATTTGGCCGATGTCTGTTCCAGTACAGGCTAACCGACTGTGGGTAACCAGTGTTGGCACAACGTTGAAAGAATGGTTCTGCCATTTCTCAACCGATCCTCTTTTCAAAGCCCGGCATCCAGCATAACGCCAATGTTGGGACAGTTCCGGTTAACCTTCGAGAGCCGACTGCTGGGGTAGCCTACCGAGCCGATCATGGACCACTGCTCGTGAATCGCCATTCAGCGTTGTATAGGTGTGGGTAAACGAAGAGTTAGTCCATTGTCGGCCCATTTTTTGTCCATTTTCGTGCGATACTTAACTATTTTGTCTCCCTTGTGGTTTGTGTATCCCGCGTATCTTTAAACCTGGCTTCTCAGCCAATAATATTCAAGTGTTCGAAACCGTATGTGCGACGGGCGTGTGGAGTTTGTCGTCCTATCTCCAATCGTTCAGTTCGCTTGACCGCGTCTTTGCGACAGTGTCACCCGAAAAAAGGCTCTAAAAGCAACATCATTGATGCGAATAACAATGCGATTCACATCCGATCTCTCGTGTATCCACATATCAGCTTTTCTGGTTTTCATATATCATTAATATTTTATTTGCGAAATATTTCTAAGTATCGTATTATCGTACTATTATTATCACCCATACTCAATATTCTCTTGTACCAACATTTACCAGCTTGAGTAATAAATTATAAAATTTTTACCTGAATTCAATAATAATGAATTCTAATATTTATGTAATTCCGACAACGTGTTCTATTCATTACTGTGTATTACCTTATGTATTAATGAAATACTGACATAATATAATAATGGTCGAAACTCGGGGCATTATCGAACTATTATTGATGATGGACCGGATCAACCTTGGTACGATATATGCTAGAACTTGGGCCAACGTTGGAACAAGCGTCGAGTCTCATTTAATACCGACGCTGGCACAATATTGGCTGAAACTTGGGCCAACCTTGGCACTAGTGTCGGGCCGGTTTTGAGTCCAATGTCGTTACGATATCGGTAGCCAATCTTAGCCCGAGGAACATCACTCCGACGATGGTCCATTAATGGACCGACATTTATGCCAGGGAATCGCCAACCATACAGGAGAGTTGGCGCAGCACTGGGCCAATGTTGGACCAGTTGTAATTTTTTTCATATGCCAGTAGTCACACTTTGAGACGACCCACCGGATGGGGATATAATCGTAGCTGCATCGTCCAAAGTTCATTCGAAAGATGGAACGATGTTGGTAGAATTAGGAAATGGTGTTGATCTCATCCAGGTATCTCAACTACTACAAGACGGAGCCTCCCGAAAAAACTATCCTACTATGAACCCAGGAAATGTAGGTATCACCATTTCATTGGTACGTTTGATATGGGAACCGAACGGTCGGCCGTTCGGATTCACCTTTACAATAAATAATGTTGATGTATTCGGCGACATGTAATGGTCCAAACCAGTCTGTGTCGTATTCATCAAAATGAGGACCGAAGAGATGCTCGGGTGGTTTAAAATTCCAGTCCGTAATACGAGACTGTAAATAACGTGAAATTATAACCCTCTTCAGAGCCGGATTTGGGGGGAGGGGGGCTGAAGCCCCGGAACCTCCATAAGAGAGGGGCCTTCACAATTCACATTTTTAGGTAAAATTGCTGACGAATGGTATGCAACACTTGCAAGGAACATCACTTGAGTGTCCATCTTCAATTTTGTTGAAACCCATATAGGGTCGCCTGTCGTAACAAAAATGCCAGCATTCAGCCATTAAACGGTTTGCTGATAATCGGCCAATAATTCGTCGACCAGCATTGGGGTCGACGAATTATCAAGCCGTTCAATTACGGTTCAAGCCGTTCATAGGCGGATGAACGGCTTGCCAGATCTATGCCAGCCATTCGTGGGCCAATACTATCGCACCGATAATATGGCGATCAGCATTGGTGTATCGTAGGCAGATGAACGGCTTGCCAGATCTATGCCAGCCATTGGTGGGCCAATACCATCGCACCGATAATATGGCGATCAGCATTGGGGTATCGTAGGCGGATGAACGGCTTGCCAGATCTATTCCAGCCATTGATGGTTTGTTTTTGGGCGTTTTGCAAATGCAGGTCGTTAAACTGTAACACGTAAAAACAAGGGATAAGGTTTCGAAAAGCATATCCTACTGATGAAGTTGAAATTTTGCACCAACCTTCTTTTCAATATTTTAAGAGAACCTTTAAAAGGATATTGGCGACTAGCAATAGTTTTCGATATATCGGATATTGAAAGTTATTTATTGTACTGCGCTTCTACTATATTAAATAAATCCAAACAAACCCATCCCACATGGCAAGTGATATGCACATACGGGCGAGCACTGTTCGCGAGGAAGCAGCGCGGCCGGAGGAGTGGGGGGTATCCATAGGATATATAGATATACTCGTATGGCGTGAAATAATAAACTTTACAATGCGATGTATGGAAAACTATTGCTAGTCGTCAAAAATCCATTAACGGTTTCTCTTAGGATAATGAGAGGAAGTTCGGTGCAAAATATTAGCTCGATCAGAGGAGTATGCTTTTCGGAACTTCACGAAAAACGAGCGAGTTATTTTTACAGCCTAAATGGACCAAAAAAATTGTCGGTAAACTTTAATGTCACGAATAAAATTATCGGCATGTAAGGAACGAACAAACGATGGGTTCTGTAAGTGTTAAAATGGCTAAGTGGGTAAGGCGCTCGACACTAGAACGAAAGGCGCAGGTTCGATCCCGATGAAAGGTAAAAATTTGAACAATGCAGAAACTGTTTTTAATGCAATTATTCTATGTACATGGACATAAGTAAAGCATAAGAAAACAAAAAAGATACTACTAGAATTTTTATATTCATAATTTGTCAATTTTTTGTTTTTTTTTTAAATTTCCGGCAGAAGATCCGGCAGCCGTTGCTGGGCCAATATGGGCGTATGATAGTTGGCCCAGTCTTAGCAGCCATTCATGGTTTACCATTACCAACCATGCATGGTGCGGATATGGCCCGTTTATATAGCCATTACCGCGCCATCGTTTGTTCTCTGGCAACCAGTCGTGGGCCATTACTGTGCCTATTGTAAAACCCTATTTGGGAACTCATATATGTGATGGAGCACGGAAAAGTGTAGACACGTATTTCTTTTATCGGCCAAGAAACGGTTTAGATAGGGACCGCTGAATCCAATGTTTACTTCAATTCTTCTACAATGGATTTGTCATCGCTTTACATTAGAAGAATTTTGGTTCTTGTGTCATTCAGATCAGTGGACTGCTTGTGGGTAAAGCTGCAAAATGATCGCTCGACACGCCTTTCTTTGAGGGGCGGGTTCCCTACTTAAAACCGTTTTTCCACCGATAAAAAAAATACGAGTTCAATAGTTTTCAATGCTTTATCACATGCATGGGTTTCAACAAAATCAAATGGTGAGTAAAATAAATCACTCCCGAGATCTGAAAAAGAAAGGAAAGTTGACTTTCATGACGCACTTTTTTTAAATAAAATTTCAAAACGTTTTTCTGTTAGAAATAGTTGAAAACACTAAACACGATTACATTCCCGTGGAAAACGACGCAACCGACCCAACCTCGAGCCAGCATCACGCCAATCACATTCTACCATTGGCCGATGAACGGCAGCACTACCGGTTCAGTGTTGCGCCACGGTATGAGTGATCTCTTCGGCCCAACGCTGGGATGTACGGTTAGCCAATAGTAGGCTTACCAGACATCCTAACAGTTGGCCGGGTATTGGCCCAACATTGGGCTAAAGAGATCACGATCATTGGCTGACGGTTGGCGTGATCACCGGCCCATAGTAGGGCTAAGGTCGGCTTCATATTGTTGACGCAATATTCGGGCTAGTGTTGGCCCAGTGTAGGGCTGTCAAAATAACCCAACGCTTAACCAACAATCGATCAGATTCACAATTTTCTGTGCTAGATGATTGCTCATCGAAAGAATTATTAGATTCACTAACATTGTTATGCACAGTCACTTGTTCGTGGAATGTTTCCAAATTTGTTTCACTATCTACTTGTCTTTTTGTTTCGTTGCCTCTGATCCTAACCTGCTGTAAAGAGTCTTCTAATTTTTGTCGTCGTTTTAACACTAGACGTTTCTTAATACTATCATAATAACTCGGCATTTTCTAATACACCACAAAACTTTAGTATAAATCAATTTTATTTTTAATAAAGTGAATATCAGATAACAGTCATTATGAGCCATGCTAAAAATGCCATGCTAAAAATAAGCATTGGCAAAACCACGGTCAAACGATTGGCTCAGACTCAGGGCCTGCGCTCGCCCCGACAATTGGCCGACGGTCATTAATTAGCACTGGCCCAGCGTTGGCTCTTCGATGGTGTGCCGAGCTTGAATTCGAGACTGGCAAAGCCATGATCAACCGATTGGCCCATGGTCGGGGCCAACACTGGGACCCAATAGTTGGCTGACAGTTGGTAATCGATATTTGGCCCAAGGTTGGATGTGCGTTGATTTGCCATGCTTCAAATGAGCACTGGCAGAATCATGGCCAAATCATTGTCCCGTATGAAGGACCAACACAGGGTATTAGTGGTTGGTGCTGAATATCGTACCAAGCGTCGGCCGTATCTTAAGCGCCGGCAAATTTTTCACGGGTTTCTGTAACCGAATATCCCCCATAGATTATTTTTTTTAATGTCACGTGGATTGATGCAACTATTTATTTCTTAAAGTTTCGCGGTGTACGCGCAAAAAAAATTTGTTTACTTATCTTGTTTTTACAACTAGTAAAAAAACACCAATTAAAATGTTCGTACCTAGCGCCAGACGCTTACACCAGCCAGTGTATGCTATTTATCTAAAAATAGTGTACTTAAAAAATTGTTTAAATGAAACGGGAAAAAAACACTTTTACCTACCTATCTGGTATATAACTAGATACTTACCTTTAAGTACCTAGTATATAATTACACTATATATATAATTACACACTACAAAAATGAACGTATTCGCATGAAAAAAAAAATGGAAAAACATTATAATTGTTATCGAATTTAGCTTGTCAGGAAACGTCTCCTCCTTCAGCTCCAAGCAAGGTATGCTGTTTGAAATAATTTTGTTTTTACGCAAAAACTTATTCAAACACTTTTAAAAAAAATGTCATCTTGTTTGAAAAATAATGGAGAGCCTCCCACTTCTTCGTAATCACTGTAACGAACGGTGTAGCTTACCTGACTAGGAAAATCGCACGGATTTTATAACAAGACCCGCTAACTAAAATTCCATTATTCGAATTGGAGACACGGTCCATTTGTCAGGTGCTTGTAGTAACAAACACCCGCTTCCTCCGACAAAGACGACGTTGAAATATGATCAGCTCGTTATCGTCCCCATATGCACCTTCATAAAAAAAATACACTCGATACGAAATGACCTGCATAACTGTATATATTGGTATTGTGACTTTTGTAACATTTAATATGGGGACCAAACGATTTGCGGTTCCAGTATACACCTCTACGATAAATCCTTTCGATGTATATATCGACACGCAATAGTACGTATCAGGACCAATTACCGTGACATATTGATCAAAATGGAAACCAATAATACGATCAGGGGGTTCCCACTTCCAGTCTGGACCATTACAATGAAAAATCGCGTGGAAAAAAAACCAAGATTTCTCAGGACGTTCGAAGCAAGTTGATTACAAATCTTGAAGGCTACATCTACCTAGAGGACCGAAAAAAATCGCCAAATTCCGAAAAAAAAAATCTGGAGGATGGTTGGTGCATAGAAACGATTTTTTTCAACACAAAGGAACATATATTGAGAGCCTTTACAAAAAATCACCAAAAAATAAAGAAAAACAACGAAAACATAGCTGCCGGCAGACGATGAAAATGTTTTGAAACGTTTGGCGGTGGACGCTCTCCAGCTTAAACGGTCCATCTGAAATCTTAAAACCATTTAAGTTAGCAATAAATACGAGTAGTTGACGATCGTCGATTTTGAAAACTATTTTTTTTAACAACGTGGCGACGAATTGAAACTCGAGCATACAAAATCTCCGAAAAAAGTCATCATTTTTACATAACTATAAGGAGTACAACTTTGCAGTGACCGTTTTTTTCAAAAGTTTAAGGCTTTATTATAAAAAAGTGGCTACATATTTTTTAATCAAAGTACTGCCCGTCGCTAGCTACGACCTCGGCCCATCATTCAGGTAGCATTCGAATCCCGCGTCGATAAAAGTCTTGGTCCTTGGAGGCAATCCAGGAATCGACCCAATTTTTGACATCTTCGTAAGTACCGAAGTGCTGGTCAGCCAAATCGTGTGCCATTGACCGGAACAAGTGATAGTCGGAAGGGGCAATGTCTGGAGAGTACGGCGGGTGGGATAAAACCTCCCATTTCAGCGTTTCCAAGTACTTTTTCGCGACATTTGCAACATGGGGTCGGGCATTGTCATGCTGCAGTATCACCTTGTCATGTCTTTCGTTGAATTGTGGCCGTTTCTCTTTGAGTGCCTTACTCAAGCGCATCGACTGACGTCGGTAGAGTTCCCCCGTGATGGTTTCGGATGGTTTGAGCAGCTCATAGTACACAACGCCCAGCTGGTCCCACCAGATACACAGCATCACTTTGGATCCGTGAATATTCGGTTTGGGCGTCGATGACGGAATATGACCAGGCAGTCCCCATGATTTTCTCGGCATATGATGTCCACCGATTTTGAAAACAATGTTTCGAGGAAAACGGGTTTAAAGTTTAAAGTATGGTGCTGCTACCCCTCGCCCGCCCGACTGTTAGAAGCTGTAGCTCATTGATTTTGAGAATATTTCAATGAAATTCTCAGGGAATATAGCCAAAAGGTGATACTATCGAATAAAAATATTTTTGGAAAAAAACATTTTACGACCCACAAATGTAGCCCGTTGAATAGTACAATCTTTATTTGTGATAACATTTCCGCAACGCAGGTTCTTCCTAAAAAGAGTTGAATTTGAAATAAACCTTTTCAGATACTTTGCAGATGCAAAGTTTGTCTGTAACTAACTAATACTGCGGAAAAACGACAACCCTTTTTCCGTAAGAACACGAACAAAATGTATCTCGCCGTTTCTTCAAAATTGTATCCTTTGTTAAATAAATCACGGTTTCAGTATAAATCTCTATTATTATAAAACTACTCATCTTTTTAAACTGTCGATACATAAAAATAGTCGTCGTTTATATTTCGGGACATGATGGTGCATACGTGTTGGCGAAGATGGTAACTGCCGACAATTTCATAACTGGTTCGAAAATATATCAAATATAACATTACAGTTAAAGCTGCTAGAAGTTCTTTTTCAGTAGAGGAAACTAAAGAGAGAATAAATTTGGGAGTGCTCATTATGTACAGTACTTCTATCTTCCAGTATTCTAGAAATTAGAGCTAGCTTTGTTCGAACTTTCACAAACCAATTATTACTTTGCATTCAAAATTAACTGACTGTCATACGTATTCTTAATTCTACTCAAATGTATATTTCCGTGTCTATGTACCATTACATTTCGGTTACGGGCCCAATATAAGCACCTAAATAAATTTACATATTTTTACGCGCGCGCGCACGCGTAAAAAGGCAAAGATGATTTGAAAGACATTTAATTTCGAGGACCGTCTTCGAAGTAGGATATTGTCCTGATACTCTAGATTATGTCAACCCCGTAGTCTTCAAAACCGAATTAAAATAAATACACGCTTATATATATGGCCTATACGGTCTGGCTACCCGTATATCTGTCAGTACGCTGTATGACTCATTTGAAATCAATTGCGGCCAATATATTGCTATGGTATGTTTTACCTTCATCTTCAAAAATATTTTTCGTATTTACACTCATAACCTAATTCGATTACACAGAACTTGTGGTAACACATAAAATAATATCTCAAAAAATGTATGCAAAAACGTCACAGTCATATGATTTTTTATAAAGCGTCGAAATCCATCACGATTGAGTCCTTACATGCACTATTGAGTTTTGAGTATTTAAATCATTCATGTTAGCCTAGCTGGATACGGAATGAGTTTAGCAAGCCTACATAGGAAGATCACTCCACGGGCCGTTCTGTCCTCAAATAAATACTAGAATTCTTTAAATTTGAGGCCCGTTCTCACAACAATTAGATGTGCTGGTCATCAATAATTACATAGTTATTAGGGATTGGAAGTATCCTTTCCCATATATACATATATGTGTGCGTATGTGTAAACGTATGTACGTATTTATGTGTAAGTTTTACTTCACTCATTTGCCGCAATATTCACTTTTCAGGTAATATTTGAATAGGTGCAGTGAAACAATATACGTACATGTTCTCATACTACGATACACTTGAATAATGTCTTATGAATCTTTGCCCATGGTTACGAAAATGTATGCGTGGGGAATTTGAATTTATGAAATTAAACAATATGAACGTCGTGAGCGGTTGTTCTTTCTTTTTTCATACTCTCTTTCATAGACTCTTCCTATCAACGCTACTTCTTATCTCATTAATCAACGGCTGCGTACGTATATGCATATTCATCGTTACAATGTGCAAAAAAAGGTGTATATATTTTCATTAGCAATGCGAGTGCAGGAACGGCGATAAGGAAGCACGTGTCATGTAAAAAGTTTTAATGCCGTAGAACAATTCGAATATTCAAGAGAAAACGAATGGCTCTTCGTTGATAATAATTTATCAAGGATATACGATGGGCTACATTCTTCCAAATTAAAGCTAGCAATTTCCAAACACAGCATATTCATGCCAACATTCAAAATTTTGCATACTGAATAATTCTTTGGCCTGGCATTAACCGACTGCAAAATCCTCTATAGCATATGATGTGAAAATTCCCTGATCCGGGAATGGTGAAAAGATTTCCGTAATCCACAGATGGTTTTCGAGACACAATTACCGGCATTCTTTGGCGACCTCCGTTCTCATTTTCAGCATATGCTCGGATTATTATTCAGTAATAATTCTAAAACGTGTCTACCAAGGAACATGACTCAAGGGTCCACCTTCGATTTTCTTAAAACTCATATATGTGATAAAGCATTGAAAACCATTAGACACCTAATTTTGTTATGGGCGGAAAAACGGCTTTGCGGAGAAAAACCAACCCTCAAAGAAAGGCGTGCCGCCCCGGAATTAAATTTTCTTTCAATACTTTTATAATACTAATAGTAAGTGAAACGTAATAAAAGTAAGTCAAAGAATGTTAAGTGATTTTCAGCACTTTACATTCGAAGAATTTTTATTTTTGTTTCATTCAGATCGGTGGACTACTGCTTGTGGGTGAAACTGCAAAATCACCCCTCGACCACCTCTCTTTGAGGGGTGGTGGCTCCTATAAAATCGTTTTTCCGCTAATAAAAAACCCGTGTCTAATGGTTTTAAATGCTTTATCACATATATAAGTTTCAACAAAATCGTAGACGGACACTTAGGTGATGTTTCGTGGAGGCAAGGGGCCAACGCCGTATGTTGCAAAGTTAAAAAATCATAAGAAATACAGTATGTTTTAGATGACAACGGACTATTACAGGGTGAAATCGAGCACCAAAATTGGGAGTGATCAGGGCTCGTTAAATATTTTACATAGCAGCATTGCACTGATTAGCATGAAGCCAATTTAAGGGGTCTTCTCACTTTAGAAGCTAAAAAAGGCTGTATCGTGAATTTTTTTGATAGGTTTATATTATAGATATTGATATAAAAGTTGTTACACCTAATAAATACACTTTCGAAATACGATACAAAAATTTATTTATTTATTTAAGTCACTCTTTATAGACGAAAATGGTAGTTAAAATAATGTAAAATAACAACCCGCGTAGAAATTTTGATGGGGCCCAAATCAGGGCCCGTTCAGGTTGCCTGACTGCCCTTCCAGGGCACTAATAAGGCAGCCTGAAAGGGCCCTACTAGGAAATGTAACTTTGTGTCGCATATAGGCCTGACCTGGTTGCCTGATGAAGCCCCTATCAGGTTGCCTGATCAGAAAGAAATATTTAATTTAAATGGAACCTTTTTAAATCCAATATGTTATTTCCATGTCTCACGGCCTGCAATGATCTCATTCGTTTCAGCTATTCTTTTTGAATATTAAATAGCTATTTATTGTATCACATTAAGTATATCAATTAGCTGATGTCATTGTGATAATTAAAGAGTTCTATCGAATAACATGCTATTGATTTTTCAAACTTAACATTATATATATATATATATATATATATATATATATATATATATATATATATATATATATATATATATATATATATGTGTGTGTGTAATTCCTCTCTCTCTCTCTCTCTCTCTCGGCCTTACAAACCTGCCAAGATCTTCTAATACGCATCCGAGTTGCATAACGTTTTTTCTCGTGACAGTCCATAAAACCTTTTTTTTTATAGAATTCAGGAATACATCGGAACTCCGAAGCTACGATGCTGTCAAATCGAAGTTTCCATATGGAAAATAAGAGGTTATGTGCATCTATCGACTGCTGAGGCAGTTATAGAGCAAGCCCATTTATGGCCTAATCAGGGAAAGTCTAGTATGGCCCCATCATGGAAGCCTTACTAGGATCTTATCAGGGACGGCCTTAGTAGGGCCATTTTAGTATTGCCTGATCTAGGGCCTAGATACTTCCGGCCCGGTCGGGGCCGGATCAGGATGTCCGTAATAGGTGTTACCCGTATCACACCCCGATCGGGGCCTGTTCCTGATCAGGCTAACCCTAAGAAACTTCTATGCGAGAAAATTGTAGGTCTGCGTTGTTGACGAAATCTCGGAAATGGACCATCTGAAACGAAAAAATCAAACGGTTTTAGATTCAGTATGTTAATGGCTATAGCGCATATCATACAATTGTTGATATATGCAAAAATAACAAAATGGCGTACATGTTTCGAAAAATAAAGAAACGTGTTTTTTCACCGTTTTTGGCAAAAAAATTAGTAAATATCAAAATTTAAAAAAATGCTTGATATGCGATATAGCTATAGTTGTAAAGAATATGTGGTTAAAATTTCACAAGGATCGGTTCAGTAGTTTCGAACATTTTATCAACAAGCCGTCGAAAAACGTTGTTTCGAGAAAAACGCGTTTAAAGTTTGTTTGGGTTACATAAATACATTAAAAAGATTTAAAAATGTATTTCGAAAGTGTATTTCCTAAGTGTAAAAACTTTTATATCAATATCTATCATATAAACCGATCAAAAAAATTCATGATCCACATGACTTTCATTGTTTGAGACGAAATACATTTTTTAGTGCAATCAAATGATTTCTACATGAAGCAAAAGATAACTGTACTTCAAGGGGTAGATTAAACCATGATCGCATCTTATAAAAAAAAATTAAGAACATGTGACATCGAGTTTTTCGCCCAACAGTATCATTTTAGTTTTATTGACTTTAGTTATTAATTGCATCTAAAACATGAAGTAAAGAGAAAAATCATATTTCATGAGGTGTTTACCCTCTTGAAGTAGGGGTGTGAAAATTCGTACATGTGAATCACATCATATAAAATCAGTAACCATTTGCAATTGTTTCTACACCGATTGGCCTAGTGCTTTTATGTAAAACGCTGTGATCACCTTCGACCACCCCCACTTTTACGAATGGAATCGGTGCTGGAGACTTCGCAGTGTTTCCTTGTCGGACCAAATACCCCGAACACATTTTTTCGACTTGAATCTAATCTACTCTATAAATTTGATAAAATGGAGGTATTTATCGAAAACGCTTGTGCCACGACATTTTTAGGGATCCGTAGTCAAACAAGGAACCTATATTACTTCGCCTTATCCGTCAGAGCCTCGCAGTTTCTAGAGTTTTAAACATACATGCATGTGATGTTGCAAACAGATACTTGAGATGGGGATCACAATTGGTACCTTGCTAAATCGTGAAAAGTTTTTTTTAGGGTTTCTCTCCTATATGTATAATGGAGGCGATTTTTTCTCATGCACCCCATCGAGTGAGGCATCGTTGGGCAGGTCTGTAAAAATCAAATTGGTTCATTTTTTTACCCCATAGGTTCCATTTATGGTTATTGCCACATAGCTTCCATTTACCATTTTTCATGTTGAAGCCCGCTTTGCGAAATAGCAAGCCGTACGGTGATGTGCAATGTGCCCCCGCCCTCTTTTGATTTTTCAACTATTGATTTTTCAAACCTTGAAAGATTCTAGATACTCGTATTTCATTGGAACTTGCGATTAAAACCACTTCGGTTAGGTAACATCAACAAATACAGGGGGTATGGATAATCAAATTACCGCTACGTTGACTTGATGAAAACTCCATAAGATTACACAAATAACTTTGTCCACGTTGTTCGAAGCTTCGTTAATAGAATATAAAACATACCTAAATATAACAACCAGGAATTGGAAATAGTGAAGGAATACCGTTATCTCGAGGTAGTTTTTTCGACAGGAAACACTTTCGAAAAACACATTAAAAATATGACGGAAAAAAAAAGAAGAGCCACCAATGCGACATGGGGAACATTTAAAAGGGCCGGAATAAACAGTTAGGAAAAAAGACTATATCTGATGGATGCGATTGTTAAAAGTGGGATCCTTTACGGGAATGAAGTTTGGGGGTGAAAGAGACGGGAGCTAGTGGAAAGACTCCGAGGAGGATATGTAAAAATGGTCATGGGCCTTAATAGAAACACGCCAAGCTATATATGGCGGATGGAAGCGGGACGTAGGGGTATGACGGCGGAAATATTGGAAGAGCGTGGCAAACTATTTAATAGAGATCATGAAGGTGGGGGAGGAAAGGTGGTCGAAGAAATGTCTCAAAGAGGAGGCGAGAGGAGTACTAAATGGAAACCAAACAAAATGGGGAGAGGAACGTTTTTCATAACGTTTTTCATCTACGCCCATGATCGTGGGGTTGCGTTATCGTAACTCGATAACGTTTTGTCCCGTTGATCGTTTTTCTTCAAATTATACGATTGAAAACCTCTTGGTTTCGCGTATAGGTACTGTAAACTTCGAAATACGGTTGTATTTTTTTATTTGATTTTTTTTATTGTTTCGTTCCAGCCGGACAGGACCTTTTTACGCGCCCCAACCCACCTCAACTTCGTTCTACCTCCCATTCCACATCTCTCCTCTACACCCCATTCCACCCCCGCCCCTTATATTACCCATTCCACAACTCTCCCGTCTACCTCCCATTCCGAAATACGGTTGTATTTTTCCCTTTATTTTATATTCAATTTTTATACGTTAAAATACATCTGAACGCGTATTTTTCCGGTAACAATTACGCGAACACGCGGTACCTAAAGCCGACTGAGCGACTATTGTTTCTCCGTATATCCAAGTTAATATCTAATTTTTATAGGATAAAATATTCTAAACGTGTCTTTTTTCGGGTCAGACCACGGTATTATATACAGGTCTTGAAACGGCGGTCGTATTTGATAGGCAGCGAGTGGGCCACTTAGTGTCCAAGCTTTTCTTTCTTATCGCCGCCACCGTGTGCCGTTGTGGTCGGGGGGACATGATAAGACTAACCTAAAACGGTCATAATAGGACGTACATTCGCTTCTACAGCTGTACTCAATGAAGTGCCGTTGTCATCAGTCTTATAAAACCCTCAATTCCACTCAATCAATAAAAATAGAATCAATAACATAAATAACATTTTTATTCATAAGTCAACTATATAAATTCACTTACAAAAATCCATTAAAATAATCAAATAAAAAATTGGATGAAGTATTCAATTATAAATTGGCCATACCGAAGTTTTTATTCAAAATGCTACATTGATAACGAGAAAGAAAAAAAAGTATCTTGTGATGCGATCCACAGCTTTCCGTTTCCGAGTGCAAGCGGAACCATTCAGCTCGACTATACTACCGTAATAAGAGCAATAAAAAATGAATCACTTTTATCATGGTCACTTGAGTTCTGCACACGGTTGATAAAGGTCTAGTTATATTTTCGAACGTGCATGTATTTATTTGTTCATTTTTGCATGCAAATACATGCCTTTGTTTTATACAAATTACTTTTCGTGTACTGGATTTTTCTTACGAAAAAAAATCAGGAGCATGTAAACCAAAAAATTGCGGTCTGAAGCGCATGTGCTGTGTGCAAGACAGAAAGAGATTGCTGTCTCTTTCGCACACGAGACCCCCTTTCCTATACGCACCATGCGGCCAAAAATTGAAGCAAAAACTAGACGCAAAGCGAACCTTCCCCCACTACCGTCGTTTCAAGACCTGGATATGAGACCGTGAGTCAGACTCTTGCAAACACACGGCAGGGCCAACTGAGCGATTGAGGTTAGGACGGCATACTCCACACGCCTGCGACCTCTTGAATACCAAACAAATATTTTTTGGGGACAAAAATTTTTTACAGAAAATTATTCTGTTTGAATTTCAATGCAGACCCTGCAGTGTTAAATGTTGCAATTTTAAAACCCATTATCTCCCAATCTAAATAGTCGACCGTTCTGAAATTTCACTCAAACATGCAATAATGATATGAACAATGTCTGGTTGAAATTTGAACAAAATCCATAGAAATTAAGATTACGCGCTCGTACTACCTTAAGTAACTACCTTCGATTTTTTTGAAACTCATATATATGATAAATCATTGAAAACTATTAGACACGTATTTTTTTACATCTGCGGAGAAACGGTTTTGAGGGGGGGCCCACCCCTCAAAGAAAGACGTGTCGAAGGGTGGTTTTGCAGTTTCACCCACAAGCAGTCCACCGATCTAAATGAAACAAAAATCAAAATTCTTCTGATGTAAAGCGATAAAAATCCACGATAGACGTATTGAAAAAAAATTAAATTGAGGGATGACACGACTTTATTTGAGGGGTCGTTTCCCTCCTTAAAACCGTTTTTCCCCCGAAACGAAAAAATACGAATCTAATAGTTTCCGACGCTTTATCACATATATGAGTTCCAACAAAATCGAAGGCGAACACTTAAGTGATGTTCCTTGTGAGAGTAGATTCCAACATATTTTTTTTTTTCATTTTCCCCGCTATTTTTAGTTTAGCATTCCGTTTTTGGTTATTCATTTTGGAAATACGTTATGAGTATTCGGAAAAAATGGTTAAGTATCGCCCTAAAAGTCGACGGTGAAGTCTAACGGTGAAGTTCGTTCACCTACATCGATACGATACTGAATGGCAATTCGCGAGCAGTGCATAGGGTAGTTAACGGGGAATATTACTGGCCCATAATCAGTTTGAGCTACCCATGCCAATGGTCGATTCTTCCTCGTTAGTCAACACCTTCCCAACATTCGCATGTTGCTGTATGCCGGTCTTAGAAATGAACGTAGGGAACTTAATGGCGAAAAGTACTGGCACATGATCGGCTCCAATAGTCCAACCCAATAGTCGGCTGTCGGGCGCTAGCCGATACTGGTCCGACATTGGTATAATACCGGATGCCGGAATTATATGTAAACGTATGCCAATTAATGGCGGATAGTACTGGTCGACGTCCGGCTCCATGAGTTGACGCCAATTCTTGGTCGTTCACCGGAACTGGCCCGACATTGGCGTTATGCTGGATGCCGGGCTTTGAAAAGAGGATCGGTTGAGAAATGGCAGCACTATTGTTTCAACGTTGTGCCAACAGTGGTTGCCCACAATCGGTTAGCCAGTACTGGATCAGACATCGGCCGTATTGTTTGCGTTGGCAGTTTTTTCAAGGGATCAAACGAAGGATCCGCCCCCGTGTCTGACCCTACCTGCATCACTCGAGGTCGCGGATTTTTAAATAAAATTGTAATTAATATGCACTAAATGATTATCGTACAACAAACACACTAATAATAACCACATGTTATTTAAATATTGATTCTTCAAATAATTGCACGAAAAAATGTCTCCGAAACCCTACTTCATGCATGTTTCGATACGCACTTGGCATGTTTTATTTATAACTGCAGAAATTCATGAAAGAAAGCCCTGCGGAATCGTTTATTATGAAAGCGTAATCGAGTTAACGAGTCAAGTACGAAATACGATGTATAATTAAAAGTTAATTCGAAATAATACGCCATTGTAACACAAAAATCAGAAATACATTTTCTTTCTATATTTCTCAAACTGTGTTCCTTCGGTTGACTTTTCTAAAAATTTATTTTCGAACTGAAAAAAAAAAATCAACACGGGTGCATTACATCGTCAAAGGACTTTAACCTCATTACTTACTCGAATATATAAGGGACCAACTAACGCTGCAATGTAATGAAAGGGAACGAGAGCGGGAAAAGGACAGAGAGAGAGAGAACGATAGAGTACCTCGCAAAAGTGTACACTGCAGATATATATGTATGAAACAAAGGACGAGAAACGCATGCCTTTCAACGGGTAATTTAATAACTCGCAGCGTTCTCCTTAATTCCGTTGCCTAGGGTAAGGGAAGTAGGAAGAGTGGATTTAACGAGCGCGCCCCTAGGATTGATTGCAATTAGGCTCGAATAGTGCCCGTAGTAGCAGTGCTGAGTTAGGTGCCAGTTTTGCGAGACTCCCCGTCGTCTCGACGACGTGGCTTCGCGGAACAGACGACGAAATCTACGTTCCATCAGTCATTCCAGTTCGAATCCATCTTCATGGATTCGAACAAATAATTGCATTAATGTAAACAGAATTGCACGGTAAAACGAGGAACGTCACGAGAAAATCTAACGCAAATTTATTCAATGCCTTATTCCAGTCATCCATTATTTCATCGATAACACATTATTTCTTAAGGGGTTAGGCTACTGTGACGACCCAAAAATCAGGATTATTGAAAAAAATTAACTTTGAAGGAATTAGTCAAATGGTTGAAAAATTATTTGGACATTATTTTTTATGTACATTAAAGGAGTTGTTTAACAAATTTCATAAAATTATATTAAAAAATTAACAAAGTTATAAACAACCTCGTGAACCACCCTTAGACTCAACGGCACCCGGTTGATCTGAACCGAAAAAGAACAAGTTTTTTTTCGTAAAATAGATAATATTGGCTAAGACTCGACCGACCTTTTTTTGTTACCGTGCCTCAATCATTTAAAAACTCAATTTTTTTCTATTTTTCCAGGAAAAATGACATCATAAATGCTACTAAGTAAGGAAAAAATGATAAGAAAAACGTCAGTCGAGACTGAACTACTATTATACTAAATAAGCGTACCAAATTTCAAGTCAATCCGTTCATTGGATATCGTGAAACGGTGTACACCGTTTTGAGAAACAGTTTCTAGAAAAACGCGTTTACAGTTTTATTATCAGTTCGGTCGTTGAAATCATAAGTTTACCGTCATTCAGTGATTCTTGCACGATATGTTGGACCTGCCCCTTCAATTTGAATTATCTGAAGCGACGAAGGAGCGTTTGTCATTTTCACAGTAGCGTAACCCCTTAATTGTAGTCACTTTTGTCTTGAATATTTCTTCAGTACATCGACGCGTTCGCGGCCACATTGTAATGTACAAGACGTGGAAAGTGTGTGGGAAATAATCGCCAAGTGTAAGGTACGCACATATTGCGCTTGATTAAAAGTGTAGAGTTCATGACTGGGCGCATTCCCTTATTGAAGAACAATAAATCTAGGTCGACTCTCTCTCTCTCTCTCTCTCTCTCTCACTCTCTTTCTATGCTTTTATCGTGCAACCCTTCTGCTTCATTAAATCCAAACTACTGAAGCATCAGGCCATTTTTTCGCGCTCGTATGCAACTTCATTAACGAAGTGACTCACATTATTTTGGGATGAAGCATGCACGGTGCATTATACATACAGCCTGCATTCTCTCATATCCGAAGACACAATGTATCTATATAAATATGGTAAACAAGAATAAACCCAGTGAAGTCTTCAAAAGCCTCCAAAAAATGGATTCATTTTATTAATGTGCACTTAATAGTGAGCAAATAAGTCAACGTTGGAAAATACATAAATCATTACGTTCAAGGCGAGAAATCCCTTTAGGAGCGTGAAAAATAGGTACTTTTCGGGAACTTTTTTAGAGGGAATAAAATAATCTGATACTTTCAAATTTAGACATGAGTTTATTATAACTGTCAAGTAAATTTTTTTTTTGGGATGACCAACAAAATAGCGGCGTTATTAAGGGTCTTCGGACGCCTGTTTTCCGCGACCTCGAGAAGTGCTGCAGTTGTCACTCTTTTTCTGTTGATCTGAAAAATATTTAATAAGTGTCATTCGTTTACTGACATATTAAGGGGAAGGATATACCTAAAAAATTATGAAAAAGTGCAAAATTTAAAATTTGGGAGCCTTTTTACTCCAAAATTCGAATTTTCGACCATTTTTTCGACATATTTGACCCCAAAAAAATTATTTATTTACACGCTACCTTTCAAACTTTAGATATATCCTTCCGATAATATTACTGTCCCCGCGCTCTAGACTATTTGCGATAACTCCGCAAATATTCAATATTTCGAGTTTTCCTTTGGTCAGTATATTCTTTGGGCATTATACTTTCGAAATATGTATAAAAAAATCGATTTTTTTTTTATTCTAAAGCAATTTCTCGCCTTAATCTTGAAGTCTAGTGAAATATTTTAAAAATATGTAATTCACAAAAACGTTAGGTAAACAACAAAAAATGATATATTGATCATGAATGTTCTCGGATTGTTTAAATTACATACGAATAATTCAGCGTCTATTGATGATACAAAATGGTATATTTTTATTTTATTGATCAATTTTTTGAGCCATTGTCAAGTTTGAAGGGATTGAAAGTCACCTGCCAATTTCACGATGAGCGATCGCGAATATTCCGTCAATGCTCTTCTATTAGTCCATTTACGAAGTTTATAGTGAAAATGGAGTATGTTTATTTATTCGGTGGCTTGAGTCCTTCCTCGCCTACATACACAACGATTGTTGACACGAAAAAGAATCGAAAGAATAGAATTTAACGCCTGAAGGGATATATTGAATCATTTGTGTTTACCTACTTGAAATATCCAAATATCCGTACTGAGGATGGAGTACTGTGCCATTTTCCAATGAGTCCTCCATCTGAAACGTAGGTTTGTCGCATGTAACATGTGGTCGTATAAACCACCGCACGTTCCTGCGGAGTTGGTCGGTTCGAATATTTACCGATACCATATATAGAGACGCGTTTATCCTGTCTCGAAACATCATTCGACGGGAAGGAAGGATACACGTGCTATCAGAATTGCTTGTCGAGTGTGTGACACATGCACGTACGAGAACGAAGAGAACCGGATCCCATCGGTCTATTTACTCGGCTCCGGAAATTCTCCTTCCTCCATCGATCATTATTATCGATCGTGGACTACATACGAGAGTGATCTGCCTCTTTCGCTGCATCCCACCCTCTCTCTCTCTCTCTCTCTCTCTCTCTCTCTCTCTCTCTCTTTGTTTAGTATGTGACCGTCGCGGATATTGATAAATACGGAACTTGACATTCTTGCTTGACAGAACAGACAAACCGCGCCCCCAAATTCGTTGACGATCAGTAATGTTCTTGATCCGTTCATATTTGTGGCTAAACTTGAACATTTATTGCGGCATCATTTTTCCTTTTCTGTCATTCGTTCCATTGATAAGAACGAGTATATTCACTCGTTCATTAAAATATATGAATAGTAAAAGCTCGTATACTGCTTTCATTGGTGTCTTCTTTCTGTCTGCGTTCAAACTTTCGATCTCGCTTTTATTCAATTCCACGCAAAGTTCCCTGCTCTTGATCGCAGCACCGTGGAAGCATTCTGCTCTTCCACCTTACCTTTTGGTTTCTCAGTGATGCCTCATCTCTTCGTTTCTTTTCTACTAATTTAAAACACTTTTAAGGGTCTCTATGATCCAGACGTGCCCAAAGTTTTCAGACTCCCTACCAGGAGTTCTACTGTCATGTTTCCTTTAGTTTACTCATACCATTGGAGATTACAATATTCGGCCTCAGTACTCAATTTTCGTGTCTCAATTGGGACTGCCTCGCTAACAGAAAAGCACTGAACTCCAACCTAGATTGAAATCAAAGTCCTCGAGTCTACAATTTTACCCGACATCCTGGCTCAATATGTATATATATACACTACCGGCGAAAACTTTCCGGACAAAAATTCAAAAAGTTCCGCAACGGTTTTTTATGCCGTTGCGCCGATAGTTGACATAAATAAATTTAACAAGAGGCATTTTGAAGGTGAGGAATTCACCTTTATTCCGTTTTTCTTGATTTTTTTTACTATTTTTTTACGTCTTGTCGGGAAACTCGGGCAAGACGAATATGCGGGGTAAGATTAATCATAAGCCTAGCCACTAAACAGTGTGTGCGAGCACAGTGCTCCCGTTGGAGTTTGAAGGGGCGGCGGTGAGGTGAATGAGTGTAAAAGTATCAACTGTGGTGCAGTACGCGTCTCGAGTGAGAAAACAATATCGATTTTTTGACAAAACAATGTAATTTTTGGTAAAGTTTAACATCGGTTCAGTTTATTTGACTTGCTGATATTGATTAGAGACAAGTAGGTAAACACCATGAAAGTACTCATTATTAATATTTAGTACGAACCCTTTTGATCTACATAAATCCGAGTTCTCACCTGACGTGACCTGGGTCCACGGTTGGCCAGGGCTCAGTGGCATTCATGAATTATGGTTGGGCGCCAGTCAAGTTGACGAACTTTACGAATTATACAATTAATAATAATTATCACGCATAGACCCGGTTACAGGGGAGTTCGATCGGACGACCCTTGGAAATCAAGATTGGAGCGTTTGTTGATACCCCATTTTATTTTAACCAATAATTTCAGGCAATTACAGTTCACCATACCTTAATGGATGACTCGGCGACCTTAGTCGACCTTTGGCGCTTGACAACTCCTCTACCCATACATTAATTAAAATTATTTTATAAATAATTCACGCAACTATAACCGAGTAAACAAGAGTACTATTACAATTTCAATTTATACAGTGACGGTACATGGACACTGACTCTATCTCTCACAATTTCGACGGTTCGGAGAAGAGTCATATCTCCGATTGACAATTCCTTCCACCTCTCTTCGCCCCCCCCCCCTTCTCGGCGTGTATTTACATTCTGCTCATTAGAAGCAAGATTCGATGCCACGTTTGTCAGAGATAAATCGCAGGGTCTGGGCCGTTCGCGACAATGAGGTGTAATGATAACTAATGTAATAATTGCAATTCCTGTCACAATATAATAAGATCGGTATGTCAGAAATTTTCAAGGTTAGTGCGTGATTTTTTGTTAATTCGTTAACCGTCTAATTGGGCAAGATGAATCCGAGCTATTGCAAACCCAGAATATTTTACACAGACCACTATTTACGTTAGAAAGAGTGAAATGGAACTAGTAAAGCATTTGGTTCCTCTTCAACCGGTGTTTCTACCAGGGGAAGAAAAAGAACTTACACATTATCAAAATGATACGGAAGCAAGATTATGCGGACTAATCCAACAGAACTTAGACGATTGGCTTATCAAATTGATAGTATTGAGATTGAAACCACTTTCATATCCGAAAGATGCCAATAATTCGTGTCCCATCATTTTCCCAGCGCTGTTTCATCTTGCCCCGCATCCAGGTAAGATGGGAAAAATCAAGGTTTAATTAAAAACATATATTGTATGGAACAAATCAGAAAGACTGATTTGTTTGCTTCCAAAATTAAAAGATTAATAAATGTTGATTAGTTTAAAAAATAATTAAAGTTGGCTGACTCATATGTGTATTATTTTATTTGAACATGACCTTAGCGTTATCATCTTGCCCCGACTTCCCCTACCCTTTTTCGAAAATGGCCATTTTTCGCCTTTTTGTTCCTTTTCTGGTTAACCCCGTTTACAGATAAAACATTTTTTATGCATTTCCTTGACCGAAATCATAAAGAGGGAAGCTGAAGCTTCGATTTTTTTTAGTACGGTACGATTTATTTTTCTAAATATTAATATATTTTGATTTAAAAAAAAGAGCCAATTTGAAAAATAACGTATAACGAGAAAACGACGAGGATTCAAGGAAAACCTCAGGATAGTAAAAAGTTGAATCGGTTTTCGTTGAGTTCGCAAGAATTTTTCAGACTTTTTTCGATACTTTCTTTCACCTATTTTCAGTAAAAAAATCACATGAATTAATTACCGTAACTCGACAACTAAGGGGTTTGTGGTTAAATTTCAAGAGAATAAAAAATTGTATTTGCCTATTTTCAACTCAATAGAATTATTTCAGATTTCATTTCGACATTCTTTTCCCCGTTAACATTTTATAGTTTTCTGGTCACGCCAGTCGATTGATTTGAACCGATTCCATTGCGTTGAATATAGAAAAATACAGTTTTCCTCTCTTGAAATTTTACCACAAACCCCTTAGTTCTCAAGTTACGGTAATTAAATCATGTGATTTTTTACCGAAAATATGTGGAAAAAAAAGTTCGAAAAACAAACTGAAAAAATTCTCGCGAACTCAACGAAAACCGATTTAACTTTTTACTATTCTGAGGTCTTCCTTGAATCGTCGTCGTTTTCGCGTTACACGTTAATCTTCAAATGGTCTCTTTTTTTTTCAAAAATCAAAATATCTTTAGACAAAAAAATCGTACGTAGCTTTAAAAAAAATCAAGCTTGAGCTTCCCCTTTTATGATTCCAATCAAAGAAATGCATTTCAAAAATGTTGCCTGTAACCTGGGTCCACCAGAAAAGGAACGAAAAAAGGCGAAAAATGGTCGTTGTCGAAAAAGGGTAATAATCGTAAAAAAAATAGGCAAAAATTTTCAAATTATCGGAACGTAGGTGAATTCCTCCCCTTTAAAATGCCGTTTATTAAATTCATTTATGTCAACTATCGGCGAAATGGCATAAAACATCGTTCCGGAACTTTTTTGAATTTTTGTCCGGAAACTTTTCGCCGATAGTGTATATGTGTGTGAAGTTCCACATGAGCATAAGTTGAAATGTACAGAAAATAAAAGGTTTGCTTCTTATACGGAGCTTGGAATTCTGAAACTGTATTATATGATCGATATCATCGGGTCAGAGCTCAATTCCCGATAATCCTCTAGAATTGGAGTATCTTGGCGCAACTCTTAAATGAAACGTAGCACCGCAGTATGGTATCGCGGGTACCTAAAAGCCCTTAAAAAGCGCATACGTCTTTCATATGTACTTATAATAATAATAATCCCCCATGAAGGAAGCACTCGGAGTGTCTCGTTGAAACGCTGTGCCTTTTAATAGCCCATGCGAGGACTCTTAACTGAGCCAATAAAAGGATGGAAAAAAGTTGAAGGAAGACGTTTCCGAGATTGGCCGACGAGTTTTAGAAAAATCTTATTTCTCTGCTTTCTATAGGTCTTAAGAGCGAAAGAGGGAAACGTTATTCAAAGCTTTTGTACATATAATCCGCTGGGTAGGAGTCAAAGCAGCTAAGAAAAAAGTCATTTGGCTTTATCAGGTGTGTATTTTTAACGTGGTCTGATATGGATGCTCGGCATTTGTGTACCCGAAAGGGTGTTAGGCTGTTGAGGGGTTAGGCTACCGTAACGACCTAAAAACAGGGTTATGTGAAAAAAATTGTTTTGGACGAATAAGTAAGTTGATTGAAAGGTCGTTTTGACATACATTTTCCATATAGATTCACAAAGTTGTGTGCCAAATTGCATTAAAAAAGATTAATTATTAAAGAAGCTATAACCAATCTCGTGAAGGACCTTCGGACGTGAGGGGCTCAACAATGTACTTGATTTTAGCCACCCGGTTTATTTGAAACAAAAATGGACGTATTTATTTTTGAAATAGATGATATTGGCTAGAACTTGACCGAGTTTTCGTTTGCAATCGTGTTTCAATCATACAAAAACAAAATATTGAATTTTCTTTCGATTTTCGGGGAAAACCGACATCATTATTGTTAATAACAAATAAAAAAGAATGTGAAGAAGAAAAACACCGGGGAATGCTAAACTACGATAACGCTCAATAAGGGTACCAAATTTCGATTTAATCAGTTCATGAGATGTCGAGAAATCATGTACACCCTTTTGAAGAACATAGTTTCGAAAAAAAGCGTTTAAGGCCTTAAGCCACAGTAACGGGTATAAAATCGTGTGCGAATTTAACAATTTTTTTCGTATGAAATAGTGATTTCCTCATAAAATTAATTACTCATCTATTTAGTATGAATATCAAGCTGTTAGAATATATATATATATATATATATATATATATATATATATATATATATTTTGGATGTACAAAATGGCCCACTACTAATATTTTCTTTCGTTATCTTTTTTAGGCGCTCCACAGCGTGATATTTAGCACCCACAATTTTTTACCTAGAACAAAAAACAAAAATTCTCGTCAATCTATTTTTTTTTAACTCGATATTTATTTAGTCAACTCTTTTTTCGGCCTTAGTTCTTAGATATACCTAAGAACTAAGGCCGAAAAAAGAGTATAACTATAGCACTAAACTGAAACCATATGGGGTGATGATAGCTAAAGAAAGCTCTCTATACTCATACTGTAAGCTAATATTGGACATGTATAAAATTGTTGTTATTTAAATATTTACAATACCAAATGAATTATTTTTTAAGTTGGCACCAGCTAATTGCGAATATTGTCACATTTTCGCAGAAAAAGAGGAGGCGAAGAAAAATAAATGAAGAATACGATCTACAGTCTTTTTTTAACTTGCAATCTCGTTCCTCCCATGACGTCAATCTCTCGTTCTTGGCTGGCATCGACTCCAAAAATAAGTCAGTTGGTATTGTAAATATTCAAATAACAATAATTCTACATATTTTCATTATAGATTTATTGTCTTATGTATACAATAAATTATTTTATATACTACATCAAAAATCGGCGTTTTCAGTATTTGTTGTTTAAATACAGTATATTGTACATAATATACAGAAATGCCAAATTTCTAACTAGTTTATTTTTTGAGATAGACCCCGTAACAAAAATGGTCTAAAACTGACAAATTTGACGGCCCGCCATCTCTTTATTTTTTAAGAAAAAAGGGGGAAAAACATCTCTGATCTCTACTCAATGAGCTTTAAAAAATGATACCCCACATGCCAGGGTAAGACATTTTTTTCTGCTTCTTTTTCATGTATGGGACCCGCATGAAAATTAATTTAATTGAATTTCTAATTCAATATTCGGTTTTGGGTCAACATTGTACACAAAATATCCAATTTTCAGATCTGTAACTCATTCTGTTTACGAGCTAGATACCCGTTACATGCGGATGGACAGACAGCAGAATGACATTAAGGGAGGGGGGTAAGCTATAAAAAAGGAGATTCACAATGATTTTTTTTGACGACGCAGTTAATATATATTTATTTATGTAATTCGTATATAATAAAAGGACATTTAAAGAAATTCTGTAAAATGTTCATTAATAATTATGCAGAAATGAGCCATTGACAGAAAATCTTCGCAGATGCCTCAAAAAAAAGTTACATAGCGGTGAACCGCATAACTCATCACTGGATGAACTGAAATAAAAAAAACCAAGAAGAATTCGATAGTTGATAAATTCCTTAAGGTAACGCTGTTGGGTTTTTTAATTCATTTTTCAATTTTTGGTTACACTTAGAAGCCAAAATACCGATTTTTCATTTAAAAAATCCGAAATTTTGTTCTTGTAAAATAAATAAAAATTATGAAAAATAAAAAACTCGAAAGCGTTACCTCGTAATTTATGTGTAGAAAGAGTGTGTAAAATTTCAAAAGGACCGGTGCAGTAGATTTTGAGCTAAGGTTCACCAACGTTGAAAATGCTAAATATGAGAAAAACGCGTTTAAGGCGAGAAATCCCTTTAGGGGCGTGAAAAATATGTATTTTTCGGGAATTTTTTTAGCGGGGATAAAATAATCTGATCATTTTCAAATTTGGACATGAGTTTATTAAGACTGTCAAGTTGAAAAAAAAATATTTGGGATGACCAACAAAATGGCGGCGTTATTAAGGGTCTTCGGACGCCTGTTTTCCGCGACATCGAAAAGTGCTGCAGTTGTCACTCTTTTCCTGTTGATCTGAAAAATATTTAATAAGTCTCATTCGTTTACTGACATATTAAGGGGAAGGATATACCTAAAAAATGATGAAAAAGTGCAAAATTGAAAATTTGGGAGCCTCTTTGCTCCAAAGTTCGAATTTTCGACCATTTTTTCGACATATTTGACCCCAAAAAAATTATTTATTTACACGCTACCTTTCAACCTTTAGGTATATCCTTCCGATAATATTATTGAGAGCAACCTCCCAAAATTTCATCCAAATCGGTCGATAACTTTTTGAGCTACAACACGAGCAGTTTTTGAAAGAGTAATTTCGAGATAATCGCGTTTAAAGTTTCAACATGTGACTCGCTACCTGACCGCATGCTGTCCCCGCGCTCTAGACTATATGCGACAACTCCGCAAATATTCAATATTCCGAGTTTTCCTTTGGTCAGTATATTCTTTGGGTATCATACTTTCGAAATATGTAAAAAAATCGATTTTTTGAAAATTCTAAAGGGATTTCTCGCCTTAAAAGTTTCAAAGATTTCTACACTAGAAAGTCAAAAATTAAACATCAATAAACGAGTGCTTTTTCATATACTTACACCGGGTCATTGATGCCAGGTCCGTAAAGCATTTATATGATGAAAAAATACCTTACCCACCCCCTTAATAAGGTTCCGTGTTGCCCTTTGGGTAGGGAATCCTAAAAAGATTCAATAATCTGACCTAACACGATATGTATATGGGTAAATGGATATAGCCTGTACGTGCGGGTATACGTATTGCACTCGATCGCTCATCAAATGCTTCATGAGGCTCTGATGTACATACATATGTTCGACTACACAAAAGCCAATATTGGAAAAATAATCCTTTCGTGTCTCTCGACACATTCGACATCGCGACCGCAAACTTTCTCTATTCTACTTCTCTCTCGCTTCCTCTGTTTCCATCTTTTTTTCTCTCGCTTGTTACAGTAGCCTTAACAGTCCATTTCATGAGGCGTTGCGTTGAGTCTTGCAGAACAAATAGTAGAGGAAAGTTCGCGCGTACAACGGGTATACTTGGATGCGGGTCACGAGCGGACCGTTCGATGTGTAACTAAACTCCACTATCTTCCATCTTCCCTGCCACCCTTTCCTCGTTTTCTCCCGTGCGTCTTCTCCAAGAGTTCTACGCCACCATGAAATGCTTTCTCCTTTGGTACACGCCGACGAGGAAGCAAGCGAGTGGGAGAGAGAGAATAGGAAGACACACAACGGAGAATAGGTATTTGCCGCGAGGCTTCTCACCCACAATGCATTGGTACAAATTTCTTTGACATTCTGTCGGCTTTACTGCTGATATTTGTCTTCCGGTACATCAAAGTTTGACTCATCGTCAAATGGCTTTGAAACAAGTAAAGGCATTTTCACGAAAAAATACTGATGGTAGCGGATGTACGATTTTTAACTTATTCTCCAATGCAACACGTCCCCTAGATAGACAGTCATGATCATCACCCCATGCATACAAGTGATGAAGCAAATTTTACAGCATATTGACTACATGTCATGATGCAAAGCCGTGAACTCATTTAGTATAGTCAATTTACAAAGCATTCTGATCTCAATATGTCGTTTACAAATGCATCGTACGTTTGATGCATGTTGAACTCATATCGCTGTGCTCAAGTGTCCACAATTAATCTGCAAATTTTACGTCATATAAAAGTCATCCAATGACTTGTGTGATGAATTCACTGGGTTAGCACTGGTAGTAGACATGCCATGCAAGCAATACATTCTATGTATTAGCAAACAAGATACATCCTATGACGGCGATATGCATGTTTCTAAGTGATACATTCGTTGAGCGCAATATGACGGCGATATGTATATTTTGTCAGTGATACATCCCACGAGCAACAATATGATGGCGATATGCATGTTTCTCAGTAATACGTTCCATGACGGCAATATGCATGTTTTCAGTGATACATTCGATGAGCGCAATATGACGGAGATATGCATGTTTTCAGTGATACATTCGATGAGCGCAATATGACGGCGATATGCATATTTTTCAGTGATACATCCCATGAGCGCAATATGACGGCGATATGAGTGTTTCTCAGTGATACATCCTATGACCTATGACGGTGATATGCATACAAATCCAGAATGATACAAATAGGCAGACATAAAGAAAGTTTGCACAAGTGTTAGAATGGCTAGGTAGGTAGCGCGCTCGGCTCTCGAATTAGAAGACGTAGGTTCAAACCGTAGGTAGGTATAAATTTTAACTAAGCAGGATACGTTTAAATCTATTTATCATATAGGCAGGAACATAAATAAATCATATGGATGTAAAAATCCTACCAGATTTTTTTAATCAACATATTTGGGTTTTTTTATTTTTCACACTATGACACTCATATGAGCTCCATATGAGCATAGCATAGTTACGTCATGCCATGCCGCTAATATGAGCTCCGTATGAGCACAGCATAGTTACGTTACGCCATGCCGCTAATATGAACTCCGTATGAGCACTACATTTTCTTCACTCCGTGATACCCATATGAGCCCCATATGCACTCACTTATTGTTAGATATTCGTGAGCCAAATTTGCTAGTCTGATGAATTCACTGCATGCATATTCGCGTGAGTACAACTTTGCTTCATTCGGATGTATTATTATGAATATTGTGAGACTTTCTATACCGCAGTGACGATGTACATATGATGCCAATATGAGGTACATCCGTCTATCTGGGGTTACTCTGGTTATGTGAACAATGTTACTCTTGTCATGTGAACAATGTTACTCTTGTTACATTCACAAACAACTTTTTTTTCAACGTTGAAAATGAGCCTCTATACTCTGAAATGTATCATTCTTTGGCCGATGCCATTTTTCATTTAATTGGAAGGTATAATTAGTGCCATCTGTTGATAGCAAAATTCCTCAAGAAGTGAATGCCCCGCAATTTTCCGTATGGTGGAATGTCCATCACATAACTCTTCCGAGCTATGACTTTTGCAAGTATGCCATTTCTGTACGTTACTCTTCTTATACGAACGATGTTAATGTTGTTACATTGACAAATAAGATCTTTCCAACGTTGAAAATGAGCCTCGATACTCAGAAATTTATCATCCGTTGGCCGATATGGCATTTTTCATTCAACTGGAAGGTATTGTTAGTGCCATCTGTTGATAGCGCAATTCCTCAAGAAGTGAATGCCCCGCAATTTTCCGCATGGTGGAATGTCAAGCATATAACACTTCCGAGCTATGACTTTTGCAAGTATGCCATTTTTGGACGTTACTCTTGTTATATGAACAATGTTACTCTTGTTACATTGACAAATAGGATTTTTTTCAACGACGAAAATGAGCCTCATACTCTGAAATTTATCATCCTTTGGCCGTTGCCATTTTTCATTCAATTGGAAGGTATTATTTATGCCAAATGTTGATAGGAGCCAAACACCTCAAGGCGTGAATACCCGCAATTTTCCGTATAGTGGAATGTCAAGAATATAACACTTCCGGGTCATGGCTTTTGCAAGCATGCCATTTCTGGAGTATGACGTTTCTGAATTCTAACAGCTGGCAAGGCAAAAATAATCGCCGATATCGGCACGAGTTTTTCACAGTCTTCATGTACCCTCGTGAAAATGCGATACAATAGTGTAGGAGAAAAAATATAGCCGTGGGTAGCACTCTAGGTGAGAGGGTCTGCCAAAAATGGGAAAAACTAAAGTGACAAGGGGTAAAAGTTGAAGAGATAGGATCGTAAAAGTTTGCAAGCGCCTACGAATGAACATTGGAAGAGGCTACTACGACTTTCATGACAAAAATATTTTGCTCCCGAAAAGCAATTCCAAAGTCATTTAAAAAACATTTCATATAATTCAAACGAGTGTAATTTGCCTTCTGCGCTGCTCTAGAAAATTAAACGCCAAATATGAAAACCAATTTGCTCATATTAAACGTTTTATTTCTTAGTTAATTTTGTAATGCCCATCTTTTCTTTGTACTTTACTGAGCAAGGTTCATTTTACTACACGCAAATGTTTGCATTTGTGACACATAGTAGAGATACTTCTTCCTGTGAGTGATTAAATAAACCTGTGAGGAGCTTCCAACGAGCATCTTTTTCCAGTCCACATCGCTTATAGTTGTACGCCGGTACCGAGATCAACGACGTGATTGAGAGAAAAATGTTAGTTTACACAGTATTGCAAGTACTCACCGTATGAAGTGCTATCTTTTTTCTGCGTTATTTATTCTGCCGACTGTGATCGTATCGCTGCGTTTGGACAAGTTATACCCTTACTCACCAACAAAACCCGGTTCTATGTCAAAAGCATCTTCAAAAAATCGCAATTGAAATAGGTGCTCGAAAAAAACGGCATTGGATGTGGACTGAGGCTAGGGCGAAAAGTCATTGACAAGTTTTTATTATTACAAGGAATATAAGAATGAGAGTTGCAACATGAGACTGAGAGGAGAATATTTGGATCGATTGAGCAGAGTCGGTGCGAATTCCAATTTTTTTTTCTTCAACAGCGTTGTATTGGCTATTGTGACAATCCGAAAATCAGGGTTAGATAAGGGGTCTTCTCACTTTAGACGCTATAAAATGGCTATTTTCATGAATTTTTTGATAGGTTTATGTTATAAATATTGATATAAAAGTTGTTACACTTAATAAATACACTTTCGAAATACATTTTTTAAAATTTAATTTATTTCGGTCACTATTTATAGACGAAAATGGTAGTTAAAAAAATGTCCAAAAAAATTGTAGGTCTGCGCTGTTAATGAAATCTCGGAGATGGATCATACGAAACAAAAAAATCAAACCGTTTCAGATTCAGTATGTTAATGGCGCATATCATGCGACTTTTGATATATGCAAAAATAACAAAATGGCGGACATTTTTCGAAAAAACAAAAAAAACGTGTTTTTTTCACCATTTTTGGCAAAAAAATAGTAAATATCAAAAAAAAATTTTAATCCTTGATATGCGCTATAACTATAGTTGTAAAGAATATGTGCTTAGCATTTCATAAGGATCAGTTCAGTAGTTTTGAAGATTTTATCAACAAGCCGTCGAAAAATGTTGTTTCGTGAAAAACGCGTTTAAAGTTTGTTTGGGTTACATAAATACGTTAAAAATTTTTTAATGTATTTCAAAAAGTGTATTTATTAAGTGTAACAACTTTTATATCAATATTTATAATATAAACCTATCAAAAAAATTCATGAAAATAGCCTTTTTCAGCGTCTAAAGTGAGAAAACCCCTTAAGAAAGTTAATTTAATAGGAACAAATATATTGATGATTGAAGATGATTGAAAAATCGTTTGGACATTTATTTGTATGTACATTAAAAATCTTGTGTACCAAATTTCATTAAAAAATATTAATAAATAAAGAAGTTATAAACAATCTCGCGAAGGTCCTTCGAAGGTCAGGGGCAACGGTGTACTTGATTTTGGCCACTCGGTTAATCTGAAACAAAAAAAAAACGAGTTTTTTCTTCAAATAGATAACATTGGCTAAGACTTAAGTGAACTTTCGTGATATCGTGTTTCAATCATAAAAAAAAGTTGATTTTTTAAATATTTGTCGACGAAGAATAACATCATTATTGTTAATAACCAATGTAAACACATGTGAAGAAAAAAAACTTCGGTCAAGACTAAACTGCTATTACACTGAAAAGGTGTACTAAGTTTCAACTCAATCGGTTATTTGCCGTTTTAAAAAGCATAGTTTTGAGAAAAACTCGTTTAAATTTTTACTAGCAGTTCTATCGTAATCATAAGTTTACCTTGGATCTGCGTTTCCTGAACCATATGTTGGACCTTCCTCTTCAATTAAATTAGCCAAGGGGCGAAGGACTTTTTTAAATTTCCACACTCGCCTAACCACTTAAACACTTAAACACTAGTTCTAAATACTTTCATTGGTTTAAGGGATGCTCCGGCGAGACACGGTGGCGCCTCGCTCGTGATGTCTTGCTACTATTGTTGCTGCTGTTGCTACGAGGACGAAGAGGAAATCGGTGGAGTGATCGGCACGAGATACGAGAGGCAAGCGGGAAGAGGGAGCTTGTGCTCCGTTGGTGATAGTCGAAAGAGCGGAAAGGGCCTTGGCATAGCTTCCGGTGTATCGGCCTTGCTGTCACTCGTGATCGTGTCGGTGGCAATTTGTACGGGCCAGTGGCTACTCACGGAGGAGAAATTGCCCAAATCTTATTCCGCAAACGCCACTGCAGAACCCGACAGTAAAGTGACGTACAGCGGTCTTTGGAGAGTCTGCGTCGCTACAAGTGAGTCGATCACGTCCATCTCTCATCATCTTTATTTATCGTCTATCGATTTGTTACTCATTGCATACAAATTCTATTTAAACTCGTCACTTCAAAGAATCGCTTTGAACGTGTTTCAATGCACATCTTACGCAGACAGAGAGCCGTTGTATTAAGGCGGAAGCCTGAATTAGAAGATCCAAAAAGGCGTTTTTTCGGGATTTTTTTAGAAGGAAAAAAACAAGTGAGCCCAGTAAACATTGAGGTATCTTTTCATGTTTATTTGAAAAGTATTAAAAAAATGTTTCAATATGAAACAATAAATGACTACAGATTTATCAGCCTATTCCATGTGCGTCTTGCCACTGCAGTCCCCAATCGGCGGGACAAATGCAGCTCGTAATTCTTGACTGAAACAAAAAATCCAATAAAATGTTCATTTCTCACATATTTTTCTTCTCGGTGAGTTAAGAAAAACCTCAAAAAATCGTGAAATTATGACCTTTCTCAGGTTTGAAGAAAAAACATGTGTTTAAAAAAAACACTTTAAGGTGCTATAAAAATTATCTTAAAATACTTTTTCAACGACTTTTTTAGCTCACTTAGAAGAGATTTTCATACTGAAGAAAATAAACTTTGGTTTGATTCAATGGGTCGTCTAATTTTTTTTGCTATCACGCCCACCAATGTGGAACAATCATGAAATGAAAACTGGAGAAAACGCGCTTTAAAGTTTTCAATAGGAGGAAATATCAATATCAAATATCAATCGCTTCTCTGCTTTTGGCCTTGTATCTTTGAGAATATTTACAATTGGCCTCTGTAACATTGTAAATATATTCTTAGATAGTCTATCTATCCATTTGAGCAATTTAAAAAAAAACGATTTTTCGGACCTTCTAACGCAGGCTACTGCATTAGAAGGTCCAAAACTCTACGATGTCGGGATGAAAAAATCGAATTTTTATTTTTTGCAATTTTCAACTCTATTCCATCATAGAATTGATATCCAATTGCTGGTAAAGTCGATTTTCACTTTGTCGACTCACAAGGAACATCCCTCAGGTGACACCCTTCGATTATGTTGAAATTTGGATATGTTGTAAAGCACCGAAAAGTAAACGATACGGATTTTTTTCGGCGGAAAAACGGTTTTAAGGGGTGAAAGCACCCCTCGAAAAAAGGCATCTCTAGGGGTAATATAGCAGTTTCACACACAAGGAGTCCACCGATTTTAATGAAACGAAAACGAAAATTTTTCTAATCCAAAGCAATGAAAGATCCACTATAGTGACATTGCAAAAAAAATTAAGGGGTGAACCACCCCTATATTGAAGGGGTGGTTTCACCCCTTAAAACCGTTTTTCCGCCGATAAAAAAATACGTATTGCTTACTTTTCGGTGCTTTATAACATATCCAAATTTCAACAAAATCGAAGGGTGTCATCTGAGGGATGTTCCTTGTCAGTACAGCGCTTCAAAGTAGAAGCGCTCGGTGCGCCCGCTCTAGTACGTCTACCCCCTGCGCGTCCCTGGCGGCTGTTTTGAATTTATAGCTTAGTATACACATATACACGTATACTTCTATACATTTACTGAATAGTAATAGTCCCTTTTATCACTGTGTGAGCAAAAGGACGCTCTAACGGTTAGTATTGTATAGGATAGTATAGTAAACTTCAAACGCGTTTTTCTAGAAACAACTTTTCTCACTTGGCGTTGGTGATTTCGGAAAAACGGCTTAACCAATCGAGCTAAAAATTTTACTGCATATTCAGCATATGTATAGCTATCGCCCGAACTAGAATCATTAACAAATGTTAATTTTAACCTATACTTTCGCTCGAATTATGACGAAAAAAATGTGTTTTTCGAACACTTTTGCAAAAATGTCGCCATTTTGTTATTCTGCAATATAAAATAATAACCCTAGTTCGGACGATAGCTATTCTCATGCAGATTAGGAATCGTTTTGAAGTTTTTGTTTCCGATTACCAGGAGGGCGCAAATCATCAACGCCAGCAACATACTTATTTTATGCCTTTACACGATTATAAATTGTTAAATTAATATACATTTATATGCAACAACAAAAAATTGTTTCCTTTTCTGTAGGAGTGTAACTTTAGGCGGTAACTTTAGGCTTTCTTTCTGATTCTTTTTTGCACATGTTTATTGATCTTTTAAGAATATGTAAAAAAATATATTATCATATACTTATCTTATTATTATCATATACATATCTTTAAAAAATATATCATCATATACTTTTGTCATCATGTACGTTTGTTTACCATGGTGCGCGAAAAACGCCCTCAGTTGGGGGGGACCAGTGTTGTAGACGTTGTATGAATCTTTAACGAACCTCTGACTGCATACGGCGTCGACCGGACCCCAGACGTTGTTCAGATTGTTATATTTCGGTAAATGTGCATGTTTTTTCGAAAGGACATTTTTTGTAGTCAACGATCCCTATTTTAAAGCCTAAAATATATTGTTTAAAAAAACAAATATTAAGTGCCTAAACATCCGTTCGAAGTGGGAAATGTGTTGAAAAATGGGTACTTGCACGAAAAATAAATGGGGTCAACACGACCCAGTGTGCAGTAGAAGGGTTAAAAAAAACCAAACATATTCTCAATTTGTATGAGTGTTGCGATTTATGGTACCTGACACATTGGTTGTCATTTTTTCCTATTTTACTACGTTTTTATTAATACGCGTTCTTTGTTATCTGATTGTCTGTTCGGTACAAATTTTGTAATCAATTTTAAACTAACTTCCGGATGAGCTAGAGACTTGAAACTATGAAAATAGCTCAGATCTGGATGACAGAGAAATAAACAGAGAAAATAAATTGTGAAAAAATAAATAAAGAAATAAAAAATATAGTTTAGTGAAAGAGAAATTTTTTAAAAAATAATCATAATAATATTAATAGTGAATAGGGCATTAGTGACAATTTTTACGATGTTCAAGGAGGCAGCCCCCCATCGCAAGTGGCGCCTAGAGAAAGAGAAGCAAAATTTCACACACACAAGACTAAAAAGCAGAAAATAAAATTATTTAAATAAAAACAAAATTTTTGAAAAGGACTAAAAAGTTTTGAAAAGGACTAAAAAGTATAAAATAATTTCTCCTAGCCCCATACAGATTTATAACCCAACACAGATTCCTAACCCCATACAGATTGTCCTGAAAATTTGTGATTATGAATTTTTAATAGCTGTGAAAATACTTGTAAGATTTAAAACGAAAACGTAGGTGCATGCAATAGATAATTGATACATGAAAAGTTCACCTAAATCACTAAAAATTTTATTACACTGCAAATGATATTGACTGTTGTGTGAGTTTTCTCAACGACAGCTACTCCCTACACTTCAAATATTGCATATGCCCCACGTTTTTCGTTTTCAATCTTATAAGTATTTTCATGGCTATTAAAAATTCACAATCACAATTTTTCAGGACAATCTGCAAAACATGGTATAAAAATTCTTTTATTGTTCAAATAATTTCTGATGTGAGTATTCTACGAATGATATAAAAACAAATTGTTTTCTACTCAATTCTGCCACCAACGTTGAAACACCGTGTACCGAACGTGCATGCCAAATCTGAACTCAATCGGTCAATCGGTTCTCGCGGTATCTTGAGTAACGATTACAAAAGTATAGTGTCGAAAAAAAAACGCGTTCAGAGTTGCTACGTCTAGACCGCGATCCCTAAGCGCACTCCTTGAAACTTTTATAACTCGACTAATTTAATGAGTAAGTATCATTGAACAGTTTCCACAGACGTATTCAGAGAGTTCTGTAGAGTGATAAAATAAATGAAATAAAAAGATTTTTCCAAATTCCTAGACAACAACACTGCCTTAAGGGGTTAGGCCACATTAACGGGTATAAAATCATATGCGAATTTAACAATTGTTTTCGTATGAAAAAGTGATTCACTCATAAAATTAATTACACATCTATTTAGTATGAATATCAAACTGTTAGAAAATGTTTTTTTTCGATGTACAAAATGGCCGACTGCTAATATTTTCTTTTGTTATCTTTTTTTAGGCGCTCCACAGCGTGACTTTTAGCATCCACAATTTTTTACCTAGAACAGAAAACAAAAATTCTCGTCCATCTACATTAGAATACCAAGAGAACTACGTAGGGAATTTAAAAAATATTTTTTTATTCAAAAGTTGTAGGTATTTGAACTTAAGAAATGAATTTTCAGCGAAAAATTTCGTTATAACTGCTCATAAGTTGCTCATAAAATGAAAAGTTTTTGATTAATCAGACATTCCGTACGTACTTCTCTGCGAAATGCAATTAGGAACATTACTTTTAAATTTGAAGTAAATCGAGTGAAAATTGTTGAAGTTATTTGTCACGCCAATTGGAAAAAAACTGTTTCGAGAAGTTTCGAGTAGTCAGCCATTTTGTACATCGAAAAAATATATACATATTTTCTAACAGCTTGATATTCATACTAAATATATGTGTAATTGATTTTATGAGTGAATCACCTTTCATACGAAAAAAATTGTTAAATTCGCACATAATTGTATACCCGTTACTGTGGCCTAACCCCTTAAGGGAATTTAAAAAGGTGATTCCTTAAATTATATCGTCCGCTTGGTGTCTTCGGTTAACGTCAAAATGTGTCCCGCAGCATTTCACCATATTCCGCTACTAGGTACTGCGACACTTTCAGTAAAGTCGAAATAATCATGGAAATTCTACAGTGTACGTGTGCAATGCATATACCGAGTTCAAAAGTGTTGCATTCTAACGAAAATGTATTGTCATTCCGAGGCGAGTTTTATACGTAGACTTTTCGGTCGTCCGGGGTCTGCCCGTCGATATGTGTGTGTGTACACACACATATGACAGATGAATAGAACTGAGAGAAAAGTTTTGGCCTCGGTTGACCGATAAATTTCACTCAGGCACACTGCGGATGTATATGAATCCTCGGTGGACCGGAGCATCGTGTTGCTGCAACATCAGAGGTACAAGAAGATGCATATCCTTGTGAAAACTACTGTGTGAATGCTCATTGAGCCAAGAGAAAGGGGATGGATAGGATCGGGAAAGAGGGCGTGACGAAAAATGTGTCATCACGAGGGTTAAGGCCATATTCTAGTGTGAACATTTTCAAGGTGATTTTTTTGGGAATTAAATTTAGAGAAACTGTCGAATCTACAGTGTTGGTATTTCACAGTTATATTTATGAATGTTTGAAGTATCATCTTGAATTTTATCAAAGCATTTTATTTGAAATTGTACATGATATTTGACATTGTGCAGGTCATGTCGCGATTTTTTTTTCGTCTGGCGTTGTGATTGGTTCCATCCTTGTCATTTGAAATAAACGATCTTTTTTAAATTCTATTCTATACGAATGTGGTTATCATTCAGCCCTCTAGTGAGGAAGTTTATAGAAAATTTACGAAATGGCGGCGTTTGAATAAGAGTACTTTGGTTTTTACAATAAAATGTTCACTCCTCGTGGCCCGGAAAAATAGTAATTATAAAGCACGCAAAGAAATGGAGGGCCGAACGATAATCACAGTTGTAAAGAATATAATTTTTTTAAATCGTTTGTTTGAGATGAGAAGGACGGTCACCATCACAACGCCCGACGATTAAAAAAATTCGCGATATGACCAACGCAATATCCAATATGTACAATTTCGAATAAAATGCTTCAATAACATTTCAGATGTTACTTTAAATATGTATAAATATAACTGAGAAATACTAACACTGTTGTTTTAATCGTTTTTCAAAATTGTATTCCTAAAACATTACCTTCAAAATTAGTGTTCACACTACAACACGGCCTTAAGGCCGGATATACATTTACAACGATTAAAAACTCGATTTTCTTTTCTTTAAACGATAGAACTATACATGTACAATATTTTCTCAAAGTTTCAAGGCGAATTTCGAAAAATTAGTGCAATTTAATTAAACTTCTATTTAAATATTATAAACGCGTTTTTCTCAAAACTGCATTTTCGAAATTAGTGTGCAGGTTTACTCACAAACTATTAAGCCAATTGAGTTGAAACTTAGCAGAAATATTCATAATATAACCTTCTACTTGACGAAAATTGTTTTTGAAAATTAGAAAAAAATACTTTTTTAATCTAAATTTGACAGAAATTTTGATTTTTTTTTGTAAATACGTGACATTCCCTTACAATTGCGTTTTTTTCATTTTCATTATTATTACTGTCAAATAGCAACTCTACATGATCTGACCGAAAAAATGTCATTTTTTATCAAATCAAATTCTACAGGAAGCTAAACTGCACGCCGCATTCGCGACTCCCGCGGCAACCTTGCTGTAAAAATCTGCCACGGCTCGGCCATTTTGACGATAAATGCATTTTTTAAAATTGTATACTCAAATAGACTATTAAAGTATACCTACAGTTTGGTGAATGTAGGAAAATTATTCCGTGCTTTAAAAAATTCCTCAAAATCGCTTAACGGGTAGCTCTTTCTGAAACCCCAATTTGAAGAGTGAAAATGATGATTTTTTTCTAGTAACACATTGGTTGGAATACACTTATTTTTTCCCAGCATGTTGTACACATGTTTGAGGTTACAATGTAATTTTTTCGGAAGAAAATCTTTCAAAGTGTTTGTGGTGCTGCCGTTGGCGTTGTAGTCCTCCAGCGGCGAGGCCCGAAACGGCGGGATCTCTACCAGGCTCCGATGTAATTTGAAACGAAAACAAAACAAAATTTCTTCAAACATATGCAGCTAGTTCACGATCCACTTTTCGAAATGTCGAAAAATATGAAAAATTACAGCTTCTCCAAAGATACCCTCATTTTTCTCTTGAAAAACAGGATGCTGAAGTCATTATTATTAACAAATGGTTCATCCAATTAAAAAATGCGATCATGAACCGAAAATGACTACTGTTTTGGATCGCGGTAAACCCGACGCAGACTGGTCCACTAAAATAGGTGTAACTTCGTCAATTTTTAGAATTACAGGGTTCGGTTGGTCTTAAAATATTCTTGAATGTTCACACTCTAACAATATGCAAAAAAACGTTTTTTTTTTTAGTTTTCAGAGAGGGATATCCCCTTAATTATTTCCCGTCTAACACGCGTAGTATTTACTCGTGGGAACATCGCTGGACCAAACACGTGACGCGGGAATGAAACGAAAAAAAAAACGCAGATTTGCAGATTGGTGCAGTAGCAAGATTAGAAATCGATGCAATAGAAAATCTGTAGGGAAAAGACGTGACGTTTTGCAAATTGCGGAGGAAAAGAATGAGACGAGAGATTGATTGGGAATGCTCGAAGCTGTGTTAGAAGAGGATACCAAGGATGTCGAGAATGTCTACGGTTCTGTGATAGCGGGGAATACCCGCCAGCGAAACGACGAGGACTACTGGGACTATGAGGAAATGACTCGTTACTTGGCGCACCGGAAACCACTCTCCTTCATCCGCCTTCAACCTGCCGCGGACCCTCCACACCCCCGCCCGCTCTCCATCCTGCAATTCCTTCGGATTCTTCGTGATCGAAAAATCTTGAACTCGGAAAATGTTCTCGGTCTCTGGTACACACAGAAAGTCCGATCACGTTGGTGAAACTGTAAAGTGTGGCATCTGAAACACCCCGACGATGGAGAAAGACTTCTTTTATCATTCTTCTACTTCGTTCTTTCCTATCTGACACGTACCTCGCTCTTTCCTAGCTCTTTCACCATCCCCGAATTACGAACTAACGAGTCAAACGAGCGCAAGAGGGGCTTTGATCAAGCTACTGTCCGACTTGCCAAATAAATTGGCTATCAAGAATTCGGAAGGATCGCAATCGATGGAAATATAATCAGAATCATCCTGTGACGATTTGCACACATGAAACACTTATCTAAATCAAACTTTCTAACTTCCGGAAATTCGGCTTCTTCTTTTTCTCATCTTTAGAATTATTATTTCTACGGATACGATTTTTTTCCGCTTCCTTTTAAGGGGGGAGATACCTTTCGGCGAAGAAAAAATTGCTGATTTTCATAATATTTTTTTCGAAGGAAATGTTCTTTCACCATTTTTGAGATTTAGGGTATGTTTGACTACTACTTTTGGCTGTTACAAGGTATTTTTCAAAGATTATTTTTCTATTTAGAAATAGAAATAATCTAGATTATTAGTCTAAGGAGTGGGGCCGGGTTGAAATTCCGACCTTTGAATGATCAGAACGCTCAAAACTCCGAAAGAATGTTAAACGAAAGACCGAAATTCCGAAAATCTGAACACCGTTAAAATAATTCGGCTATGGAAGTCTTAAAAGTTACAAAATTTTCAATAAATCGACGAAGTATTTCAAGATTTTTTTTAGTAATAAGTTATTTTACGTCAATGTTGAAATTTTTCTAGACAATGTTATACCCTCTACATCATTTACAGTCAACTGTGTAGACTTTCGTTGGCATGATCTTGACGGGGCTGGGTTGAAATTCAGAACTTTGAAAGCTCCGACGGTTTAAGGGGTCTTCTTACTTTAGATGCTAAAAAAGGCTATTTTCATGATTTTTTTCGTAGGTTTATATTATAGTTATTGATATAAAAGTTGTTACACTTAATAAATACACTTTCGAAATAAATTTTTAAAAATTGTACGTATTTATGTAACCTAAACAAACTTTAAAGGCGTTTTTCTCGAACCAACGTTTTTCGACGGCTTGTTGATAAAATCTTCGAAACTACTGAACCGACCCTTATGAAATTTTAACCACATATTCTTTACAACTATAGCTATAACGCATTTCAAATATTTTTTTAATTTTCGATATTTACTACTTTTTTTGCCAAAAACAGTGACAAAACCGCGTTTTTTTGTTTTTTCGAAAAATGTCCGCCATTTTCTTATTTTTGCATATATCAAAAATCGTATGATATGCGCCATTAACATACTGAATCTGAAACAGTTTTATCAACAGCGCAGACCTACCATCTTTTTAGGACATTTTTTTAACTACCATTTTCGTCTATTAATAGTGACTTACATAAATAAAAAGTTTATGTATTTTTTATGTATGTCGAAAGTGTATTTATTAAGTGTAACAACGTTTATATCAATATACTAGGTGTGTAAGTATGAAACCGGAATTTTTGTACAGAAAAAACACGTTTATTGTAATGATATGATACAAATAACTGGAGATGGCTTCTCGGGTCACCTTTAACTGATCCGCCAGTTGTTGTTGTGTTTGAGCGTCGTCTTCGTCCAACAAGGCTTGCAGGTCAGCGTCTTCAAACTTTTTTGGTGGTCTTCCACGTTCTTCGTTCCTCACGTCAAAATCGCCACTTTTGAACCGTTTGAACCACTCGAAACACTGTGTTTTACCGAGAGCATGCTCACCAAACGCCTCCACAAGCATTCGATGCGATTCGGCTGCGGTTTTCTTCAGATGAAAACAGAAAAGTAGTGCTGTCCGCAAATCGTAATTTGTTGGCACAAAACTCGACATGTTTATCTCTGATAAACTAATGCTACTGAATGAAACTCGTGTTATTGTGAGTTGGAAATCTTTGTCGGATATCAATACAATAACAAGACACCGCTGACGTGATGTGTCGGTAACTGCATCGACATCTAGCGCCACCTATGGGCAAATTCCGGTTTCATACTTACACACCTGGTATATAATATAAACCTATGAAAAAAAAGGTTATTCATGAGAATAACCTTTTTTAGCGTCTAAAGTGAGAAGACCCCGAAATTCCTAATTTTTGATGTTCTGAAATTACAAGTTTCATGAAGATCATACCAACGACAGTCTATACAGTTGACTGTAAATGATGTAGAACGTATAACATTGTCTAGACAAATTTCAAAATTGAGGTAAAATCGCTTCTCAAAAAAAAAAATCTTGCAATAATTCGTCGATTTATTGAAATTTTTGAAACTTTAATCATTTCCATAGCCCAATTATTTTGACGGTGTTCAGATTTCCGGAGTTTTGTTCTTTCGGGTAACATTATTGCGGAGTTTTGATCTTTCGGCGTAGTATTCTTTCGGAGTTTTAAGCGTTCTGATCATTCAAAGTTCGGAATTTCAACCCAGCCCCCTTTTCATTAACACCCATACGCAGAATATGAACCAAGAAAAAGTGAGAAATATTGAAAATCCCGGATATGGTGTGCTCTGAAGCAAAGATTGAATTTTCCGAAAATAAAATGGCTAGATTTGCAATCAAAAAATTGCCATGTTTCAGACAATAAGGGTTTATATCAAATTTCATCAGAATCGATCGATTACTTTTGTTTAGCTATACGTCACGCCAGTTTTGAAAATGCAGTTTAGAAGACGGTGCCATACCTCCGCCGTTGTTAAAGATTAATTTAAAAAAATACCGTGTAACAGCCAAAATCAGTAATAAGACATACCGTAAGTCTCAAAAACGGAAAACAAAGTTGCCTCTGAAAAAAAAATCATGAAAATCAGCTAATTTTTCGTCTCGTATAACGATATGTCGCCCTTCAACTTTTAGTATCTATATCTTCAATATTTTACTAAAATGTGGTTTTCGGGGAAGCTACACGATTTACGAGGTCCGCTCAGTACGTACAGAATTTATACTACGTCTCTGCTGTTCGCCTTCCTATTCACGATTCTTGATCATTGAAGGGAGGCAATACGGCAGACTTCCGGCCCGTTCCGGAAATGAGTATTTCGCTCTTGCCAACTCGATTCGTCCAGTTTCATCATATGTCGCCCAAGGGGCAACACGCTCGAAGAATTTCCATGCGGGAAGGAAAAAAGAGCCTCGTTTAAATCGCATTGCTTTCCGTTAGTTCGACCAGTGAACACTTCAAATTATAGCCTTTACATCATTCGTTAATAACGCGTATGAAGGGAAAAAAGACAACTCAAGTGAATGTGGTCGTAAATGAATTAAAATGAAAACGTAATGAAAGGAAAACGCCATGAAGAACGTTGATTTGGATTTCTGTACGAAACCAATTAGTTTACCTATGCCTTTGCCATGAGTCTTCTGAATTGCCGTTGACATATTTTTACTTATAAGAGTTCAAGAGTTTTTTTTAGACTAGCATTGAAAAACATGTCAGGTTTTTCAAGATATGAATAATGAATTTTAAAACAATTTAGGCATAACTATATTCATCTATATCCGTTTCATTACCTTCGTGCTGTTATTGATTTATTTTCGGGCAAGCAATTTTAAGGTAGAACGAAGCAATTTTAAGTTAAAACGACCGCGCGCTGTTGATTTCTATACATTTTGTTCAAATTTTAGCCAGTCGTTGTTCATATCATTATGCATGTTTGAGTGAAATTTCATAACAGTCGACTATTTAGATTGGGAGAGAATGGGTTTTAAAACTGCAACTTTTAACACTGCAGGGTCTGCATCGACCGAAACGCAGGTCACATAATTCGTCGTACCATTTTATTGTGTTTATGAATTTTGAAAAAAATATGTTTAGATAGCGAGCTAGTTAGGAAAAGAGTGAAAAAAGTTTCGATTGCCTTTACTGTTCAGTTCTGCCAAAAACGTTCAGTGAAGTAAGAACAATTCTCCGTAAAAAATATTTGTCCTCTATAATAAGAGGACATATGGCAACACCGCAGAAATATTGTTCAATATTTGGAGAAAAAAAAATTATCGTGTTCCTAAAGTTAAAAACTTTTATCATCAAACAAATATTTGCGTTATAAATATTAATGTTTCATATTGTTTATGTTATCTTCATTAACAAATAAAAGTGTTGGTTAATTCATAATTAATTAAAAACTTTGTTCGATTAAAAATTACTTCCAAATAAAAATTTGTGTTGCAGTATTATTTGAAATATGCCGCGCAAACTTACGTCATTGGATACGTCCAACGATGCCGTGTTGCCATATGTCTTCTTATTTTAAGGGACAAATATTTTTTACGGGAAATCGTTCTGTCTCAATTTCAAGGCGGACCCTGCAGTGTTCAAAGTTGCAATTTTAAAACCTTTTATCTCCCAATCTCAATTGTCAACTGTTCTGAAATTTCACACAACATGCATAATGATGTGAACAATGTCTGGTTTAAATTTGAAAAAAATCCATAGAAATGAAGAGCGCGCGCTCGTTCTACCTTAAGACAACCCCTAAAGGAATTTTTGGCAACGCGCAATTGTTTTTAGCTTTGGGTCTGGGTTTGTGTGGGTCTTTTGTTTAAACAAAACGGAGAGCCTGATGACATATATAGACCTGACGTATAAACGGAGACGTTCCAGATATAGATATAAGGTACCTGCGGGTAATAAGGCCTAGCTAAGGGATATTTGAAATAAAATGAAAAATATCCAATTTAATCAACATTTTTCAAGTTCAGTTTTCATAAAATATAAACGAAAAATGGTAACTTGTACCATAAACAAAAACAAAATTAAACATTTTTAGAAACCTTGATAGTAGGCCTTATTCTACTATGGTAGGATAATGAGGAGTACGGCTTTAACGTACTTAAGGGGTTAGGCCACAGTAACGGGTATAAAATCATGTGCGAATTTAATAATTTGTTTTCGTATGAAAAAGTGATTCACTCATAAAATTAATTACACATCTATTTAGTATGAATATCAAGCTGTTAGAAAATATATATACATTTTTTCGATGTACAAAATAGCCGACAACTAATATTTTCTTTTGTTATCTAACAGCTTCACAGCGTGACGTTTAGCATCCACCGTTTGTTACCTAGATAAAAAAACAAACATTCTCACCAATCTGCATTAGAATACCTAGAGAAGTTCGTACGGAATTTTAAAAATATTGTTTTATTCAAAAGTTGTATGTATTTGAACGAAAGTTTTATACGAATTTTTTCACTGAAAATTCATTCCTTAAGTTCAAATACCGACAACTTTTGAATAAAACAATATTTTTTCAATTCCGTACGTACTTCTCTATGTATTCTAATGTAGATTGACGAGAATTTTTGTTTTTTGTTCTAGGTAAAAAATTGTGGATGCTTAATGTCACGCCGCGGAGCACCTAAAAAAATTTTTTTTAAATATTAGTAGTCGGTCATTTTGTACATCGAAAAAAAATATATATACATTTTCTAACAGCTTGATATTCATACTAAATAGATGTGTAATTAATTTTATGAGTGAATCACTTTTTCATACGGAAAAAAAAATTGTTAAATTCGCACATGTTTTTATACCCAATACTGTGGCCTAACCCCTTAATATGTATAATATATTTGGTGTTTAACGTCAATAAACCTCTGCAGCTTTGTATGAACTCACAGTTCCTCTTTACACTGCTCGGGCAGCTGACACCAGGTCGTTTTCTGACCACAACACTCGTTTTGGAGGCATGGGGATCGAGGCACTAAAAATAACGATCAATTAATTAGTAATAAATGTGCCTACTACTTATTTACATTCGTAACATCTTAAAAGTAATGGAAAATGCATTATCAAGCAAACAAACTTTGCTACAAAAAGTAGAAGGATGATAAGGCTTATGGTTAAATTTAGTAGGCCTTAATAATCGTCGACCAAGTATGTAAGAAAAACAACATAAAAATATTTGGCCCACGATACGTTATTCAAATTATTATGATCATCAAAGCTTGAATCAATAAAGTAAAGACTGTGCTCTTAGATAGATAAGTGTAATATTACAAAAAAATACTTACGATTTATTCGAACCGATTTTTATTATTGGTGCTGCGCGGCCGCGTTTTATGATGGATGATGCAACACTGGCGGCGGGAAGCGGGGTATCGCGCCTCCGCAAATTTGCAGCGACATGTTCGTGCATTAGGCGTCTGTGAGTGTGGCCTTGAGCGTGAGTGCTTATTTTAAATACGATTTTCATTACTTAGGCCTTATTAGCTGACAGGTCGTATTACCCGCAGGTACCCAAGTTGGCGCGCTTAAAAAAAAAACTTAAAAATTCAATATCTCGAAAACGACTGCGAGTCGCCAAAAATTCCTTTAAAGGGTGGTTTTCAAATATTAAAAGGAAGGTTTCTGTAATATTTCAGCTCGATCGGAGGCGGGGGGTTCGGTACCTTACGCTTGAAAAACAACTTAAGGCCTTAGGCCACAGTAACGGGTATAAAATCATGTGCGAATTTAACAATTTTTTTCGTATGAAGAAGTGATTCACTCATAAAATGAATTATACATCTATTTAGAATGAATATCAAGCTGTTAGAAAATATACGTATTTTTTTCGATGTACAAAATGGCCGACTACTCGAAACTTCTCGAAACAGCTTTTTTCCAATTGGCGTGACAAATAACTTCAACAATTTTCACTCAATTTACTTCAAATTTAAAAGTTATGTTCCTAATTGCATTTCGCAGAGAAGTACGTACGGAATTTCCGATTAATCGAAAACGTTTCATTTTATGAGCAGTTTATGAGCACTTATAACGAAATTTTTCACTAAAAATTCATTTCTCCAGTTCAAATAACTACAACTTGTGAATAAAACAACATTTTTTTAAATTCCGCACGTACTTCTCTAGGTATTCTAATCTACATTAGAATACCTAGAGAAGTACGTACGGAATTGACGAGAATTTTTGTTTTTTGTTCTAGGTAAGAAATTGTGGATGCTAAATGTCACGTCGCGGAGCGCCTAAAAAAAGATAACAAAAGAAAATATTAGTAGTTGGCCGTTTCGTACATCGAAAATAAAATGGATATATTCTCTAACAGCTTGGCATTCATACTAAATAGATGTGTAATTAATTTTACGAGTGAATCACTTTTTCGTACGAAAAAAAATTGTTCAATTCGCACATGCTTTTATACCCGCTACTGTGGCCTATTCAAAATCTCGAAAACGATTGCACGTCGCCAACAATTCCCTTAGGGGTTGTCTTAAAATATTAGAAGGAAGGTTTGTGCAAAATTTCAGCTCGATCGGAGGTTGGGGGTTTTCGGAACCTTATCCTTATTTTCCATCCATTTATGTTTTTCATCCATGTTACTGGTACGTTTTATTCTTTTTTTTATCATATCCATTCCGACCTGACTTTACTGTGTTTTCCGCCTCTGTCCCGCGCGGTCGCAAAACATGCTTCAACGTTAAAGCACGTTTTCCGAATTCGTAACACGCGTTGCCACACCACAAGTCGAGTTTGCACATCGTGTAAACGGAATCGTCGCTCACGTTATTTCCCCGGTCTCGTAGTTACAACCGCAACGACCACTCCCGGCCTGACGCGTGTTTTCCATGACGAGTGGCCCTATGCGTCACGTGAAAGAGGAAGGAAAAGGCTAGCTTTGCGGTACGAGTTTTTCACACGTTTTTCGCGTAGCTCTATCGAGCCTTTCTCCATCTCTCAACGCAGGTCGTATACACTCCGCGAAGTATGTACGTAACGATATTTGAGGGGTTAGGCTGGTATGGCGAGCCGAAGTTCAGGGTAATAAAAAAAAATTGAAGAGATAAGTAAAGAGATAATTGGAAAATCGTTTGGACATTCATTTGTATGTACATTGCCAAAATTGTGTACCAATTTTTACAGGAAAATATTAATAATTAAAGAAATTATAAACAATCTCGTGACGGACCTTCGAACGTGAGGGGCTCAACGGTGTATTTGACTTTAGCCACCCGGTTAATCTGAAATAAAAAAAGGCTATTTTCTTAAGGGCTCTGTCTACTTTGAATGCATGAAAACACGCTATTTTTATTAATTTTTTTTAAGAATACTGTTATGTCTATTGATATAAAACTTGTTAGGCTTAACAAAAACATTCGTAAATTACCACAAAAAAATGTATTGATTTTAACCACTTTTTTAGTGTGAAAATGCCAAGTGCGGTGTTAAAAAATCTGAACAACGGCCCATCTGAAACAAAAAAAAATTAAATGGTTTTAGGCTTAGTGTGACAGTGGCTATATCGCGTACCTCAAATATTTATTTATATGCAAGAATAACAAAATGGCGGACAAAAAAATTAAATTACAAAACGTGTTTTTTTGCGTGTTTTTTGCCAAAAAAATAGTAAAAATTAAAGTTTTGCAATAATTCTGGTACGGGATATAGCGATAAGTGTACAGAATATGTAGTGAAAATTTCATAAGGATCAGTTCAGTAATTTCTGAGTTTTTTTCAACAAACGGTCCGAAAACGTTGTTTCGAGAAAAACGCGTTTAAAGTTTTTATTTATAGAAAATCGTAAAAAAATCTGACACACTTAATCAGTAATGCCTGGACCATACATAATTCTAATTCCTTTTCCTGTAACTCAATTTCTTGCGATTCAGCTTTTTTGAAAGTTTTAAAGTAGATAGAGCCCTTAAAATAAATAATTTTGGCTAAGCCTTAACCGAGCTTCTTTGTTATCGTGTTTGAATCATCGAAACAAAAAATTGAATTTTTTTTGCGATTTTTTTTTAGGAAAAATTACATTGTTATTGTTAATGAGTAATGAAGAAAAAAAATGTTCCGAAGAAAACGTCATTTAAGACTAAACTAATAATACACTGAATAAATGCACCAAAGGGGGTAGCCGGTTAAGGGGGGTCTGACGGCCCCCACCGAGTTTGATCGAATCGACCCAAAAACCTGAAAGAGGGCTGAAAAACAAAATTTTAGAGATATTTTTTAACCCCCTAAACCCTTATGAAAACACCATAATCGCAAAAAATGCGTTTTTTTATGTTTAATTTTTTTTCGAGCTTTCAAATGCATTTTAAAGCGGTTTTAACACAACCAAAATTTTGTTTCAGATGTGTAGACATGCCCTGAATTTTTCCAGATTTTTTCGTAAAGTTAAATCATGTGCAACATAATTTTAATGGCATAAAAACCGTAAAAAATCGTCATTTTTTGTATTTAATGCTATGGTTTTTATTGACGTATTAATGGTAAAAAATCGTGCACCATAGCATAGAAAGCTACTATCTTCCTCTACAAAATGACGCTAATTGGGCTCAATTCGGTCGTCTCTAGCGTCCGAAAATCAAACTTGAATAAATTCCGTTTTTATAATTTGAGCATTTTCAGTTACGAAAATGACACAAAATCATATTTTTCAATTATTTTACTTAATAAAAGTACATTTTGGGGTTTCTGAGGTCGCCGATTACAAATTTGATGTCAAACAGCTAAAAAAAAAAAAAAATTACACATGTCATCAAATGAAAATGGTATTTGCTATTTCGGTTTTTTCAATAATTAAAAGTCATTGTATTTTAAAAAATCTATTTATTTATAATAATATTACATACATTCATCTAATATATACATTAAACAGACACAAGTAATACATACATTGCAACATGATTGTTATGTTGTTAATCTTCGTCACTGTGTTCTTCAATAACAGGTTCGACATTATCAACGTGAAATAGATTCGTTAGAATTTGAGCTGGGCGGATGATTTTGGACAAATACCGTGCATGACTTAAAAAGTAAATGATTGTTGCAACGTGGGCACAGCAACCAACAGTTCTTAGCCCATTTGCACAATCACATATGTAGTTTTTTATACCGTTATATCCAATACTGTTAGGGTCGTACTGAACGTAACATCTGTATACTTTCTTGTTTATATGTCTTGATTTAACTTCACATTTCAAAATGGTATCGTCCTCCAACAAGTATTGCATATTCAAAAGTCCTTCTTCGGTATACATTTCAGCTAAGTATGAAACAGTTTGCGATAACTGGTACGAGCCAGTGAAAAGGATCTTCAAATCTTGCTCTGTCATTTCCGGAAAGTCTAATACGTCATTTGATGTTAACGGTTTGAAGATCCTTTTCTTCCTATTCCAGTTTTGTTCTTCCACAACTTTCGCTAAAGAATTGTCAACGTCTTTTCTTTTCAACATTTGCTCGGCAATTTGATCTTGTAAATCGGTATCGCAATTCAGTCTTTTTCCAAACTCATTAACCAAAAAATTCGCTACTTTGCAATAAAGCATCGCTGAATCCAACATGTTGTTGTTAAACTGATTATGCAAGAGTTTGAATTTACTACCGATTATACCGTGGACAGCCTCTACCACCCACCTCAATTTCGTAACAAATCGACTTTCGTTTGCTTCATTTGTTGGAAGTTGCTTTCTTTTGCCTTTCAACGCTGGCATCAACACAACGAACCCTTGAGATTCTAACCAATCTTTGACGTCTCTGAACCCCCTGTCAAGTATAAAAACATCCCCTTTTTTGAGGATTGATCTCAAGCCGTTCGGATCACTTAGTACATGTTGTAAGATTTTCGCATCATTCACAATTGCTTCGTACGGTCCGTAAACATCTATTACATATCCATCTGTGGCACAAACTGTGAAGGGTTTACAGAGTGGACACTTTTTCTGACCAGAGAAAGATTTTTTTTGGTAACAATTATTACTACTTTTTTGGTGTCGAAGGTATGAACCATCAGCAATCAAGAGCAGGCGATCTTCAAATCCGTGTAATTTTTTTACGTAAGGCGACGTGTGATTAGCAATTAAATCTTCGCGAGAACATGCCCGAGCTCCGAAACGAAGTGGAAAGACGTCTTTCGCGAATGAATCCAAAACCGATTTGCAATAAGCAGATACTAGTTGTTCAGATTTGATATCGAAAATTGACGCAGTGATTGTGTTGGAATTTCCAGTTCTTAATTTAAAAAGGAATATTAAAAGAGCTTGATTAATACTGCGATTTTGAGAATTTCGCAAAGTGACCAACATGTTTTTTAGAGTCTTGATTTCTGCAACTGTGTATCCAGTTAGCGATTTTATGCGCTCTGCCGATAAATTGTAATCATCTACTCTGTCTAAAATACTGTTGTCGCATTTTTTGGACAGTGCATCCAAAAATAATGCCAACTCTTGAGAACTGATAGTACAAGTATTCGAAAATATTTTCAAGTTTGAAATTTCGTCAACGTACATACGTTCACTGATAAGATGTACAGGACAACAGCGATTGCCTTTTGGAATGAAAATTCGTGAACTTATAAATACCTGTAACCTCGCTTTAAACGGAACAACCGGAGATGTCGTAATTGGAGTAAGACATACGCAACAACATTTGTGAGTCGCGGTAACTCTGTTGAAAGGCATCTCGATCATTTCATAGTCCGGTTCTCTTGGACGAAGAACGTAAGGAGGGTCCTTAGAAGATTGTGATGACTGCCCTGTGGAAGATCCAGACTCCGACCGTGACAATTGTTGCGAAGACTGTTCCGAAGATTGTTCTGTGTCATCTGATACTGTCAAATTGGAGAGTGTTGATGAATGTCTCTCTACAGGATCGACAGAATTTTGTTCGCGATCAACATCTGGCAGAGGATTTTCCTCGGGATTGACGTTTGGCAGAGGATTTTCTTCGGGATTAAAATCCAACTGAAGATTTTCTTCAGGATCAGAATCACTGCTCGTCGATGGTGAAACCGTTCGGGATTTAGCGATTGCGGAACGACACAGATGACATAAAACGTCACCTTTCTCTACTCGTTTACCTAGTAGTTTAGTATATAAGTGTACGTCATCATCTGAAGAAATGGACTTCTGTTTTCCGGTATCATAACGCAACAATCTGTTGCATCTTATGCACCTTTCACCAGCCGTACATTTTCGTTTTTTCGGTGGCATCGCACAGTTTTTCCTAAAGAAAAAAAAAGAACATTGTTATTTTTTTTATTATGATTAACAAATTATTTTTTTTTTTTTGAAAAAAATGAAAAAAGTAACTGAAACCCGGAATAAAAAAAAACCATAATTAAAAAAACAAATAGAACAAAAGTAACGAAAATCGAAAGTACATTAAAAATTGTAAATCAAAACAAAAAAAATGTTGAAAACATCGGTAAACAAAACAGAAATAAATTATTGTATTCCAAATCATTTTTTTATTGAAATATCGTTTCGTCTTAGTTTTGTTTTTTTTTTTGCTTTTTTTTAATTCTTTTCATGTGAGTGAACTAAACAACAACTTGAAGTTGACGGCCACCTTCTGTACGATTTCAAGTCGACTATGAGGCAAACGATTGTAGATTGAGGTTATGATTATAAATCAATTTTTATGTTGATTGATATTTAAATTGATATTCAAACTCACCTTAGAATACTGCTTCAATCACTTCGTGTTGAGATAGGCAGGTTAAACGATAAATTAAAAAAACGCTGTTAACAAAACAAATAGATTTGTTTAACGGAGCAGAGCGCGTCGCATGACGTGTGTACTGGACGGCGGCTGAACACAGAGAGAAAGAGAGACCGCGTGGAGCGGGGTTCTCGATGCGTCAGTGCGTAGTGGGCATGCGCAGTACCGTGCGGAGGGGCATACGAGCCTAAGGCCCACGTGGGTACGGTGGCCTTAGGCACTCGGGTACGTGGCTTAATAAGGTACAAGTTGGGATTTTCTCCGCCAGGTGACAGTTTAGTCGGGGAATTCCAAATTTTTTTTCTGAATAATACGTAATTTTTTGTTTGTTAATATAACTATTGACAGCTGTTACGATTAAAAATTCGTGTATAAGAATGAATTTATAATCAGCGACCTAAAAAATCCTTATTAATATCGTTCCCATAGCTTTTTTAAAAAATTTCAAAAATTAAAATATTTTTTCTTCGTTTTGACAGCTGTCATGTGACAAAACTAATTTTTGACATCAAATTTGTAATCGGCGACCTCAGAAACCCCAAAATGTACTTTTATTAAAAAAAATAATTGAAAAATATGATTTTGTGTCATTTTCGTAACTGAAAATGCTCAAATTATAAAAACGGAATTTATTCAAGTTTGATTTTCGGACGCTAGAGACGACCGAATTGAGCCCAATTAGCGTCATTTTGTAGAGGAAGATAGTAGCTTTCTATGCTATGGTGCACGATTTTTTACCATTAATACGTCAATAAAAACCATAGCATTAAATACAAAAAATTACGATTTTTTACGGTTTTTTTGCCATTAAAATTATGTTGCACATGATTTAACTTTACGAAAAAATCTGGAAAAATTCAGGGCATGTCTACACATCTGAAACAAAATTTTGGTTGTGTTAAAACCGCTTTAAAATGCATTTGAAAGCTCAAAAAAAAATTAAACATAAAAAAAACGCATTTTTTGCGATTATGGTGTTTTCATAAGGGTTTAGGGGGTTAAAAAATATCTCTAAAATTTTGTTTTTCAGCCCTCTTTCAGGTTTTTGGGTCGATTCGATCAAACTCGGTGGGGGCCGTCAGACCCCCCTTAACCGGCTACCCCCTTTGGAGTGCAATCGCACGTTTACCTTCAACCTACGATTCCTGTCCCTCATGTTGGAACTTCCTCTTTAATTTGAGTTGCCTCAAGTGACGAACGAGAGTCTTCAAATTTTCACAGTAGCCTAACTTCTTAAGGCCGGAACTTGAATTAGAAGGTTAATAAAAGCATTTTATTCGGGAATTTTTTAGAAGGAAAAGAAACAAGTGAGCCCAGTAAACATTGAGGCATCTTTTCGTGTATATTTCAAATGTATAAAAAAAAATTCGACATGAAACAATAAATGACTGCAGATTTATCAGCCTATTCCATGTGCGCATTGCCACTGCAGTCCCCAATCGGCGGGAAAGATGCAGCTCGTAATTCTTGACGGAAACAAAAAACCAATAAAATGTTCCAGTGTCATATATTATTTTTCTAGGTGAATTAAGAAAAAACGGACAAAATCGTGAAAATATAATTTTTCTCAGGTTTGAAAAAAAATGTGTTCAATAAAACACTTTAACGTGCTACACATTTTTTTAAAAAAGACTTCTTCAACGACTTTTTGAATTCAATTAGAAGAGATTTTCATACTGAAGAAAATAAACTTTGGTTTGCTTCAATAGGTCGTCTAGTTTTTTTGGTATCGCGCCCACCAATTTGGAAAAATCGTGAAATGAAAACTGGAGAAAACGCGCTTCAAAGTTTTCAATAGGAGAAAATATGAATCACCAGCACTTACACACCTACTCGACGCTTCCCTGCTTTTGGCCTTGTATCATCGAAAATATTTACAATTGGCCACTGTAAATTGTAAATATATTCTTGGATAGTCTATCGATTTAAGGAATAAAAAACGATTTCTCGGACCTTCTAGTTCAGGCTCTGGCCGTAAACTACGAGAAATAACGGAAAGGTCAACAATGGTCTGTAGACCATTGTAGAAATAATTCGTGCTGTAGCACGAATTATTTCACAGCTATACGGGCAGCACAAAACGAAAAAATACTCATTTTGCATTGCTTGATCGTTTCTAAAACACCCATATCTCCATCTCGTCCCTATTCGATACACTTTACGTGCATTCAATTCAAAATTTATTCGAGTGTAATTTTGAAGAACCCGTCGAGAAATAGAATGAGCGTGCATAACATTAGATCAATAGCTAATTTTTTTTCTTCGAGGGAGCTTAATTATAATTCTCAATCAATATTTTTTGTCCTTTTTATTGATGCATTAATATTATGAACTTCTGACTGTCCGTGGAAAAAAATATACAGGGGTTATGCATTTTACGAGGATCAGCTGATCTGGGGTATTTCCTTTTCGCCAGTGTTTCTTGAAACGGTTACAATTTTCTCAACCAATTTTTGCATATCCTTTTTACGAATAACAAACTGTGATCATGCATATAGCCCGTCGAACTTCATTGAAAACTCGCGGACGTAAATCATGTTTCTTAATGTGTTCGAAAATATTTTGCCGTGTCGCAATCGGGTAGCTGCTAGATTTTCTGCTTTTTCGAACTGGTATATGCTGCACCTAAATTCGTGGGTTTGCTTGGGATGATCTGAAATGAAAAATAAAGAAATGTAGTTTTAATATAATAATAAAACTTTGGTAAAACCAGATACTTTTGTAAAGTTTTGAAAACTTTCCGGATGACTAGCTGTAGAGAAAGAAAGTTCGATTTTCAACCCAAAAAGACTTTTATTAATTTGTTATTAACAGTTATTACAATTATTTGTTATTTAAAGACGTTAATTTGTTATGGACAAACCAATAAACATATAAAAAAAAAGATCTCCGTGAAAAACGACGCAACCGATCCAACCTCGAGCCAGCGTCACGCCAATCACATTCTACCATTGGCCGATGAACGGCAGCACTACCGACTTAGTCTTGCTCCACGGTAGGAGTGATCTCTTCGGCCCAACGCTGGCATGTACGGTTGGCCAATAGTAGGCTTACCCGAAATCCTAACAGTTGGCCGGGTATTGGCCCAACATTGGGCTAAAGAGATCACGATCATTGGCTGACGGTTGGCACGACCACCGGCCCATAGTAGGGCTAAGGTCGGCTTCATATTGTTGGCGCAATATTCGGGCTAGTGTTGGCCCAGTGTAGGGCTGTCAAAACAACCCAATGCTTAGCCACCAATCGATCACATTCACAAATTTCCGTGCTCGATGATTGCTCATCGAAAGAATTATTAGATTCACTAACATCGTTATGCACAATCACTTGTTCGTGGAATGTTTCCAAATTTGTTTCACTATCTACTTGTCTTTTTGTTTCGTTGCCTCTGATCCTAACCTGCTGTAAAGAGTCTTCTAATTTTTGTCGTCGTTTTAACACTCGACGTTTCTTAATACTATCATAATAACTCGGCATTTTTTTAATACACCACAAAACTTTAGTATAAATCAATTTTGTTTTTAATAAAGTGAATTTCAGATAACAGTAATTATGAGTTTTTATTATCACAAAACGTAGAAAATTGCATGCAGCGATAATAAAAATATATATAATAATAATATACGTAAAAAAGCATTCTTGTATATATGTATGGACTATACCGTTCAAAGCCAGTGTTGGGCCAGGATTGGCAATTCGTCAGTTTGCCATGCTAAAAATAAGCATTGGCAAAACCACGGTCAAACGATTGGCTCAGACTCAGGGCCTGCGCTCGCCTCGACAATTGGCCGAAGGACATTAATTAGTACGGCCCAGCGTTGGCTCTTCGATGGTGTGCCGAGCTTCAATTCGAGACTGGCAAATCCATGATCAACCGATTGGCCCATGTTCGGGGCCAACACTGGGACCCAATAGTTGGCTGACAGTTGGTAATCGATATTTGGCCCAAGGTTGGGTGTTCGTTGGTTTGCCATGCTTCAAATGAGCACTGGCAGAATCATGGCCAAATCATTGGCCCGTATAAAGGACCAACACTGGGTATTAGTGGTTGGTGCTGAATATCGTACCAAGCGTCGGCCGCATCTTAAACGCCGGCAAATTTTTCACGGGTCCACTCATACGATAGATAATGTTATAAACTATGCTCTATCCTAATTCGAAGTGAATCTCACGAGTAGCTTTTAAAGTACGATTTGCACCGTTCATGAAACATAGTTTCGAGAAAAACCCAAAAGGAAAAAAGGGTGGTAGACCCGTCACAAAAATCGTCATAACTCGGCCAATTTTTTTTTCTTATCTTTGAAGGTAGCCCATAAAACCACGCAATGAAAAATCGTGTTTTCGAAATTTTAAACTTGTAAAGCCTCCTTTGAGTCACTTCATACGTGTGTACTCGATGAAAAAAAAAAAAAGAATACACATTTTGGAAAAATTGAAAAACTAACTCTCGCCTATATGAAACGCGATTCCTTGCAAAAAAAAACTTCACAAACGCATATAAGAAAAAAATCTTTAGAAAGTTATGACAACGATGTATAATGAAGTGAAATAACTTACAAAACTTGGAAAGGTTAGTCCAGCTCCTTGTTAAGTGTTATAAATCTTGAGATTTATTACACTTAACAAACACGATTCGAATCATATTGTTGATCAACATCATGTTTATTAAGTCAATCACGACGGAGTTGGACAACCATTTGTAGTTTCGTAAGTTATTCTTATCTTTTATATATTTTTGCTATAATTTTTTAAGGGGTTAGGCTACTACGACGACCGAAAAACCAGGGTTATTAAAAAAAAATAATATCGAAAGAAAAAGTATAAAATCGAGATGAAAAAGTATAAGTGAAAAGTAAGATGATTGAAAAATCATTTCGACATTTAAAATATTAATATTCAAAGAAGTTATAAACAATCTCGTGAAAGATCTATGAACATGAGGAGCTCAACGGTGTATTTGATTTAGGCCATCCAGTTGATCTGAAACAAAAAACGAGTTTTTGTTCTTAAAAAATATAATATTGGTTAAAACTTAACCGAGCTTTTCATGCTATCGTGTTTCAATCATCCAAAAAAAGTTTCACTGTTTTTTCGAAATAATGACATTGTTATTGTTAATTTAAAACATGTTAAAAAGAAAAACGTCGATGAAGACTAAACTACGATTACACTGAATAAGTGTATCAAATTTCGAGTCAATCCGTTCTTTAGATGTCGAGGAATCGTGTACACCGCTTTGACAAACATAGTCTCCAGAAAAACGCGTTTAAAGTTTTACTAGCCGCTCTGACGTTGTAATCATAAGTTGACCTCCAATCTGCGATTCCTGCACCATATGTTGAACCTTCCTCTTCAATTTGAGTCGCCTCAAGCGACCGTCGATTTTGGACATTTTCGCAGTAGCCTAACCTTTCATACCCTAACAATTCACCGTATGATTTACTTGAAGGTCTTTTGCATACAATACAATTTTGAGCAAACCGGCGTTTTCACTTTCCTTCTGAATTTGTAACTTAATATTCGGCTTCACGAATATTCAGTTGCATTCTTAATCTCATTGCTTTTATTCTCTTGCGGAAAAATTGTTACTATCGACACAAATGAGCTGTATTTATTTGTGATCTACCTTTACCATGCATTGTTTCCGGTCAGGCTCTCGCATGCAGTACGAGTGCTCAAGTATTGACTACTTCCCCAACGAGGAATACAGCCCGGATCCGAGTGATTCGACAATGGCAATACCATGTGAGTAATTAGTAAGAAACCTTAAAAGTATACACGGATAGTAGTAAGCGCGACCACCATGCTAATACGTATGCCGACTTTTATATACATACACGCACACGAACTAAAGATAATAATAATTGAATTTTATATTTATCAAATACCTTTGATCATGTAAGAAAAACATTTTAACCTGCCAGCAGGCTTTTATTGTTATTATTATTAACACGATGAAAACGCTTGCATGAGAATATACGTTACTGTGCACCATTAATCTGATTTCCTTGGAACAATCCATCAGATGCCGTCACCAAGTCCGCAATATTCTTCTTTGTGGCTACGTTGCTCCTCGTAATCGCCGAAGTTTGTTACTTCACTGCTCACGTGACACGACCGCGCCATCAGCTCTGCATATTCGTCTCTGGTGTTGTTTTCACCGTGTGCGGTGAGAAACCACGTTAAACAATTTCAAAATGTTCAATTCAGAAGAAGTATAAGAAACGAATAAAGTGAGACTTTTCTTTTGCCATGAACTAACCAGGTCTTCTGATGCTCGTTGGGATGGTCATGTATATTTCGGTCTTCAAGGCGGAAGTTGGAAGCAAACTGAGGCCAAGATCCTCCTTTCAGGTAAATTTGCCAACGAATAACGACGGTGTGAAATGTAAAAAAGGACCATCCTTTTTTACCTTTTTTACAGGCCCTTAATATTATTTAAAATACCCTTTTACGCCTTAAGGTAGAACGAGCGGGCGCTCTTGATTTCTATAGATTTTGTTCAAACTTTAACCAGACATTGTTCATATCATTATGCATGTTTGATTGAATTTTTCAGAACAGACGACAATTTAGATTGGGAGTTAAAGGGTTAGGCCAGTCTCGAGGCCGAAAAAATAGGCTTTTTGGAGATTTTTTTTCAGAAAAACTACAAACAAATCAAGATTACAAAAAAGGGTGTTTATCATACATATAAGTGACTGTATACAATAATTTTTTTTAAGCGATTCTTTTCAAAATGGTGGCTGTGCAGCGTTTATCTCAAAACTGCATTTTTCAAGTTGGCCGGAAACATAACTGAGACAGTTTTCGACCAATTCACTTGAAATGTTGAATATTTCTTGAAAAATACATTGTCTATGGAAGTACGTAGGATTTTTTTTATATTGCATAGTTCATTTTTTATTAACAATTATCTGACGAAATTTTTTACTTCACAAACATTTGCCTAGAAAATCGTCAGATAATTGTTAATAACAAACGAACTATGCAACATTTAAAGAAATCCTACGTACTTCCATAGACAATGTATTTTTCAAGATATATTCAACATTTCAAGTGAATCGGTTCAAAATTGTCTGACCCATATAGGGTCGCCTGTCGTAACAAAAATGCCAGCATTCAGCCATTGAACGGTTTGCTGATAATCGGCCAATAATTCGTCGACCAGCATTGGGGTACTGTAGGCGGATGAACGGCTTGCCAGATCTATGCCAGCCATTCGTGGGCCAATACTATCGCACCGATAATATGGCGATCAGCATTGGGGTATCGTAGGCAGATGAACGGCTTGCCAGATCTATGCCAGCCATTGGTGGGCCAATACCATCGCACCGATAATATGGCGATCAGCATTGGGGTATCGTAGGCAGATGAACGGCTTGCCAGATCTATTCCACCCATTGATGGTTTGTTTTTGGGCGTTTTGCAAATGCAGGTCGTTAAACTGTAACACGTAAAAACAAGGGATAAGGTTTCGAAAAGCATATCCTATTGATGAAGCTGAAATTTTGCACCGACCTTCTTTTCAATATTTTAAGAGAACCTTTAAAAGGATATTGGCGACTAGCAATAGTTTTCGATATATCGGATATTGAAAGTTATTTATTGTACTGCGCTTCTACTATATTAAATAAATCCAAACAAAGCCATCCCACATGGCAAGTGATATGCACATACGGGCGAGCACTGTTTGCCAGGAAGCAGCGCGGCCGGAGGAGTGGGGGGTATCTATGGGGTATATAGATATACTCGTATGGCGTGAAATAATAAACTTTACAATGCGATGTATGGAAAACTATTGCTAGTCGTCAAAAATCCGTTAACGGTTTCTCTTAGGATAATGAGAGGAAGTTCGGTGCAAAATTTCAGCTCGATCAGAGGAGTATGCTTTTCGGAACTTCACCCAAAACGAGCGAGTTATTTTTACAGCCTAAATGGACCAAAAAAACTGTCGGTAAACTTTAATGTCACGAATAAAATTATCGGCATAAAAGTAAGGAACGAACAAACGATGGGTTCTGTAAGTGTTAAAATGGCTAAGTGGGTAGGGCGCTCGACACTAGAACGAAAGGCGCAGGTTCGATCCCGATGAAAGGTAAAAATTTGAACAATGCAGAAACTGTTTTTAATGCAATTATTCTATGTACATGGACATAAGTAAAGCATAAGAAAACAAAAAAGATACTACTAGAATTTTTATATTCATAATTTGTCAATTTTTTGTTTTTCATTCCCGGCAGAAGATCCGGCAGCCGTTGCTGGGCCAATATGGGCGTATGATAGTTGGCCCAGTCTTAGCAGCCATTCCTGGTTTACCATTACCAACCATGCATGGTGCGGATCTGGCCCGTTTGTATAGCCATTACCGCGCCATCGTTTGTTCTCTGGCAACCAGTCGTGGGCCATTACTGTGCCGATTGTAAAACCCTATTTGGGGAGTTATGTTTCCGGCCAACTTAAAAAATGCAGTTATGAGATAATCGGTGCACAGCCGCCATTTAGAAATTAATCGCTTCAAAAAAAATACTGTATACAGTCACTGATATGTATGATAAACAGCCTTCTTGTAATCTCGATTTATTTTATGGTTTTTCTGAACAAAAATCCTCAAAAAGCCGATTTTTCGGCCTCTAGAGTGGCCTAAGGCCTTAATGGGTTTTAAAATTTCAGCTTTTAACACGTCTTCATTGAAATTTAGACGGAATAATTTTCCGTAAAAAATATTTATCCCCTATAATAAGAAGACATATTGGCAACAGCGCATCGTTCCACGCATCCAACGACGTAATTTTGCGCGCTATTTTTAAAATAATACTGCAACACAAATTTTTATTTGGAAGTAATTTTTAATCGAAAAAAGTTTTTAATTAGTTATGAATTTTCCTTCACTTTTATTTGTTAATGAAGATAACATAAACAATATAAACTATTAATATTTATAACGCAAATATTTTTTTATGATACAAGTTTTTAACTTTAGGAAGACGATAATTATTATTTTTTCTCGAAATATTGAACAATACTATTCTGCGGTGGTGCCATATGTCTTCTTATTAGAGGGGACAAATATTTTTTGCGGAGAATTATTCTGTCTTTACTGAACGTTTATAACAAAACTGAATAGTAAAGGCAATCCAAACTTTTTTCACTCTTTCCCTAACTAGTTTCCTATCGAAATATAATGTTTTCAAAATTTGAAAACACAATAGAATGGTACGACGAATTATGTGTCCTCACTTTCGGTCAATGCAAGCCGTGCAGTGTTATAAGTTGCAATTTTAAAACCCATCATTTCCCAATCTCAATAGTCGTCTCTTCTGAAATTTCACTCAAACATGGATAATAATATGAACAATGTGTGGTCGAAATTTGAACAAAATCTATAGAAATCAAAACCGCGCGCACGTTCTACCTTAAGGGCACCACTAGTGTCACTGCCTAAAAAAGGTGATTTTCGCGAATTTATTGAAAGAAAAGTATGGCATCGACTGTTTTGAAATTTCGAGGATATATTTGTGTATAAATTATGTATATACAGTAAATTTTTTGTATGTAAATATTCAATTTTCAGTGCCTTATGCGCCGTCTCCCGAGTCTCAAAAAACAAGTTCTCCCACTGCTGCAGTGATTGCAGTCTTCAGAGTGGCCGAAATTAAAAAATGCAAAAAGTTCATTAAACTAAAAGGTGTTGCCTATACAATGACGCAGGATTGTGAAAAAAATTCAACAAGATAGTGGAATTTTTACAAAAAAGTTCTAAATTGCGCATAAAAATCTGATGGTTTTTTGCATGGAAAATTGAATTTTTTTATCCAATCGGAAAACTGGAAAGTCAACGTATGAAGAAAAAAATACTAAATACCCTAAAACAAGATTCAAGTCGATCGCATCTTCCAGTTAGAACTTCAGCAAATTTGAAAAATTCCGTTTTCAGAAAAACGCGTTGAAAGTAAAAAATATTGATTTCATTGTTATGAATCGATAAAAGTGTAAGGTATAGTATAGTAGTAAGGTATACTTGAAAGTATAGACTATCGAAAAATGCAACAAAAAAACGATTTTTTGAAAGTGTCACACTAGTGGTGCCCCTTAAACTATCAGTTGAGTGAGCTTTGTCACAAATACCCTTCATTCAATATTAACTATTTTTTATATGACCCAAATAAACCCAAACGCAAGTGGCACATTTGTCAATCTCAGTCTAACAATAGCAGAAACTATTTTGTTTTGAAAAAAAAACGTTATTTGCTTTTCAATAATAAACGTAATGGTTCTTCGACAAAAAATATACTTTTTTAAAAGTGGATAATTAAATTTTTATCGATCCAACAACATTTGTCTCCATCGATTGACTCACCTATTTTTTCTCGAGGCAAGGAAATAAAGGTTGAAAAACGACTCGCAACGTTATTGGTGAAGAGTTGAAAAAAAAAATGATTGGCGGGCGACGGGAGGTCGCTAAAGCCAGACGGAGTTATAAAACCTCGTTGCCAACCGCAACGAGAATATCCTTTTTCCCAGTTTTATCGCTAGGCTATCCGATACATATAGAAACGTACACGATGAAGTGAAAACATTATAATTGTAATTTTAGCAAAATCTACGATTTCGAAACAGCTGAAGAACGTTCTCGTGAAACAGTTCCAATTTTTCACTTCCAGGGCCCTCCATTCACCTACAGATACGGATTTTCCTTTTTACTCTATGTTAGCGGTTTCATCACAACCGAGGTCGCCGGAACTTCGGCCATATTTTTGTACATATCCTGGCATCAGAAGGACCACGAGAGAAGGGATCACAGGCGCAAAAATTGTGAAGTAAATAATATGACATTAATCGATAACTTTTTTCTACTATTAGTACAGTCGTGCTGTCGCTGAAAAACCCCGTAATCGAGAAAAATTTGGAGAATGCCAGTTTTTTTACAGGTGATTTTGTAGATGCCACGGGTGCTAAATCCAAGTTTGCCTAAAATTCGGGGTGCAGGGTTTTTTTAGGGGGCGATGGGGGATGGGTGTGGATTGATGCCAAACTACAACCCTTACGAGGAGGGCGCCGTGAGACAAAATATTCAGAAAAATCTGGGCTTTGATTTTGTCCACAGCGCCGAAATCGTCGAAGTTCATTTTGGGGACTCTTTAGGAAAAATTCGTACATTTTTAGGAAACTCTTTAGGAAACTCTTTAGGAAAACTCTTTAGGAAAAATTCGTACATTTTTTGTTCAAACGGAAACATTGTAGCCCTTGAAAAGACGCATCGATCGAGTATTTTATCATCACTCTCCGATAACATATTCGCCCCCAACAAAATTGTGGAAGTACCAAAAAAATTGTTTATTGAAAAACTCAAAAACAATCGATTTTTCGGGTATGGTTTAAATGTACGAAACGTAGAGAACAATTTTCTCTATATTTTCGTTTCTATGGACCACCCTTGAATTTTGATTTTCCAACCCCTCTCGGGGGTTGAAAATTCAAAATGAAATTCTGGGAAAACTATTGACCGCACGAATTCGCCAATCTCAGCTACAGTTTTGTCCACAGCGCCAAATCGTATCTCTCTGTTTTCGGTGAATAGTTTTCCCAGAATTTCAATGTGAATTTTCTACCCCCAAGAGGGGTCGGTAAAAGTAACATTCACGGGTGGTCCATGGAAACGAAAATATAGAGAAAATTATTCTTTATATTTCGTACATTTAAACCATCCCCGAAAAATTGATTGTTCTTGAGTTGTTCAATAAACAATTTTTTTTATACCTCAACATTTTTTTGGGGGTGAAGATATTATTGTAGAGGGATGATCAAATACTCGATCGATGCCTCCTTTCACGGGCTACAATGTTCCTATTTGAACCAAAATTATATGAATTCTTCCTAAAGAGTTATTGAATTAAAACTAATTTTTCCAAATTTAACCCCACTTCTTCATCCCCAAAATGAACTTCCACGACTTCGGCGCTGTGGACAAAAATAAAGCCCGGATTTTTCTCAACATTTTGTCTCCCGGCGCCAACCTCGTGAGGGTTGCAGTTTGGAATTAATCCACCCCTATCCCCCTCATCTCCTTAAAAAAACCCTACACCCCGATTTTTAGGCAAACTTGGATTTAGCATCCGCGGCACCTACAAAATCACCTGTCGAAAAACTAGCCTTCTAATTTTTTCCGATTCCAATATACAGCACGACTGTACTATATCATTTCAACGAAGAGAAATTATTTGAGAACCTCTAAACTGGCGAAACCGCACACATTTCTTTAAACACACATTTCTGTCACTATTTTCGTTCAAAAATATTTTTTCTCAATTAATTTTGGTAATTCTTTAGATAAGTCACTTTTCCAAAAAACATTTGTTTTGCCTTTTTCTCATTTATCGAGTTGTGAATCCTGATATTCAGTCGGGGGAAGCGGAAATTTTTCATTGACGAATTTTTTACGAGCAAAAAATCAGTTCGAAATGTTCAAAAATGCCCTATTTTATCACGTGTTTCCGCGAACTTCAAAACTCCATAACCTTTTATGGGGGGTGAATTTCAACTTCCCCCGACTGAATATCATCATTTATAACCCAATAAATGAGAATAATTTAACGGTAATTTTTTTTGATATTTTCATCGGTTCTCCGGAAATATATTTTTTTCTAGTCTTACAGGCTTTTGTGGCTATCGATACTAAAGAAAATAACTGAATGGTCTAATTGAAATAAAGTCGACCAACATCCTGTAATTACTGAAGCTCTATTTCGAGTTCGTTAATGTACGTCGAAAAAATACTTTTTTCTCAATTAAATTGAAAATCGGACGAGCGCTTTTTTCGTGTTTCTTTTTTTATAGTCAAATTGAAAAGAAATCGACCGAGTCACGTTTAGTCGGCAGGATCCGAAGTCGATAAGTGATTACGCCCGGGTAAGTTCTCAATCCCCTCGGGCGACCTCTATGCAGTAGCCAAGGCAAGCCTGCAGTGGTTAAAGTCGGTAGCTAGTCGGACGACCGCTTAGTGATGCGAAAATCGCGCGTAGACTTCTACATGGACTGCCATCAAACAAAAATGCATAAACCTCATAAATGGATATCTGAAGTAAAGTGAATTACGTTCTTTTGTTCGCCAACAATCGACAATAATTGCCGCGTCGTTATAAGATTTAAATTTTTTCTCTTTGTTCCAATATGGCCACAGATGGCCAGAATATGGTAGCTTCGTACAAACGTATTCGTTGAGCATATAGTGCAGTCGTGCTATATTCCAATATTGGAATCGGAAAAAATTAGAAGCAGGCTAGTTTTTTGACAGGTGATTTTGTAGGTGCCGCGGGTGCTAAATTCAATTTTGCGTAAAGTTCGAGGAATGTAGTTTTTTAGGGGATGAAGAGGGATGGGGCTGGATTCATGCCAAAGTACAACCCCCACAAGGTCGGCGCCGGGAGACAAAATGTTCTGAAAAATCCGGGCTTTATTTTTGTCCTCAGCACCGAAGTCGTGGAAGTTCATTTTGGGGGTGAAAAAGTGGGCTGAAATTTTGAAAAATCAGTTTTTCAGATGGGAACGTTGTAGCCCTTGAAAAGACGCGTCGATCGAGTATTTGATAATTCCTCTCCAATAATATCTTCACCCAAAAAAAATGGTTGAAGTATCAAAAGAAAAATGGTTTATTGAATAACTCAAAAACAATCGATTTTTCGGGGATTGCTTAAATGTACGAAATGTGGAGAATAACATTCTCTATATTTTCGTTTGTGTGGACCACCCTTCAATTTTGCTTTTTCCAACTCCTCTCGGGGGTTGAAAATTCAAAATGAAATTCTGGGAAAACTGTTCACCGGAAATAAAGAGATACGAGTTTGGCGTTGTGGACAAAAATGTAGCTGAGGGTTCAAGCTACAAATTGTTCAACAGCGGCGAATTCGTGCCGTCAATAGTTTTCCCAGAATGTCATTTTGAATTTTCAACCCCCGAGAATGTTTGGAAAATCAAAATTCAAGCGTGGTCCATAGAAACGAAAATTTAGAGAAAATTATTCTCTACATTTCGTACGTTTAAGCGATTCCCGAATAATCGATTGTTTCTGAGTTATTCAATGAACAATTTTTTTTTGGTATATGAACAATTTTTTTGGGGGTGAAGATATTATCGGAGAGTGATGATGAAATAATCGATCAACGCGTGTTTTCAAGGGCTACACCATTCACCATTTGAACAAAAACTGTACGAAATGTTCCTAAAGCGTTATTGAATCAAAACTGATTTTTCAAAACGTCACCCCACTTTTCCACCCCCAAAATGAACTTCCACGACTTCGCGCTGTGGACAAAACTAAAGCCCGGATTTTTCTGCACATTTTGTCTCACGGTGCCGACCTCGTAGGAGTTGTAGTTAGGCATCAATCCACCCCTAAAAATCTTCATCCCATAAAAAAACCTGCATCCCGATTTTTAGGCAAACTTGGATGTAGCACCCGCGGCACCTACAGAACCACCTGTCAAAAAACTGGCCTTCTTCTTATTCTTTCGATTACGCTGTACTAATAATAAATATTTTCTTCACAGAACGTTTATAATCTGAGCAATCACGTGCGTCGTCATCAAAATTTCCATGCATCTAGCGACGCTGGACAACCGCGGAATTTTATATGCGAGAGACATCAGAAGCGTTATTTCTTCGGTAGAGACTCCATCGATCATGTCGACTTTGACGAATTTTTACCTCCCCCGCCGAGCTTGGATTTTCACGATTATACGAGACAATTTCCGCGAGACCTGACGACTCAAACGGTGAATAAATATACATACATATTGTACATATGTGCATGCGTACATGTCTTTCGCACGACTCGCCAGCGAGGACTTTGCTTTCTCCAGGCCTCGATTTCTCTTACTCGTGAATAAGATTGTCCGCATATGACATGCATGAATATTTACAAGCTTGAACGAGCTCCGAATTCATCGTGGATTCGAGCTGTACTATAAGGTGATTAAATTTTCGTTCGAAAAAAAGCCCATTTCCAATATTTAATTTTCTAGAAGCTTTATTGTCCTCGATTGAATGATTGCGTTTCACACCTGTTGTTGTTTGGATTTTTAACGCCCTGGTTGGCGCAGGTCAGCACCACCGCGGATGTTCTTCAAGACGAGTCGAGTCCGAGTATTCAGCACGAATTTGTAACCTTCGACCTCGAGGTACCTTTTCCATCGCCACCTGCCCCGCCCGTCAGAAGCGCCGAATGGCCCCATGAAACCTTCAGGCGTACTACCCCCGTCTGATACAGCGTCAGGTAAAAGCTCACCTTTACCACGATCATTTTCATCGTTTTCAATTTTCGCTGCTTTGTCATTACTAAGTGCCATCTGCTGGTATTATCAATGACATCAATTTGAAACGCGAATGACTGTCTCAAAAATTACCAATGGAAAAAACCAACAAATACCAATGGCTAAATAACAATACAAATCTTTTGCATTGATACTTTTCGTGAATAAATCTATTTCTATTTACGCTCGCATTTTTTCAACTAAATATTGAATACTAAAAAACCTAATAAGGGAGATTGTACTCACTTACCGCTACTTCGAAATACCAGGATAAATAATGTTATTGGAAAAATTAGACAATTTTTTTAAATAAAATCTAGTTACGACTGCCAACGTTTTTGGTTCATTTAAAAAAATGAGTATTTTCATAAATTATAAGGAGTACAACTTTGCGGCGACCGTTTTTTTCAAAAGTTTAAGGCTTTATTATAAAAAAGTGGCTACATATTTTTTAATCAAAGTACTGCCCGTCGCTAGCTACGATCTCGGCCCATCTTTCAGGTAGCATTCGAATCCCGCGTCGATAAAAGTCTTGGTCTTTGGAGGCAATCCAGGAATCGACCCAATTTTTGACTTCTTCGTAAGTACCGAAGTGCTGGTCAGCCAAATCGTGTGCCATTGACCGGAACAAGTGATAGTCGGAAGGGGCAATGTCTGGAGAGTACGGCGGGTGGGATAAAACCTCCCATTTCAGCGTTTCCAAGTACTTTTTCACGACATTTGCAACATGGGGTCAGGCATTGTCATGCTGCAGTATCACCTTGTCATGTCTTTCGTTGAATTGTGGCCGTTTCTCTTTGAGTGCCTTACTCAAGCGCATCAACTGACGTCGGTAGAGTTCCCCTGTGATGGTTTCGGATGGTTTGAGCAGCTCATAGTACACAACGCCCAGCTGGTCCCACCAGATACACAGCATCACTTTGGATCCGTGAATATTCGGTTTGGGCGTCGATGACGGAATATGACCAGGCAGTTCCCATGGTTTTCGGCGTTTAGGATTATCGTAGTGAACCCACTTTTCATCTCCAGTCACAATCCGGTGCAAAAATCCCTTCCTTTGTTGTCTTTGGAGCAGTTGTTCACAGGTGAAAAATCGGCGCTCGATGTCTCTCGGCTTCAACTCATGCGGGACCCAGTTTCCTTGCTTTTGGATCATACCCATATCCCGGAGACCTTTTGAAACTGCTTGCTGGGCTACTCCTAACGTCTCGGCGAGTTCCTCTTGAGTTTGGCACGAATCCTGGTCCAGCAAGGTCTTCAATTCTGCGTCTTCAAAAACTTTCTGCCTTCCGCCACCATGCTTGTTCTCGACCTCAAAATCTCCACTTTTGAAGCGTTGAAACCACCGCCGACACGTTTTCTCACTAATAGAATCCTCCCCGTAAGCATCTACAAGCAAACGGTGGGCCTCAGCCGCAAACTTGATGTTGAAGAAGTAAATCATAACCTCCCGCAAATGCTGAGAATTCGGTTCGTAGGTTGCCATGTTTGAGTGCCTATAACTTTATAATGTATACACGTATCCGTTAGCTTTTTTAAATTGTTTACATTGGCAGAGCCTCTAGTTTAAAATGCCACTTTTTTTATTGAGCTAGGGCCACTACTTCGGCCGCAGTGGCTCTCTAAGTAAAACGGTCACTGCAAAGTTGTACTCCTTATGCTCCTGTACACATACATAATGGACAGTACTCTCAGCGGAAAATATCCTTTAAACTTTTTGACACGGCGCTTGCAGGTACGCCAAGCTGGTGGAGTATCACGCGTGTGAATCGAGCGACGATAAAACAGACAGTGAGGTTGAAGACTTAACGATACCAGGGGAAGAAATTACGAAAAGAAAAACGAGCTGGTGCTGCGACGATGAGAAAGCTTGTTTGATCGATTCGCCATCTTTCAACGACGGAATAATCGAAGCAGCGATTAAAAAATTACTGCCAGAGATACAATGACGACCGATTTGTTCCGTCAAATTCGACGAAAGAGAAGAGCAATTAATTTTTCCCATTTAGTCACTGCCACGGAAGGAAGAGTTGGTGAAAAAAATAACGGGTACTGAAAACTCACGGTTTTCGCTAAGAGCGAAGACTTTTTTTCTTACGTGAGTATTCCCAAAGCAAAAGAGTTAAAAAGCGGGGTGATATTTATGATATATATATTCGAATAGGTATTAAATTATAGAAAATGAATATGACAATTTTCTCATTTTATATTGAACGATGGACATTTCTTTAACGAGTTGATTTTTTTTCGTTGCTTTTCGAAGCCGCTTCAAATGTCGATAAATGTTATGAGACTGCTATATTTAACGACTAGTAATAGTTACTTGGAGAAATCTCGCTGTATACAACTTTGAAGAAAAAAAAACGGACATTTTTCATATCGAAAGCGTAGAATTTGGATATATTTCATAACTGAAAGTACTTTTTGCCAATTATGGTCAATACTTACGGCGAAGCAAACGTCACTCATTTACTCTGAATTTTGAAAATGATCTAGCATATTCGTATATTATCTTTGATTTTCATATACAGGATGTGCTAGAACTGATGGTAGTCCCTGAAATGAGGGATTGGGGGTGAAATTCTGAGTCGATTGATACACCCTGAATTATTATTAATTTTTGAACGCGGGCCAATCAGGTGCGCCGTATGGTCCAGCGTACGTCGGTGAGCGATACGCGCCCGTAGTGGTGCCGGTAAGTGCTCCCGCCAGCCGCCGCCACACGCGTGTATCGCTCACCGATGTACGCTGGCTCATCGGACGCACCTGATTGGCCCGCCTTTAAAAATTATTAATAATTCAGGGGTTGATCTGAGACGCATACATACTTATATCAATCGACTCAGAATTTCACCCCCAACCCCCCATTTCAGGGACTACCATCAGTTCTGGGACACCCTGTATATGTGTGTATATCAAGCTGTATATGAATGTTGCAGAAGTTTTTTAGTACTTTAATATTTTTAAGGAAAAATGAGTATGAATGTTCGTGTGTGTGTGTGTGTGTGTGTGTGTGTGTGTGTGTGTGTGTGTGTGTGTGTGTGTGTGTGTGTGTGTGTGTGTGTGTGTGTGTGTGTGTGTGTGTGTGTGTGTGTGTGTGTGTGTGTGTGTGTGTGTGTGTGTGTGTGTGTGTGTGTGTGTGTGTGTGTGTGTGTGTGTGTGTGTGTGTGTGTGTGTGTGTGTGTGTGTGTGTGTGTGTGTGTGTGTGTGTGTGTGTGTGTGTGTGTGTGTGTGTGTGTGTGTGTGTGTGTGTGTGTGTGTGTGTGTGTGTGTGTGTGTGTGTGTGTGTGTGTGTGTGTGTGTGTGTGTGTGTGTGTGTGTGTGTGTGTGTGTGTGTGTGTGTGTGTGTGTGTGTGTGTGTGTGTGTGTGTGTGTGTGTGTGTGTGTGTGTGTGTGTGTGTGTGTGTGTGTGTGTGTGTGTGTGTGTGTGTGTGTGTGTGTGTGTGTGTGTGTGTGTGTGTGTGTGTGTGTGTGTGTGTGTGTGTGTGTGTGTGTGTGTGTGTGTGTGTGTGTGTGTGTGTGTGTGTGTGTGTGTGTGTGTGTGTGTGTGTGTGTGTGTGTGTGTGTGTGTGTGTGTGTGTGTGTGTGTGTGTGTGTGTGTGTGTGTGTGTGTGTGTGTGTGTGTGTGTGTGTGTGTGTGTGTGTGTGTGTGTGTGTGTGTGTGTGTGTGTGTGTGTGTGTGTGTGTGTGTGTGTGTGTGTGTGTGTGTGTGTGTGTGTGTGTGTGTGTGTGTGTGTGTGTGTGTGTGTGTGTGTGTGTGTGTGTGTGTGTGTGTGTGTGTGTGTGTGTGTGTGTGTGTGTGTGTGTGTGTGTGTGTGTGTGTGTGTGTGTGTGTGTGTGTGTGTGTGTGTGTGTGTGTGTGTGTGTGTGTGTGTGTGTGTGTGTGTGTGTGTGTGTGTGTGTGTGTGTGTGTGTGTGTGTGTGTGTGTGTGTGTGTGTGTGTGTGTGTGTGTGTGTGTGTGTGTGTGTGTGTGTGTGTGTGTGTGTGTGTGTGTGTGTGTGTGTGTGTGTGTGTGTGTGTGTGTGTGTGTGTGTGTGTGTGTGTGTGTGTGTGTGTGTGTGTGTGTGTGTGTGTGTGTGTGTGTGTGTGTGTGTGTGTGTGTGTGTGTGTGTGTGTGTGTGTGTGTGTGTGTGTGTGTGTGTGTGTGTGTGTGTGTGTGTGTGTGTGTGTGTGTGTGTGTGTGTGTGTGTGTGTGTGTGAGGGTGTTTGTACCCACGCACACATACTTCATTTGGCAATATCGGATTGAGAATTTTTATTTTCACGAAGTAAACGTCATAATACAGGCATGAACACTACTTTGAGCGAGTAACAATTAGAATTCTCTGCAAGTGAAATTATACCAGTTATTTTAAGAATCGAATGAAAATATACGAATTTTTGTTTATATCTGGATCAATTATTTTTCTATCGCTACAATTAAGGCGCCGAGGACAACTAATCATACTTATTTTACCGAAAATTACGTCCGGCCCGATTTTTCTCATTATTATTTACCGTAAGCTATAAATATGTGTACATATCTATAAACATAAACAAATGTATACCGTACGATGTATCGTAAATTCCCGAACGAAACGACAGATCAGCTGCCGTTTTTGTTTTTCAATCTGTCTTTCTTTTTATATTCCGATAGTAGCTTCGAGAATAACCGATTTGAAAAAATAAGGTGAAGTGTAATAAAATATCAGAGAACAAAAAAGTGAAGGTTCTAGGCCTGTTGATTTTTCCTGAAATTCTCTGTAATGTACCCTCTGCGCACTCCATACATATATGTCACTTTATTACGTACATGTAATATATAATAATAATGAAAAGCGAAAAAAAAACGTCAAGCACTTTTTATTACGTTTTATAAGTACGATTCGCTTTTAATCCGTAATCATACCTTTGTACTTTGTAAGAAGATGAAGCGTTTAGCCCGAATACCCAGTACCGGTACTGACTGTATCATATTGTTGTTTCTTCTTCCGCTTATTCCGCATTACATACGTGAATAATAATACAATAAATGGGGTAAATGCCCAACGCGTGCGCACAACCATTCATACTCCTCAATTTATTGGTACATACAATGTTATGAATTGGAAATTGGCCTTTACACATTAGTACGAGTAAAAACAATGTTACTTTTAAAAATATTTATTTACAAGTGTCTTTTGATCGGTCGTGGGCGCTTCAATGCTCCACTTACGTTATACCACCGTTACGGTGGATATTATCGAGCGAGGCAATGACAAACCTTACAATTTAAATATACGTAATATCAGCTGAATAAAAAATAGGGCGAGAGAGCAAAAAATGTACATTTTCGTTTAACGACCAATTATCGTTGGCTCGTCCGCCATTGCGATTTCCTCGGTCGGGGCTTTGTCGCGCTTTCGCTTTTTGGAAAAAATAATGAAGCAACAACCGGCCAACAAATTGCCGAGAAAGACGAACCAAGCGAGAACGAGAGAATAATCGTACTCGAGAATTGCATCCTTAGGAAAAGTCTGATGAATGTGTTTGCTCTCGTACTCAACGGATGAGAGGACAACCTGAATAACCACCATCGTACAAGCAGCTGAAACAAAACGAAATTGTCTGCTTAATTTGCATTTCATATTTGAGCGAGGACACCACTGCCCAATTTCGACCGCTTTCTTTGGAATTTTTTTTAAGAAAGGAATAACATACATGGTCGAAAGAACTTTTAGGCTTTATTAGGGATGGAGTGAAGTTAAAACAAAATTATTCGTTAAAAGAATATAAAATTTAATCCGGGAATTAAGAGTGAAATGTTTTCGTTAATTAAATATATTAGTTTTGACAGTCAAGTACAGGGGAAAATTAAAGAATAATGACAACAAAAAAGAGACGACTCTGAAAAAAGGGTTCGTTTTTCGACCATAATTTTCAGATATACAGTGATATATTTTTTACCTTTTTTAATTAGTCGAAAAAGCGCTTGTCATTGACTGTTGAAGCCATCTAAGGAGCTGCAGTTAAAATTTCAAGCCGATTGGACGAAAACATGCTCATGAGATTTCAAAAACATTGTTAAGAGAAAAACGTGTTTGGGGTTTGAGTTGAATGACAGACGCTACGGCTGATGATTTTTTTTCGTAATCTAATGACACCTATTGGTATAAAATATAAGTATTTTCAGGCGGTAATTTTTCCCGGTGTGGCATCGCCGGGGCCGGGTTCAAATTCCGAACTTTGAATGATCAGAACGCTCAAAACTCCGAAAGATCACTACCCCGAAAGATCAAAACTGCGAAAGAATTTTACACGAAAGACCAAAACTTCGAAAATCTGTACACAGTGACAATAATCCGGCTATGGAGGTTTTTAAAGTTTCAAAATTTTCAATAAACCGACGAATTATTTCAAGAATTTTTGTATTATTAAGAAGTGATTTTACGTCAATTTTGATATTTGTCTAGACAATGTTATACGTTCTACATCATTTACAGTAAACTGTATGGATACTTTCGCTGGCATGATCTTGACGAACCTTGTAATTTCGGAACAGTAAAATTAGGTATTTTAAACCGTAGGCGCATTCAAAGTTCGGAATTTTAACCCAGCCCTCATGTCAAGATCATGCCAGCGAAAGTCTATACAGTTGACTGTAAATGATGTAGAACGTTTAACATTGTCTAGACAAATTTCAAAACTGACGCAAAATCGCTTCTTAATAAAAGAAATTTTGAAATAATTCGTCGATTTATTGAAAATTTTGAAACTTTTAAAACTTCCATAGCCCAATTATTTTGACGGTATTCAGATTTTCGGAGTTTTGGTAATTCGTGTAAGATTCTTTCGGAGTTTTGGTCTTTCGGAGTTTTGAGCATTCTGATTATTCAAAGGCCGGAATTTCCACCCGACCCCATCTTGAATTTCGGAATATTAAAATTCGGAATTTTCAACTGTCGGAGCATTCAAAGTTCGGAATTTCAACCCGGGCCCGCATCGCCGAGGACGCTTTTCAACGCTCAGAGACTCCCCTCAAAAATGGCTCAAAAACCACTTTAAAACTGTTTTTTTTTCAGCTATAATCAAATAAGCATCATATTTCTGCAGGTTCAAAGGATTTAAAAAATTTTTTTCCAAAAAAACGATTTTTCGAAAATTTTACAGTGGTGTCCTCCCTTAATTCATCCTATTTTGTACAAAATTCTATCATTATCTTGACCCATTCGAGTTTGTATTCAATCTGAACTGAACTCATGTATATTTGGTAAATATTCGGAAGTGCCACTCCTGTCAGAATCGAGCTGATTTTTTTGGTGTGGTTTCTTACAGTTAAAAAACATATTTAATATTATTATGGCAGCGCATGAACAATCACAATGTCCATAAATATTTCTTTAAAGATTTTTATTCGTCGATCTTTGGAACTTTTTTTCAAGATTTCTAAAAGAAATATCCTGTTCGTTCAAAATACAATAGACATACAAACTATTTTGACAATTCATTATAAAATTGCTGGATAGCATCGAAGATAGCGTGTACGTTCACTGTGCGCGGTGAAAACTCGATGAAATAAAAATTCCGAATATTTGCGTATATTTTCCACCATTGTGTATAGAAAAAAATATCGCGAAATTAAACGATTTTTTAGAAGAAATGTCTATTATTTTTCGTATTAATTTTTTTGTACTTGTTTTATTATGATACAAAGATATTTTTATTATATCAGACTTGCAAAAAAGGAGTAGATTAAAGAAGGAAATATTCCGACAAAAATCTTGCTTAAACTATTTCACGGATAAAAAGTTGACTACAAATCGTATAACAATAGTGAAACGTTGACATCCCATAATTAGATGTGCATCTTCGAAGAATAACACAACTCAACGCCAGTAAAATCGATATTAGCCGATATACTCACCACTAATGAAGTGGATACCACCAGCCAGTCGTTTGAACATGTATCGAGGATTTCGAAAAGTATAGATGGAGAAGCTAAAACCCATCAACATGACGAACATGCTGATCAGAGCGAAGGATACTTCGGTCCTCGCGTAGCCTGCCGATGAAGATTACTCATTAATCATATCCGGCAAAAACGCTTTTAAACGAAATTGAAATGGACGGATAAAAAACTTAATCACAAAATTCAAAAAAATATCATTCAGACAAATTAGAATGTAGAAAAATAATAAGTAACTTGGACAATTGGCTTAAAAAAAAAGAGAATTACACGCATTATATTTTTTTTAAATAATTCTTTCAACTTACTGAGGACGGTGTCATCCTGGTAAATTTTCGGATGATCAGGGAACATGTCCTTCTCTATGCACTCATCTGAAATCCAATATTATACCGTCTGCAAAGTTCTCTGAAATATATTTGTAATAATAATTTTAAGAAAAAAAAAAACATTTTTATTGTCATGAAATTTCGAAGGACTCACAGTACGAAACTAAGCTCCTCGGGTTTGTCGAATTGTCGTCCGACGGTACGAGGCCTTCGATGCAACCCTTCCATAATCCCTGGTTCCTGTAGACGAGCATTCTTCCGGGTTTTCCCGCGTCACCGAGTGGCAAACCCTTTTCAGGTAGCGGTGCCTCAACGGTGAACCAATGATCGGTGCCAATCGCTATTGCCCATATGCAAACTGAGAGTCCAACGAGGATCGTACATCCCAGTAGGACTCGCCTTTCAAACACGATCTATATGAAATCGCGAAGATGAATTTGACAATGAATCCTGTTAAATGCAAGTTTTTATGTGAGATTTATCTTGAAAATGTTAGGTATTTCGATTTTTAGCGTTTTTATTCATCTGAGAACCCACTAAAAAGCTAGATTAATATTTTTCAAATCTTGGAATTTCGGTATCTACAAAATTATTTGTACGGTTTTTACATGAAGTACTTATCGCGAGAAACCGAAAAAATAGAAAGGTTGAAAAAAAAAGTTCGTAAACCTCGGACAGTTTTCGTTATGAGCACAATTCTGCAATTGGAGAAACAAAATAGAACTGTTGAAGAGGTTCAATAAAAATTCGACAGGTACTTCGACGCATTGAATTTTTGTTTCCAGATGAAGAGACGGAAATGCAGGGTAAAGTCGATCGAAAAGTAAGTTTTGGAATAAAATTGACATTGCAGAGGGTTTACAAAAAGAGCGAGCGAAAGAGAAATCGAGAAGAGACGTACGAAAGCAGAGACGAGGAAAGTTCTCATTGCTATGAAGCTGTTTGCCAACGACGCTGGAACCACTTCCCAGGCTATGCGAGCATAAAAGCTCCTGAGGGAAATCGAATAACACGGAATAGGAAGCGAAAAAACTAAAAGGTTCTGTAGCAGCTCGTAACAGACATGAAAATCATCGTGTATGTGGTGCCATACTCGCCAAAGTAGTTTTGCAAAAATAAAAAGTCGACGTAAACCTTACTACCAATCGTGAACAATGATTACTAGACTGGATAACGGTTACGACTATTGAATAGAAGTGACGATTATTGAAACGTTTATTTTAAGTAGAAAAGTTAATATTGCCTCACTAACTTACATAGTTAGTATTAATTATCTTTCTTCATTAGTAAGAGGGAGGACTATTTAAATGTTCCAAAAATTCTTCCCACTTGTGTTTGAAAAAAAGTTCTTTCATCAACGTTTCAGATATTTTGAGTTTCTTTCGAAATTTTTTCATAGTTTCGCGAAACTTGTCCCGCCGTCGATCATTTTTGTCAAATAGCATTGCTGATATTATTCTCGGCGGCTCTTGTCACAGAGAATGCGATAATTTCTGAAATTACTCACCTGATTGTACAAGGCTTTCATACGGCTCGCCATATTGTCTTTTTCCTCAGCGTTCGAACGAGAAAAAAAACCTGTGTATTTCCCGTCCCTTTTTGACTCACCGTTTAAAACTATACGAAATTATCTTGTTACGCAGTTTCAGTCAAATTATTATTATTATTATTTACAGGGATGAGTAAACTGTTTCTTCAAACTTAAATCGTTGTATTGATAACCGAGTTTAATTTTTATATTGATTGAATACCTGATTTTCGAGTATACATTTTTTATATCGGTAGTATTGAATTAATTTTTGGAATATCGAAGGACTTCGAGAACACTTTTAAAAAAATGATTGACCGTTTTTTCACTGCCGACTGATTTTGTTAAGAATATTTACTTCGCTGTTTTATCAAATATATTTACAATTATGAGTTTTTAATCAATCGAATCGGTCCATTGTCACTTTTTCACTTTCGTTGGTGGATTTAAGGAAATGGTGCTTTATTGATTACTCACTGAACGCTACAATGTACGTTTCTGTACGCGTTTGAATTATTCACTTTTGATGTTTGACGCTTTTTTTAAATCATTAAACGAAAGTATAATTGAGCATCGTTGCAGATATTTTGTCCATCGGTATTTCACGCGTACGGAAAAATCATAGTTCGTCGGGACTACCGAAAATGAATAGAAATCTTGAGAGAGATTCTCTCGTCGATCGGTCTAACATTGCTCATCGATTGTTATTGCAATCTTGGGGCGATTTTCGATTCCGCACTAAATATGTAAATCGATTTGATCACATTTTCGTGCCGATATTTTCCTACTTGGCACAAACTTTTGCAATAGAAATGACGATCCATCGGTTTTCAAGCGTTTTTGGAAATCATTTCGATTACAACGATACACGACACTTTCTGTTTGCACTGTGAAGGCAAACTTTCTTCTTCCACAATTTGTGTCGCCAGCTTTTCTCAGTCTTTGCCGTCTGAATACGAATCCAAATAACACTGTTTACACACTTGTGTCTCTGAAGAATTTTCGTATCCGTGTTCACATTAGTTTACATAATTCTCTTGGATGTTGCGGTCGAGGAGTCGTAACGCTTCAATATATATTTCGGTCCCTCAGTTTGTCGAATGTTCGTTTGCCTGGTGAATGCTCCAAGATGGGAAGAAGAAAAAGTCGCAGAAAACGTGGAAGACGAACAAGCCCCGTTATAATAATCGCGCCAACAAGAGAAGACAGGCGAGCGCTTCGTTCCACCTTAATCGACTCGTAGAAAATGTTTCTTTCTGAAGTCAAAAAGCGAAAAATGGTAAATTTTATAAGAGAAAGATAGAAAGACAAAGATTGAAAAAGAAAGATATTTTTTATCTGTTTCGCACAATCGTCGAATTCTAAATTATAAATAATTTGTTTTTCTCTATTTATACTGGAGTAAAGAAAAACAACCAGTGAATGGCAGATATATATTTCTTTGTGCCGAAAGATGTTTAAGAAGAAAGTCACATACACTGTCGGTTATAATTGGGACGTGGAAAAAGCTCAGATAGTATTTTTATCTCTCCTTTAACGGAATGTTATGAAAAGAGAGAAAGACAGGGTTGGAGAGCGGGCTTTGAAACACCCACGAGGGGGCGAATAATCGTTGACACGTGAATGATGAAACTTTTTTCTCTTCGCGTTTAACACACCCTCCTTGCCACACTCTATTGATATATGTATATCGCACGCGCCCACACATATAAGCCTCTTCGATGATAATTAATCATCCGTAAAACAACTGGAGCGTTAATATGTGATGTGCTCCCTCATTCCATGTTTATTTTAAGTACATGGTCTTACTCAGCTGACTTAACCACGATAAAACAAAGTGCATCATCCACTTAAGGGGCTATACCAGTGTGACACTTTCAAAAAATCTATTTTGTTTTTGCCATTTTCGACAGTTTATACTTTCAAGAATATCCTGTAAAAAAAATGTCAAGGCCGTATCTCGAATCATTTTATCTTACAAAAATAAAACCATTTATAGGCATTTTAGCCATTTATAGCCATTTATAGACCATTTTATAGACAACAAAACAGACTTTTTTTCATAACTACGCCATTTTGTTAGATTTAGATATTATTCGAAAAATCCTACGTCATTGTACAGGAAATACCTTCCAGTTTAACGATATTTTTTCCTTTTTCGGTTTTAGCTACTCAATCGGCCAGAATGATGTCAGCAGTGGAGGAACTTTTTTTTGGCGCCTCCGAAGGCAGCGCGTAAGTCGCGTGGATCTCAATATTTTTCTACGAAAAAATTATGTAATGTAGGTCAAATATAGCCAAATATATTCCAAATTTTCCGAAACATTTAATTGAGTACTTTTCTTCCGAAAAATTCCGGAAAATCACCCAAATTTTCAGCGTTCACACTGGTATAGCCCCTTAAAGCCACATTTGTATTCTGAACTCTACGATCTAACGGACTGCTCTAAGATTACCATTTTTTCCGAATATAAGTAACAAATAAAAAAATTACCCTGCACAGAACTTTATAATTTAAGGGGTATTCTCACTTTAGACGCTAAGAAAGGCTATTTTCATGCATTTTTTTGATAGGTTTATATTATAGATATTGATATAAAAGTTGTTACACTTAATAAATACACTTTCGAAATACATAAGAAAACAAAATTATTTATTTAAGACACTATTTATAAACGAAAGTGGTAGTTAAAAAATGTTCTAGAGAAATGGTAGGTCTGCGCTGTTGATGAAAGCTTGGAGATGGATCATCCGAAACAAAAAAATCAAACGGTTTTAGATTCAGTATGTTAATGGCTATAGGGCATATCATACTATTTTTGGCATATGCAAAGATAACCAAATGGCGGATATTTTTCGAAAAAACATGAAAAATAGTGTTTTCCACCATTTTGGCAAAAAAAATAGTAAATATCAAAATTTAAAAAAATCCTTGATATGCGCTATAGCTATAGTTGTAAAGAATATGTGGTTAAAATTTCATAAGGATCGGTTTAGTAGTATCGAAGATTTTATCAACAAGCCGTCGAAAAACGTTGTTTCGAGAAAAACGCGTTCAAAGTTTGTTTGGGTTACATAAATACATTGAATTTTTTTTACGTATTTCGAAAGTGTATTTATTAAGTGCAACAACTTTTATATTAATATCTATAATATAAACCTATCAAAAAAATTCATGAAAATAGCCTTTTTTAGCGTCTAAAGTGAGAAGACTCCTTAAGGAAAACTGGTTTTCTTTTCTAGCAGTTGCAAAAAATCTTGATAAATGACTCACTATGTATGCCTAATAATAAGTGGAGCCTTTTATCCATAAGATCGATTTGATCTTTTAGCGTTCGCGAATAGACCGATATGTCTTTGTCGATGCAACAGAAGAAAGAGACTGGCCTCTGCTAGTCACCCGCCCGCGGTTTAATACTACATTGTCGCTGCCGCTACTCTAGATATGCACATGGATGTGTGCGTGTGTGTGTACGACTAGCTCTTCTTGCTCTTAGAGTTCGAAATTCTTCGGACAACTAAGCAACAATGCGCGACTGTAAGATTGCATCTAAACGGTGCTGAAGACGCATTACTTTAAAAATATTGCGCGGCTACGATTGCAGATATACAAATAGTGTGGAATTGTTGAGTGAAAAGTGCTACGTGTGCCAACGAGACCGAGAGATAATCAGACTTAAGAGGCCTTCCCACTTTAGACGCTAAAAAAGGCTATTTTCGTGACTTTTTTCATAGGTTTATATTATAGATATTGATATAAAAGTTGTTACACTTAATAAATACACTTTCGAAATACATTTTTAAAAAATTCATGTATTTTTGTAACCCAAACAAACTTTAAACGCGTTTTTCTCGAAACAACGTTTTTCGACGGCTTGTTGATAAAATCTTCGAAACTACTGAATCTATCCTTATGAAATTTTAACCACATATTCTTTACAACTATAGCTATAGCGCATGTCAAGGTTTTTTAAAAATGTTGACATTCACTATTTTTTGCCGAAAACCGTGAAAATATACGTTTTTTTTTGTTTTTTGTTTTTTTTGTTTTTTTTTTTTTTCGAAAAATGTCCGCCATTTCATTATTTTTGCTTTGTTTCGGATGTTCCATCCCCGAGATTTCATCAACAGCGCAGACCTACAATTTTTTAGGACATTTTTTAGAACTATCATTTTCATCATTTTCAAGAACTACCATTTTCGTCTATAAGTAGTGACTTAAATAAATACTTTTTTTAAATGTAATTCGAAAGTGTATTTATTAAATGTAATAACTTTTATATCAATATCTATAACATAAACCTATAAAATAAATTCATGAAAATAGTCTTCTAGAATAGAATAGATCTAAAGTGAGAAGACCTCTTAAAAAACAACATCGACTCCGAAGCACGCGAAACTCTGGTAAAACGAGACAAACTGTATCGTCGAGGATATTTATGTAGGTGAAAAAAAAATTCAATTCAAGAGCATTTATTCCGAACGGTTCCATCCAATTTTTCAAGCGGGTTTCGCGTTTTTTTTGTTCTCGAAGTCACCAAGACTTTACTTTCATCCTCGAAAGACTACAAGCACATAACGATCGCGGCAAAACAAAAGACGATTCGACATACAGTTGCCTCACTTTTGGAGCAAGAACAAATGTGCGAGAGAAATAATGGATGGGATCCAAGACAATTGGGGTCAGTTGATATATCTGAGGCTGAATGTCCCAGGCATGGGAGAAAAGCTGAGGTAGCGATACGAATACATTAAAGGGACACACGGGAGGCCATTTTTCTTATGGAGGATTATCCAGCAGAGTTCCTCTCTATATACCTAATGCAATCCTCATCCAAATGGGCGCACTTGAACTATTTCATAAAGGATGGAACTTTCGAACGAGGGCGTTTTCCCGAGTAAATTTGTGATCGATTGTTTAGAAAAGAAATCATACGGTACGTAAATGCAATTCGACATTTTCATCTACTTTGGATTATTTCCATTACCGTGGATCGGGGTTACTTTGATACAAACTTCGTTTTTTTTTAAATTCAAATTAAGAAGTTCTTGAACGCGACCGAAAGTTTTTTTTTGCGGTTGGCAAGCCTATCTCTATATGTCATCACTTAGATGCAGCACGAACGAATGGGTTTAAGTGACCGTAAAAATATAAAAAACGTAAGTAATGTATTTAAACTATTCTTTATGCTCGAATAACTTAAAAAATAACTTGTTGAATGCTGCTATGACATGTTTTCGGTGACAATGACCTTGTCGATTGTTTATTAAACTACACCATTATGCTTTGTTGTATGGCATAACCTCAAAAACGTATTTTTTGTTTCATTGGGGTGTCTTTGATCACTTCGACGGGGTAACATCGATCACTGATCAATTTCACCCTACCCATTATCTTTATTGCTAGTCTCGGAGTGTTCCCAGAGATTTTCGTCTTTTGATAATTTTTTAAATAGTATGTTAAAAAAAGTTCTTGATGTGTTCGGTAGGAACATTTTTTAACCGACAATCCTGCAACTCTGTACCAAATCACACTAATTGTAAGACAAAAAATATCAAATTGTTATTTGATATTTTCTTTTCTCGTTGTCAGTCGTAAATTGTAAGGCAAAACGTATCATATTGTTATTTGATATTTTTTGTCTTACAATTAGTGTGGTTCGGTACGTGACCTAGTGTGAAACATATTCCTAATGAAACCAATGTGATCTCGTTTTGTGATTTAGATACCTAGGTAGACATAAATATTACAACGTGTTTTTGCTAGTTTTTTAACGATTCAATGTTTATGGATGTGTTACCGCATAAATAAATATAAAATACCAGTTGTTTATCAATAAAGTTGATTTTGAAAAGTAAAGATGTAATATTTGTTCGATCAAAGTAACCCGAAAATAATAAAAATCGTTGTAACTTTCTATCCCGTTGATCGTTTTTTCTTCATTAGGAAAAATGCTCCTTTATGGGCTTACTTCCGATTCTCATTGAGGAAAAAGGGGGTAGAAAAGTAACCTCATTCTTAATATAACTTCGATCACGATTATTTTTTTTCTCTTTCTTAAAATGTTTTAAATTGTAATTTGGAAGATAAAAAGACTAATAGGAATTGATGTTCCCATAAAAAAAAATGTCTTGCGATATTATTTGAAGAATTATATTGAGATTCATTTCAAACTTGATAAAAGTAATCACAATCCACGGTACATGTATTCTACATAATTTCTATATTAATGATTATATATTTTTCTCTTCTACTTAAGATCTATCATGTTGTCATAAAAATGCGAATAATTGCTCTGCCCAAAAACCGCGCCGTTGACGTCAAATGGATCGGATGTACGAACAATTAATATTCAGACCGTACAGAGGTATACTACGTGGCACAAATGAGCGAGGAAAAAATTATGGAGGGTGAACACGAGATGAAAAGACCACAATATCCATACATATAGGACAGGGACTAAGGGGACTCGTTTTATGGGGCGTTGTTACGGAAGCTTCCAATGGGAAAGCATAGGCGATGTGTAGCACCGTCCCCGTTGAGTTTTTTTATGACGCGCACACACACACACACACGATCGACTGAGACGAATGAGAGGAAGTTTCGTGTGTCAGTTGTCCGCTCGTCAGCGTTCAACTATTCCTCTCCTCCGACGGCTAAGAATAGGCGATCTTTCTTTCTCTTATTAAAATCTTTCCTCTCTATACCGTACATGCGCAATTTGTATGACGACAGAATAAAAAGAATCGTTATATTAATGAACACGAAAAAAGAAATATATTTTTTGATGACGCTTCAAAAAGGGCCAACTTGTGCGATGATACATACTACATATGATCTTGAACTTGACATATGTCGAAACCTTACCCTGAATTACCGACAGTCTTTTAAAGAAGGAGCTGTCACGAGGCGTTGAAGGATCATGAAGCTCTGAAGCTGCCTGTTTCTACCACCAGCATAAGTCATCGTGTATTTACACAAATAGAACTCTGGTACACGTTGTTATGACATTTCTAGACATTGAGTTCTCTGCCCGTTGGTAGACAATAGAAGAACCTTGTACTAACTTCCGTGCTTCCCTCCCCCAATATTTCCGACCTAATGACGTACTAGAACTACCAGCCTCGACTCAACGAAGGGTTACGGAATTGTTCATCTAAACATACGCCCACAAGTATATAACGATGTCATGTCAAGTAAACGAGAGAAAAGGAATGAGAAATGGAGATCGAGCGGGGCAGAGAAAGAGCGCGAGAGAGAGAGAGAGAGAGAGAGAGGGAGAACAGTGACGGTTTGGTCTTCGCTGCATAGTATGCAACTGAGCTTCGTGACGTCAATGGTCCATGGTATGAACATCGGGTATTCTATGCCAGCTAGATCAGTATATCCTGACCACCCAGAAATTCTACTATTTTTTTCTAAACTGCTTCAAGTCTCCGAGTAGATGAATATTAATTGTACCATTTTTTCGCTACGTAACTATTTTTTTATATGGGTTATTTTCCCGAAATGATCCCTCCGCAGGACAACGACATTTGTGAACAAAAATATTAAATTTCTTCATAAAAAAATTGCAGTTGACTTCAGTTGTAATCGATATAATATAATTGCTTATGGATCACACTGATTTTTCAGTTTTTAGAGATTTACCATGATCGAAAAAAAGTAGGGCCAGAGGAATGATGCAAACCTTTTCCGACCAAGTTTTTATTGGCTTATTGATATCTTCTTCTCCTTTTTCTATGAGTATTGATCTCGCTCTTTTTGCATCAACTTCTTTCTTCCTACAGAATCCTGTTGAAGACTTTCGTATCTCCGTTTTTAGCTCCTCTTTTCAAGTTTCTTTTTAAAAGTTTTTCAAGTTCAAATTTAAAAGTTATGTTCCTAATTGCATTTCGCAGAGAAGTACGTACGGAATTTCTGATTTATCGAAAACTTTTCATTTTATGAGCAGTTTATGAGCAGTTATAACGAAATTTTTCACTGAAAGTTCATTTCTTAAGTCCAAATACCTACAACTTTTGAATAGAACAATTTTTTTTTAATTCCGTAGGTCCTTCTCTAGATATTCTAATGTAGATTGACGAGAATTTTTGTTTTTTGTTCTAGGTAAAAAACTGTGGATGCTAAATGTCACGTTGCGGAACGCCTAAAAAAAGATAACAAAAGAAAATATTAGTAGTCCGCCATTTTGTACATCGAAAAAAAATATATATATATTTTCTAACAGCTTGATATTCATACTAAATAGATGTGTAATTAATTTTATGAGTGAATCACTTTTTCATACTAAAAAAATGGTTAAATTCACACATGATTTTATACCTGTTACTCTGGCCTAATCCCTTACGAGAATTATTTGTATGTACCAGGTTTGTAAGTATGAAACCGGAATTTGCCCATAGGTGGCGCTAGATGTCGATGCAGTTACCGACACATCACGTCAGCGGTGTCTTGTTATTGTATTGATATCCGACAAAGATTTCCAACTCACAATAACACGAGTTTCATTCAGTAGCATTAGTTTATTAGCGATAAATATGTCGAGTTTTGTGCCAACAAATTACGATTTGCCGACAGCACTACTTTTCTGTTTTCATCTGAAGAAAACCGCAGCCGAATCGCATCGAATGCTTGTGGAGGCGTTTGGTGAGCATGCTCTCGGTAAAACACAGTGTTTCGAGTGGTTCAAACGGTTCAAAAGTGGCGATTTTGACGTGAGGAACGAAGAACGTGGAAGACCACCGAAAAAGTTTGAAGACGCTGACCTGCAAGCCTTGTTGGACGAAGACGACGCTCAAACACAACAACAACTGGCGGATCAGTTAAAGGTGACCCGAGAAGCCATCTCGAGTTATTTGTAGCATATCATTACAATAAACGTGTTTTTTCTGTACAAAAATTCCGGTTTCATACTTACACACCTGGTAACCTCATGCATTTCCACACATGCGTAACCAAGACGGTGTCACTCGTCTGGCACATCTAATATGTTTCTGGATCTCAGACGTTGGGAGGAACCTAGAGGAATAATGCCAGAGGAATGACGATTAAAGGGTCTTGTCACTTTAGACGCTAAAAAAGGCTATTTTCATCAATTTTTTTGATAGGTTTATATTATAGATATTTATATAAAAGTTGTTACACTTAATAAATACACTTTCAAAATACATTTTAAAAAATTATTTATTTATTTAAGTCACTATTTATAGACGAAAATGGTAGTAAAAAATGTCCTAAAAAAATTGCAGTTCTGCGCTGTTGATGAAATCTCGGAAATGGATCATCCGAAGCAAAGAAATCATACAGTTTTAGATTCAGTATGTTAATGGCTGTAGCGCATATCATACGATTTTTTTATATATGCAAAAATAACAAAATGACGGACATTTTTCGAAAAAAACGTGTTTTTTCACCGTTTTTGGCAAAATAAAATAGTAAATATCGAAATTTAAAAAAATCCTTGATGTGCGCTATAGCTATAGTTGTAAAGAATATGTGATTAAAATTTCATGAGGATCGCTTCAGTAGTTTCGAAGATTTTATCAACAAGCCGTCGAAAAACGTTGTTTCGAGAAAGACGCGTGTAAAGTTTGTTTGGGTTACATAAATACATTAAATTTTTTGAAAATATATTTCGAAAGTGTATTTATTAAGTGTAACAACATTTATATCAATATCTATAATGTAAACCTATCAAAAAAATGCATGAAAATAGCCTTTTTTAGCGTCTAAAGTGAGAAGACCCCTTAAATATGCTACGTTTTTCAAAATCTGGTGGTGAGTAGGCGTCTAAAAGTTCCACGTGAACAGGTAAAGAGTGACTTATTTAATTGAAAAATGACACAGTTAAGAATGACCATAATAATGACTCCCTCGCCTGTGACACCACCTCATAACATGCAAGGTCTGTAGAAAAAAACGTAAGCCACAAAAATATTTCAATACAATCACTCGCTTCGAAAAAGTAGATGCACTGCTCTGGAAAGCATGATCAGCTACCACCACTCGTCACGCAATATATGAACTGATTTACAGCTCTCCAGAGGAATGATTGAGAGAACGGTTACCAAATTTCGTTCCTTATTGTGAGATACCTCCGCTCATTATTTTTTATTATTTTTCAGGGAGGATTTAAACAAACTTCCAATGGTTTCAAGGAATATTTTTTTTCTGATGTTTTTTAATGTTTAGCTTGCCAGTGTATATGAAGTCTGGATAGTTACACTCCACAGGAATGATTTGTATACTCAAAATGCAGAAAAAAACGGATTAAAACGTTTTTTCTGCACAAATCTGTTTTGTAGGAACATTTCAAAATATTTCAAACTTTTGGGTTCCAAAAAAAATCTAGAAAGTAATCGAATAGCATTTATTTTTTAAAAGTCCGGTTACTTGCAAAATGATCATTTCGGGAAAATCACCCATATATCTGTCTTTCACTAACATCCAGAGCAGATTCGTGGAAATCTTTTTTTTTAGTTTCAAGTTCACGCATATCATCGCATTTGACATGGAATTCGTCTTAGACTTGGTTCATGTCAGCACAACAGAACAGTGATATATTCGATGAATCAACAAATGTCAAATGCTGTAAACATTTTGTACACAAAGAATATCGTACGGGCTGATGAATTTCGACGCGTTTTTTTTGTCGGTGGCTCCGTTTAATCTTCCTCACTGACAATTCGTCTTCGTCCTAGGGACGAATAGCTGTTTCACTCTCACGGCATCCCTGTGGCGTTTAATCACAAACAGCTAGGCCTCGAGTGACACGCGGTTTATTTGATGTTCCAAATCTCTTTCCGGTACATCCACTATTAGCCCCACTGAGCTAAAATTGCCGATCGGCTCAAGCTTTTACGATATTTCGAGATCGGTATACGAATCTCCGACTATCATGCTGAGCGCTCGCCATCATCGGGCAGAAACAATCATCTGAAGGGAAAAAGGAAAATTATAAATTGCTCTAAGTACACCCCTTTGCGAGAGAGGAAAAACACAGTTTATTCATTTTATTTAGCGGATGAACAACATTTTGCGAAAAGCTTTAATTTGAAAATCCATTTGCCCAGTAGCCCCCGAGACACTATCGGATGAGGTAAGGAAATAGGATACCTATCGAAAGGCGCCTATCCAAATGAAAAGAAATCGATATTTTTTTTCTCTATTTTGTTCGGCAATATAGAAAGAATGTTGGGTCAAAATGCAAGTGAACATTTCAAGCCAATTTCTTAAGCTTTAACGATGTTTGGATAAAGTTTCACGCCCCTCCCCCCCTCCGATCGAAATTTTGCCCAAACCTTCTTTTCAATATTTTCAGACAACCCCTAAAGAGATTTTGGGCGACTCGCAATAGTTTTCAAGATATTGAATTTGAAAATTTTTTTTGGTAAGGTTCCGAAACGTCACCCCCTCCCGATCGAGCTGAAATTATGCACAAACTTTCCTTTAAGGAGTGAGATGCAGTCAAAATTTCAAAACAATCGATTTTTTAAAAACATTTTCTTGAAGTATGTTTCGAAAATATTCCCTGAAAATTTCAAGTCAATCATATGAATAGTTTCCGGGATATCCCACAATTAGTGAAGGGGCCACGTCTATTCTCAACGTATAGACGTGGCTGACAAACGCGCAAACCATAATACCCGGGAAGGCAGAATGCTTCGAAGACAACAACAAATTGATATTTTGGAAACTTCCACATCGGCAGAAGCCCTATTGTATGAGCCAGGAATTGATGATTCGATGTAAGTAATTTTTTAATTAGTATTTCTATACATAAATCAAGTGTAAAATTAGAAAGCTCTTTCAGAAATTTTCAAAAATGTATTACTCAAAAACTATGAAGTTCAGCAAAATTTTATAAAGAATACTTTCGTCTTAAAATTGCTCAAAACGTATTTAAAAAAATTCATCCCGAAAAACTTTATTTTTTTGAAAAATTGTTTCAACAGTTGGCTATAAACAATTGAATACTCGACTTTTCAGCAAAAAATTGTGATATTCGGATTCAGCGGATCAAAATACAGAGAAAAAAGTTTAGCTTCATCCATTGAGCTCAAAATTTTACGAACATATAATACCGTGTCCAAATCGAAAAACTTTAAACGCGTATTTCTCGAAACTATGTTTTTCAAGTCGGTGATCACTATAATTAAAAAATCACTCGATGGATTTTGACGAAATTTAGTGTGCTTATTGATAGCATTAAAAACTAGTGCTTAATCGAAGGATTTTAATTTTTGTTGAAAATTTTCTATTTTTTTAAACAATAAACGAGCGATTTTTTGGTCAAAAATCGAAAATTATCTGTCGGAAGCCGCTAGTTTGTTAATTAAAAAAAAAAAGTTTCTATTAAAGACTAGATTTATTATTAAACTAATGATTGTTTCTTGGTTTTTCTTATTTCAGATGATCCAGTAAAATTTTATGATGGTCACCGCAAAGCACTACATGCCCAACGGGGTCCGACAAAGATGGCGATATTTTGATGAATAATCAATATTTTTTTTTGCAAATTTGTACAAGTCAAGTTGAAATATAACATAAAAAGTCTGTGTAACCACGTTTGTAAAACAAACTTAATTACTATTTTAAAAAACAATTATTGAAAGTGCTCGTTTCTTCTCGCCTCTGACTGCATCTCACTCCTTAAATATTTTAAGGCCACCCCTGTAAGGATTTTTAGCGACTCGCTTTAGTTTTCAAGATATCGAATGTTTAAGTTTTTCTTAACGCGCGCCGACTATATCTATTCTCTGCTACGTCTCCGTTCATACCTATATATGTCCTCGCGCTCTCGCTTTTCTCCAAACAAAAATACTCAAACAAACAAACCCAAACCCAAAAACCATTGCGCGTCCCCAAAAATCCCTTTAGGGGTTGTCTTAGAATATTAAAAGGAAGATTTGTGTAAAATTTCAGCTCGATCGGAAGGGCGGGGTGGGGGTTTCGGACCCTTACCCCGATGTTTTTCTCGAAACAGCTCTTTTTTATGACCCCCTACTGTTGAAATAATGGACTGATTCGATTAATTCCATTTTTTCCCAATCGCAATCACCAATCACGGGTGCCATAATTGTCGGTTTGAAGTTAGGGTGTTTTTTGTAAACAAATATTTGTACCGGAAAAGGCCATTTTCGAAGCTGAATGTTCCAACAAGATGTGTACTATGGAACCATGTATTTCCTGCAATGTTTCGAACACATTTAATTTCCATGACTACAGCTTAACGGGAGAAATACACCTAGATGGTCGAGGTCGAGGATTTAGAAGCTATGAACATTCCGTCGACCGTAGAAGACCTACACTATGGGCCTGGTATCGATGATTCCATGCAAGTTGACAAATTTAATGATTTATTAATTCCCAAATTTTCAAACCCGTTATCTCAAAACCACGTTTTTCAAATCGGTACCCAAAATTTCTCGAAAACCAATGAACCAATTGCGTTGAGGTTTTTTGTGGTTATTCTATACACCATTATCTAGTACTTGTCATATGATTTTTTTCCGTTACATAGTTTTTGTTTTATAGGCAAACTAATCACTAATTTTTGGCGGTAAAATCCCTATTTATGTTCAAACGACCGCCATTTTGTCATAAATCGATATTTTTAAAATCGGCTATGACAAGTACTAGATTATAGTATCTAATTTAATAATCTTTTTGGTTTTTTTTCAGATGATTTTTGCAGAAACGCCAGTGGGTACCGTATACGCAGATTTTTTTACAACGCTCCAAGGATCATACAATATCCTTGTGTATTTTTGATATTTTTAAATAAAGAAAATTAAAACCCCAATCCGAAATTTCAAATAGTTTTCCTTGAAAAAATTCACAAAAATGACCTTTTTTCCGACTCCTAGGTGTACCATATATCTCCTCTTAATATAGTTTTTTAAAGATAGTGTGTAGTTAAAATATCTGTGAATCAAAGCCGAAAGCTTTCACTTCGATGACTAGCATCGATTTTGCAAAAAAAATCAAAACCCGCATTTTTCGGCCGATTTGACTGGAGTGTAGCCCTTAAATAATCCAATGGAGTAATCCAATAAAAAATGTACACCAATTGTTAATATTAATTCCTACTAATTATTACACCTTTCAGTGTCTTTATGCCTATCAATTCGTCATAAGAGCTACCGCAGTCTTGCCTGACGAGTATTCTGTTTTAATTTTACTTGAAAATATCGGAAATTCAGAAAGATATAATTTTTTAGTGAAAAGGTGTATTTTTTGACAAATTGACCTATTCGCGATTTTTTTAAACATGTTGTCATTTGAATTTTGACATACCAACTTTTCACACATGTTCTAGAATGTTCAAAGTATTTTCTAGAATTTTTTCAATCCCGATCGGACTGATAGTTTTCAGACAGCAACCATTTGGAACTTAGCCGGATGAATTTTACCCAGAGTGACCATGATCTTATTCTACCGAAGTGTAACCACGAAGAGTTGAACGAAAAAAACCAAAAATGTTATGAGCATGGATAAAATATTAATTTTTATCATATAAGGAACGTTATTTTATACGTTAATTATTGAAATACAAGGGAGACGAGAACCACGAAGAAGAAAGTGAAAGAGATTGTTTTTCGAATCTCTGCGAAGAAAGACGCGCAGTCTCCCGATCTCTATTTCGGTAGAGCAAGCATCTTTTTTCTTTCTATCCACTCGTTCTTTTTCGGTCTATCCTCTTTTTTTTATCTCGATGATATTTTGGACGACGCAGCTTTCGTTCGTTCTCCGCTCTTTTTACCCAGCAGTATATACACTCGGTGCAGCAAACGTGTGGCTTTCGTCGTTCACGTTTTTTTCTTTCTTTACCGAGGGTTGTCCAATACATTAGTGCCGGGGCAAGTAAAAATCTACCGCGTAATACAATGGTGACAAAACTGACGTCGAGATCACGCGACGTACACACTCTCGACGCAGCACATTTCCATTACATCGTAAATTATTACTAAATATCGTGAAAGGGATAACACGACTCTAGGATTTTGGAAAAAACTTTTTTTTGCTTAAAAAAATACTTTGGGGTTATAAAAACAATATGCAATTGGTTCTGTAGCTAATTTTTTTTTTTTTTGAAAGGTTCAATTTTCGATTTTGCCGCAGCGCCTCGGACTTCTTTCAGGCGCCTCGTACAACTTTAAACGCGTTTTTCTCGAAACCACTTTTTTCAAACTAAGAGGACGGATTACTCGAACACCGCTGCATGGATCGGTTTGAAATTTTGATAGTAACTTCATAATTACATTCTCTATGGGAGTACGTAGCCGTTTTTTGATTCAATGTAAACTTTTTTTTTATAAACAATTTATTGCTCATTTTTTGGGCAAAAAATCAATTTATTTATTTCAATGTGCGCCATTTTGTCAAAATTTGATTTAAAAAAATCCGTAAGTAGTCCCATAGCTAATAATATATAGATTATAATTTTTTTGGTTTTTGTTCCAGGTCTTGTACTTTACGAGAAGACCGTCCTCCCGGGAAGCTATTTGTAAAAAACACGTTTTTGAAGATGGGCTTTGTCGCCGCTATTTTGTATGAAAATTATAATATATTTTTTTCTATTATACTATTACTATTATACTATATAGTATTTCTAATACTATTCTATAATCCTATTCATTCTCTCATACTCCCAAAATAAATTGTCAAAGTTAGGCCTTATTTTCTGCTGCTAGAGTGGTGTTATCTCTTAATCATACGTAAAAGACACTTCCATTAATTTTGACGCTCCATATACAGGATGTCCCAGAACTGATGGTAGTCCCTAAAATGGGGGGTTGGGGGTGAAATTCTGAGTCGATTGTTATAAGTATGTATGGGTCTCAGATCAACTTCTGAATTATTATTAATTTTTAAAGGCAGGCCAATCAGGTGCGCCCGATGAGCCAGCGTACGTCAGTGAGCGATACGCGCGTGTGTGATGGCTGGCGGGAACACCTGATTGGCTCGCCTTTAAAAATGAATAATAATTCAGGGGTTGATCTGAGACCAAAACATACTTATATCAATCGACTCAGAATTTCACCCCCAACCCCCTATTTCAGCGACTACCATCAGTTCTGGGACATCCTGTGGATATTTGTTTTAATGTTATTTTGAAACTTGGTTGTTAAAATTCTCAAATTTCATGAAATTACAATTGCTATTCCGAATTGTCAGAGACTTTTGTGATTAAAGATTACAAATTTCTGCTTAGCAATTGCCGATCCTGTATTTTGGTATAGGCAGAAAATAACGGAAGTATTGGAACTGCTCGAGATCTTTCTTTCTCACACGATAATATTACGCGTGTCTCACGTCAATGATGGCTCGAGTACCAGTCAATGGAGAGGCGTTGAATGAATTTTCCTTGCGAAATATCACCCTCTTCATCTTTCTGAGTAATTACTCAATTCTCTATACAGCCTCTCGAGATCTATTTTTTACCTCGCTCTTATCGTGAATGCTCGTATTCTTAGGTCGAGTTTTTCGCCCGTACGGATGGAAAGCTCGCGGAAAATCGATCAACGAAATAAACTCGTATCTATTCTATTATCCAGATACGTTTTCCCTTCATATTTATTCTTAAAACTTATTGCTCGTCTGTGCAAATCGGATTTTTTCGTGATACGTGAAATCATTCGGAATAAATACAAGCGAGTTTTGTCCATATTTTCATATTTAGGTCATATACCGTTCCCGATGATATTGGGTAAAATCGATGAATATTTTTAGTTTTTGGGACCCTTAGCAGAGATCCGCGAAAACATCAGTTGTTGGTTTTACTAAGATTTATAGTTTTGTTTTTGATATTAACGCGGTCCTCTAGTTTCTCGGCTGTTTTTTACGGCTTTTTCAATAATTTTTTACGAGCAAAGCATCGAAATAATCAATCTCATTGTTTTTGCATAATCTTTATTAACATTTAAATAAGCTTTACAAATTTTTTGAGGTCAAAATATATAATAGAATAAAAGTTATAGTGGCCGACAGGAAGACATCAAGTAAAAGAGGTGCTTGACGGTGACCAAGATTGCGGCTGTTCTGCTTATCTGAAATAAAAAAACCAAACGGTATTTTAATCTTCATATTTAAGACTAGCGATTGAACTAGAGTGCATTCTAAATTACAAAAATTGACTTTTTTATACACTTTTGAAAATTACATTCTATTTTTTACTCATTTTTTCTTAAGTTTTTCGCTCGTACAAAAAAAACTATCGAAGCAATCATGATAATCCTAGTTCAATCGCTGGCTTATAACATATTAAAGATGCTGTATAAATTTGAACAAGATCGGTGCAGTAGTTTCTGAAATATCGTGGTCACCGTTTCGAAAAATGGTGTTTCGAGAAAAACGCGTTTGAAAGTATACCTGCTCCGTATACCTGCTCCGTTCCAGGGCCGTAACTTGTGAACCACTTCGAATATCGAAAAATCCTTTGGCACACATTTTCTACACATGTTGTAGATGTGATTTATGCATGAAAAAAAAAATCGATTTTTTCGACCCGAGAAACTAGAGGCCGCCTTAAATGTTCAATAGAGTAAAATACCCAAACATAAAATAATTTTAAACAAAACAATGGTTAAGGGGTCAGGCTACTGTGAAAATGACGAACTCTCGTTCGTCGCATGAGGCGACTCAAATTGAAGAGGAAGGTCCAACATATGGTGCAGGAATCGCAGTATGAAGATGAACTTATCATTAGAACGATAGAACTGCTAGTAAAACTTTAAACGTGTTTTTCTAGAAACTATGATTTTCACAACGGTGTACACGATTTCTCGACATCCAATAAACGGATTTACTTGAAATTTGGTACACTTATTCAATGTAATCGTAGTTTAGTCTTGACCGCTTCGTTTCTTCTTAACATTTTTTTTTTCGTTAGTTAATCACCACGATGATGTCAATTATCCTCGAAAAATCGAAAACAAAATTCCAATTTTTTTTTCAAGATTGAAACACGATAACAAAGAAAGCTCGGTCGAGTCTTAGCCAATTTTATTATCTATTTTAAGAAAAAGCTCGTTTTTTGTTGTTGCAGATCAACCCGGTAGCCAAAATCAAGTACACCGTTGAGCTCCTCACGTTCGAAGGCCCTTCACGAGATTGTTTTCAAGTTCTTGAACTATTGATATTTTTTAATGCAATTTCGTACACAACTTTATTAAGGGAACTTCTCACTTTAAACGCTAAAAAAGGCTATTTTCATGATTTTTTGATAGGTTTATATTATAGATATTGATATTAAAGTTGTTACACTTAAGGGAAGGTTCTGCCTTGTTGAGCCAAAAAAAGCTCGATTTTTCACCAATTTTTTATGCGAAAAGTATTAAAGATCGAATGTTGATATTTGGTATGTTGACTAAGCGGTCTTTATTGAACATTAAAATACTTTTTAAAGTTTGACAAAACATAGTGGTGGGAGTGGGAGGAGCCACGTATGCCGGTGCGCGGGCGATGACATTCTTCACTTGCGGAAGTCCTAAGACCTCGGACAGGTGAACTGAAGCAAAAAAATCAAACATATTTTTACTTTCTACAATATTGTGTATAAGTTGACCTAGAATCAAGAAGACAAATCGAAAAATAAAAAAATAGTGAGCGATTGGAAGGAAGTTTGTTTTTTTTTCCAAAAAAATTCGCACTTTTGCTCACTATTTTTTATTTTTTTTCTTGATTCTAGGTCAACTTATACACAATATTGTATAAAGCAAAAATATGTTTGATTTTTTTTCTTCAGATCACCTGTCCGGGACTTGGGACTTCCGCAAGCGCAGAACGTCATCGCACGCGCACCGACATACGTGGCTCCTCCCACTCCCGCCACCGTGTTTTATCGAACTTTATAAAATATTTTGATGTTCAATAAAGACCACTTAGTCAACATACCAAATATCAACATTCTATATTTAATACTTTTCGCATAAAAAATTGGTGAAAAATCAAACATTTTTTGGCCCAACAAGGCAGACCTTCTCTTAATAAATACACTTTCGAAATTACATTAAATTTTTTTTTAAATGTATTTATGTAACTCAAACGAACTTTAAACGCGTTTTTCTCGAAACAAGGTTTTTCGACGGCTTGTTGATAAAATCTTCGAAACTACTGAACCGATCCTTATGAAATTTTAACCACTTATTTTTTTACAACTATAGCTATAGCGTATATCAAGGTTTTTTTAAATTCCGACATTTACTATTTTTCGCCAAAAACGGTAAAAAACACGTTTTTTTTAATGCCCACCATTTGGTTATTTTTACATATATCAAAAATCGAATGATATGCGCTATAGCCATTAACATACTGAGTCTAAAACCGTTTGGTTTTTTTGTTTCGGATGATCCATCTCCGAGATTTCATCAACAGCGCAGACCTATAAATTTTTTAGGACATTTTTTTAACTACAGGGTGCGCCAGAGAAACTTACTTATATGAAAAAATTCCCGCGCGGTGAGTTGGGCGGGTAGAGGGGCGAGAGGGGGCGCATCTGGAGGGGGAAGTTCCCAAGTTTGTTTCTCCCTCCAGTCAGTTGCCATCATGCTCTGGTCTAGAGAGCAGCGGGCCTTCGCAGTCGAGAGCTTCTTTTCTAACGGTCGCTCACTTGTTGCTACGCAACGTGCCTTCCGCGCTCGCTTTGAAATTCCTCCTTACAGACTCGTTCCTGGCCGTAATTCGATTCTGTCGTGGGTTAACTCATTTCGGGAGTGTGGAAGTGTCGCTAAACCCAGAAATGGACTTCAACGGACCATCAGAACTCCGGAAAATGTCGAAAGAGTGAGGCAGTCAGTTGTGCGTTCTCCCCGGCGTTCGGCTCGCAAACACGCAGCTGCTATGGGAATTTCTGACACCACTGTTCGACGAATTCTCCATGAAGACCTTCAATTTCATCCCTATAAATTGGCTGTTGTCCGACCGCCCCGACCGCCTCATCTCTCTCAGAGGCGATCTCCAATGGCCGGCACGCTCTCCAGATTTGACTCCATGCGATTTCTTTTTATGGGGTTATTTGAAATCTCTGGTTTATGTCGATCGACCACGGACCATAGCACACCTCAAGAACAACATTCGCGACGCCATTGCCAACATACCGTTTGATATGCTGCAAAGAGCGGATACGAATTTCAAAAATCGACTTCATCAGTGTATGCGCAATGGGGGTCGCCATTTATCCGATGTCATTTTCAAGACTGCATGAAAAAAAAATTGGGATATTGTATTCTCAAATAAAAAAAAATTTTAAACAATAATTGAAGTACTTTTGTTTTTATTGACCTTTCAAATAAGTAAGTTTCTCTGGCGCACCCTGTACCATTTTCTTCTATAAATAACGATTGGAATAAATAATTTTTTTTAATATATTTCGAAATTGTATTTATTAAGTGTCACAACTTTTCTATCAATATCTATAATATCAACCGTACAAAAAAAATTATGAAAATAGCCTTTTTAGCGTCTAAAGTGAGAAGACCCCTTAATGTAGATACAAATAAATGTCCAAACGATTTTTCGATCATCTTATTCCTTAAATTTTTTTTTTTTTCAATAACCTTCCTTTTCGTGACGTCACAGTAGCCGAACTCCTTAACTTGCCATTCCCACGATTTTTTCCTATCAATGATTCTTCTTTACTTCTAAAAGTCCAAATTCAATAGGCAATTTCCTGAAATTTTTAATTTGCACAACATGAAGCGATTCAAGCGCAGATATACAAACGTTTGGAATAAACGCTTCGCGAATATTTCTCCGATTTTTGGTCATTTACGGTCGAATCGAGATGTTGACACGATTTTTCGGTGACTCGAGTCTTTTTTTCGCGTGTTTTTTGGTTATCGTCGTGTCGCGTCATCCACGCCACCAGGACAAAATACGATAGAAGACGGCTCAAGGGATCCCGGCGTCTCGTGTTTGCCCAGACTTTTTGGTTTCGAGCCAAAATTCCTTTCGAAATTATGGTCTGCCCCCGCCGTCGGCCACCACACTTATATGTACGACTTCAACGGATCTCCTCTTCAATATGTGTGCACGATATTTATATACGTACATTATTCTATCGCGTACGTGTATTTATTTACTCGATTCTCTATCTCTGGCTTGTCTTTGATATTTAGCAAATGTACGTATGTACAGCATTTGGCTTTGCGAGATTATCGCTGTACGCAGTTCGCACCTATTAAACGATTATGTCAAAGACAAAATTGCCAGTCGCGTCCTCGGTCTCAAGCACCGCGAAGTAAAACATTTTTTTCAATATATTCTATTAACATTTTTTAATTGCGACAAAACTGAATGGTGAAATTAAGCAATCAATACATTTTCCTCGATATGTTGATTTTAAGGGGGAATGTTGCATGGTATTTTTTTTAATCTTCAAAAATCAATCGTCAAAAACACGATAGTAAATGTTCTTGAAAATACAATAAAAAGTAATTTTTATTGCAAAATGTACCCACTTTTTGGGAAAATTCGATCTTTTTGTTTCAAAGCGATTCCATCGATTTTCAATATTTCTCACTTTTTCTTGGTTCATATACAGCGTATGGAAGAAAAATCTTCGTTGGTTTTTTTTTCAGATTAATCTCGCCGACGCTACGTGTCACGCCGCCTGACAACATCCGCCGCAACCCGTTTGAAGACCTTGCCATACCTTCACTATTTTTAAGATTGATAAAAAAAATACCGTGTAACAGCCAAAAGTAGTAATAATACACACCCTAAGTTTCAAAAACAGTGAAAAAATATTTTCTTAAAAATAAATCATGAAAATCAGCTACACGTTGCGATCATTCTACTACACATATCATCATTCTACTACACATTCACCTACAAGTTGCGATCATTTTACTCGTCATTGAAGTTTCGAGCTCACCCTTGGTTCACGTGACAACGAAGTTATTAAAAATTGAATTTGATTTTTTTCCCATTAATTCCATTAATCAACGTGAAGGTTCAAATTAAACTCAAAAACGTTACTCAGTCATCAAATATTGAAATGTTTCGTGCAAGCAGGCCTCTAACACATATATTTTTTTATATCAAACGATATAATCGAAACATAGACAACATTGGGAATTAGGGGCTTTGTTATTTCTGCGTTTTTCGCTTTGTTGCCGTATATGCGCGATAAATAAAATTGAGCGAGGGATCGTTACCGGTACTCCGTTAACAACGTCACAAATATTCTGAAAGATGTACAGAGAATGCGTGTCCGTCATGTCAACGTGAAAACGCCCATAAAACGGCGAGAGAGAGAGTGAGAAAGAGGGAGAGAGAGATCATAAATAATATGTTCAACGGTTCATCTCTATATATAGATATGTGTATCATCGAGAGACATCAGTTTCGAAGCCATATAAACGGACCAGTGAAGATGGACGCAACTAAAGTCAGAAATGTATGGCTGAATGTCTTTATGAGCTCGTCACAGAAGCTTCAACGACTCATTTCGAAAAATGACACTCCAAGTTCGATGTACATAGTTGCAGTATCATTTCTTGGATCCGAACATGGAGAGCCTCGTGCGATCTCGTCCGAAATTTTACGATGTGTCGAAAATAATAATTTCTCGAGAGCACAAAACGTGTGGCTCGCGACCTTGCCTCGCCAAACATTTTACAATACACGTATTAAACAAGTTTTTGTATTTGTTTTGCGAAATCTTGTTTTTTTTTTCGTCTACACACTTTCGTATAAAAACGTTACATCTGTTGAATTTGCATAAAAATCTCTTTCAATGATTTACTCAAAGTCATTGTCTTTCGAATGAGTTTTTCGTGCTGCAATGAGAAATATGATTTTTCAAAAATAATCTAAATACCATTGACTTATTTTCAAAGCTCTGGTCGAGCGTTTTTTTTTTACAAATTCGTTTTATTGGTATTTATGAGTTTATCAACATCATTTTTTATGTATTTTTTTCTCAATAATCTGACGCATAAAATTGCCGACCACTCCGCACTTCTGTCAAAAAGACGCTATTTCAAGACAATGCTAAGCTTAGGTACACGACGCTACCAAAGCATAATCTCAAAAAGACAAAGAGAATCACGCCTGGATCGTTATCTTCGAAAGTTAAATTGAATTAGGTGATTTTTATCACTATGATCTTATATTCATTGTTCATTCTCAATATTACTTTATTTCTTCATATACTCGTGGTCGGATAAAGGGCTTCGTGAATACTACCAATTTACAGTGCACAAGACCTATATGTGGCGATGACTAGAGTCGAGTCTGCATACGCCACGTGGATGATATATACAGGGTGTCCCTTTTATCTCTGCGACCCGAAATAACTCGATAATGATCGACGTCACAAAAAATGTTCCAGACAAAAGTTGTACGGTGTGAAGGGAGCCATCAAATGCGACCAATATTTTTTATTTCGGTGGAGGCGCTGGAGGTCACCTCCACTTCAAGGTCAGTATCGATGATACAAATCTAAATATTTCGTAATTTCTAAATATCTAGATATTTAGATTTGCATTCCACTTTAATAGGTGACCTTAAATGACCTTGAACGACTTTGACCCCCTAATATTTTTTATGCGGCTTGAGGTGCTTCACAAGATGGTTGAAAAAAAATGTACCATTCCATTTAAAAAAGTGGAGCCGACCTTCACTGTGCGTCAGCGCCTCCACCGAAATAAAAAAATTTGGTCGCATTTGATGGTCCCCTTCACACCATACAACTGTTGTCTGGAACATTTTTTTGTGACGTCGATAATTACCGACTTGTTTCGGGTGGCAGAAATAAGAGGGACACCTTGTATATTACGCAAAAAGAAAAACGAGGCTATTAGGAGCAGAGAGCAAAAGAAAGAGAGTGAGAGCGAGACGTTCAAAGACGCGCCGGAGATTATCGTCAAAATATTTAGCGTCTTTGCGAAATAGTGGCGTCTAATGTCCATAATATATGGCACTTTCCACATGAAGATCAACGGTTCTTCTGCTAAAAGAAATTCAGAAAACCTTCTTTGATCAAACACAGACACAAAACAATTTAAGATATTCAGTGGCTATCATTTTTGTGACAAAACCCACCGAAGCGTATTTTATTGATAAATCATGTAAATTATCTATATATCCATAACAATAATTTGGATGTGAAAAAAATCTTTGTTAGGTTTCTTCTTATTGAATTTTTATGCGGAATACACGAATGACGAGTCAGAGAAAAGCTGTTCTGTTTCGCGTGGAAAACATTACATCGCTTTTCTACTACCGTAAAAAAAAGATATGGGAGTGAAATTGTTTACTCATCTGGTAAAGTATCTCGAGTTGCATACACGAGCGAACGTTGCACAAATACTCTTCGATACTGCAGTGTATACATGAGTGCAGACAAATTTTCGTAGGTTATTCAATGTCCTGCATAAAAAGGACGAGTATCGTAAAACGGGGTTACTTTGAACAGGTTTTGGAAGTTTTTTGTAGGCAACTTTTTTTTGCTTCAATAGAGAAATGAGTCCTTTGGCTATCAAATGTATAAGAAAGTCAAGCCCCACCACCCCCCCCCCCCCCCCACTAATTTTATATTTTATTTCAAAAGTGTCAACGAACCTCGAATGTGGGGTTTCTTTGACAAGGCATTGAAATGCAACTTATGTCCAAGACAAAGGGCCACCGTGACATTATTTTGATTTAAAAAAATTGATATTTTATGTATTATACACTAAATTAAATGAAAAACGACTTTTTACAATCGAATTGTCATCTTTATTGAGGGAGGACCACCGTGACAGGCCGAAAAAAGGTCGTTTTTGCCGATTTTTTGTTGTCTACTGGATTATTTATTTGTGATTTGGAAAAAAGTTATGTTATTGAGCATACATTGAACTTATTTCGTGTTAATTTTAATTAAAAAATTTACACAAAAATAAGAAAAAATGATTTTCTCAGAACCACGTTTTGGAAATCAGCACGCAGCAGAACTCGGAGAATTTTCGTCGAATCGACTTAAAATTTTTACTGTGGCTTCTTGGATTGATTTAACAGTCAAGTACGAGCGCTTTTTTTATTAAGGGGCCAGGCCACTTTGAAAATTTCAAAAAATCGAAAGCAAGCAATACTCGAAGAAATCGACGATGATGAGAAATCAGAAGGGATTTTGTACGGTGCAGGAATTGCCGATTGAGTTTAGGTAACAGTTGTTCATAGTATAAACTTCAAACGCATTTTCTCGAAACAACGTTTTCAAAATCTAACTCCATCGTATCTCTAAAAGTAATAAACCGATTCTCTTAAAATTTGAACCACATATTGTAAACATGATTCGCAACAAGATGACCCTCGATGGTTTTAAAATTTTGATTTTTACGAGGGTCATTTTGTAGCTGGTGTCATACTGAATCTAATGGACTTTGATTTTTTTGTTTCAGACAAGCCGTTGCCGAGTTGTGATGGAGCTACCTAGCCCACCTATTTTTGAGGCGTTACGTTAAACCATAGTTTTTTGTACTTAAAAATGAATGAATTTTTTTTTAATGTATTTCAAGACTTTATTTATCAAGCCCAACAACTTTTATATTCATATCTTTTATAAAATCCTCAAAAAAAATCGCGAGATAGCCTTTTTTCGTGGCTCCAAAGTGGACTGGCCCTTTAATTGAAAATTGTACAAAATATATCACTTTTGATATGAAAATTATGGTCGAAAAAACGAACTTTTTTCAAAATCGTCACTATTTTTTTATTTTCCCTCCGTATTTGACTGCTAAAACTACTATAATTAACGAAAATATTTCTCTCTTAGTTCCGGGACTCAATTTACGACGGTTCTTCTGCGTGCCGCGGAGAGGGTTGACTGAAAACCAGTCGTGCGCCACCATTTTGTATTCTTTTGATAAATAAATTTTTGTTACATATTTCAATATATACCTTGTAAAACGTAAAAGTTCTCTTGACCATGTATTTTATTTCTTTTTTTAGAAATTCCAAAGAAAAGGGTCGAAAATGGGCAGGTACAGTGGTGTCTTCCCTTAAGGAAACATTTTACATAAAAATATCAAGTACCTAGGGTACTATTTTAGGCACTTAATCAGTCTTATAATTATGATTGAGATCAAGATCAACTTGAGCAACATTACAATCAACTTTAGCAGTATTGTAATTAACATGAACAACAAATTGTTATTCAAGTTTATTCCTTACCCGCCGCCCGTCACAGAAGGTCACGCGGGCTCGCTGCGCACACATTTAAACCGTATTTTGGCGCTGTGTTAAAGTAGCCCCGAAAACTGTCCATAAGAATGCAATTATCGTAATAGCAAAATCATTATGTGGCTTCTTACATGGCAAGGTGCCATTCTTGGCGCCTATTTTATTCGCAATTAGATTTTTTTTTAATTCCACTTCTCGACTGATCAGACTTAAGGGTGTTGGAAATTGTAGATAAAAGAAATTGAGAAGGTCAAGATCATCGATAAAAAAATAATTGATCATAAGATATTAACTTTGTCTGTGAGAGGATGATTTTTGGTCAGGGTTAAGGTCACAGTATAATTTTAAAAAAATCGATTTTTTTTCGCTAAAACGGTGCTTTATCATCATAAGAATAAGTTTCGATTTATAGCAATACATTTTTTTTCGCCGACTTTCAGCGTATAATTCGATTTATAGCAAGATATTTTTTTTCATCGTCTTTGAGCGTATAACGTAAGCCCACCTCTGGCATGGCCATGTAGTATGTAAAACTTTAAACACGGTTTTCTCGAAACAGTTTTTTTCCAATTGGCGTGACGAATAACTTCAACAATTTTCACTCGATTTACTTCAAATTTAAAAGTTATATTCCTAATTGCATTTCGCAGAGAAGTACGTCCGAAATTTCTGATTAATCGAAAATTTTTTATTTTATGAGCAGTTTTATACGAAAGTCTTTCACTGAAAATTGATTTCTTAAGTTCAAATACCTACAACTTTGAATAAAACAATATTTTTTAAATTCCGTACGTACTTCTCTAGGTATTCTTATGTAGATTGGCGAGAATTTGTGTTTTGTGTTCTAGGTAAAAAATTGTGGATGCCAAATGTCACGCCGCGGAGCGCCTAAAAAAAAGATAACAAAAGAAAATATTAGTACTCGGCAATTTTGTACATCGAAAAAAGAATATGTATGTTTTCTAACAGCTTGATATTCATACTAAATAGATATGTAATTAATTTTATGAGTGAATCACTTTTTCATATGAAAAAAAAAATGTTAAATTCGCACATGATTTCATACCCGTTACTGTGGCCTAACCCCTTAACTGAAACGCTTGTCACGTTGGCAAAGACTTTTCTCGGCAATCGTATAGTGGTATGTGAAATAAAGTCGAAAGTCCGATTGCGAGGGAGGGAATTCAGGTTTAATTGTTTTGCTAGTACACCCAACAGAGTTCACGTCGCTCCAAAATCCAAATATTTTTCTTACGCGATATAAATACAATGGATATCCAAAAATAGTGTACGAGAAAATCCCGGATCCTTGTTTCTCCCTGTCTCTGATTTCTCGGTTGAATATTTCGCGTAATTACGAGAGCGTGCGTTGTAAAGTGTCTTCGTTGATTTTTGGGTGGGAATAATAAACGTCTTTTCGAAGGTGCCCAAAAATTTTGTTGGCAAACTACGAGCTCTCAAGTTGTCTGAGAGCGCATTGTCTTTAAGTCACGTTCGCAGTTCTCGAATATAGAATTTACGGCGCGGGAGGAATTTTGGCCGAGCTCTAGCCTCTCGCAATGGACACGAGAAACTTTTTTCCTTCCGGCACATACAAAAAAAAATATTTTTACTTTTTCACATAGACGATTAGGAAATAAACGGAAACTTCCATTTTCTGTTTCAATTGCAAAGACATGTCATGAATAATTTATAAACAAGATATTACAGTTCGGTAAATTGTATTTTCGATTTTAAAAAACCTATACAAATGGAAAAAAAATCTAAATTTACATAATCTTGAAGCTGTACTCTTTCTGAATCAGCAGATATGTAGGGGAAAGCACTCGCAAAAAAAAACCTCGATTTATTGGAGTCACTCTCTCCCTATCACTGCCTCAGCTGCAGCCAATCATATTTTCGATTTGTTTCAAGCATTCCGCGATGTAGACAATTCAATGAATACTTATTTGGTAAAAATGAGTTATTGATTTAAACGTATAGGAGATATATTTAAATAAAAAATATCTCAATTTGCATAGAGGATGAATGTGTGTTTAAAATTCGAATATATCGTTATTTCGAACAAACAAAAATTATATTTGAATTGCCGGTATTTTCATTTACAGCCAGCAAAATAACCATATTTTCTTATATGTACATTTCACATTTATCTACATTGCTAACTATCCTCAATGGTAAAACATAAATAATATTTTATATTTCCAACATTTCGGTATACAAGGTGTCCCTCTTATCTCTGCTACCAGAAATAACTCGGTAATTATCGGCGTCACAAAAAAATGTTCTAGACAAAAGTTGTACGGTGTGAAGGGGGTCATCAAATGCCACCAATTTTTTTTATTTCGTTGGAGGCGCTGACGCACAGTGACGGTCACCTCCACGTTTTAAAATGGAATGGTACATTTTTTTTTCAATCATCTTGTGAAGCACCTCAAGCCGCATAAAAACATTAGGAGGTCAAAGTCGTTCAAGGTCATTCAAGGTCACCTATTAAAATGAAATGTAAATCTAAATATCTCGCATCACTACCAAATATTTGGTAGTGATTCGAGATATTTAGATTTATACCATCGATATTGACTTTAAAGTGGAGGTGACCTTCACTAGGCGTCAGCGCCTCCACCAAAATTTAAAAAGATTGGTCGCATTTGATGGCCGCCTTCTCACCGTACAACTTTTGTCTGGAATTTTTTTTTTGTGACGTCGATAATTACCGAGTTATTTCGGGTGGCAGAGAAAAGAGGGACACCCTCTGTACAAGAAATGTTCCCTATAGGGGGGTATCACACGATTCATAGTTTGCACACCTTTCGGAATGCACTTGACCGACCACGAACGATGATGCATAAAATACGTGGTGCACCTGTACGTTTCGAAGACTCGATTATATGTTCGCTCGGAGTGCAAATGGTCTGCGGGAGTAATCTCGGGACATGCGCCACACTCCGGACACAGAGCGAACTACTACGTCTATGAATTTGTCACCCAATTTAAATTTAAAGAAATCTAATCAGCTCCATTTCGTCTATACGACTAAAAAATTGTTTTCAGTACATAATACCAAATACCAAAATTGTTAAAAGCACAAAAATTGTTCATAATTAAACGATTTTTAATAGATCTCGGTTTGAAAGAATAAATATATCTAAATTAAATCTCTGGTATACCAGATCAAATTTTTTGTTTAATAGTTTTTTCGCGAAAATTTCTGCTAATTCAAATAAAAATAATCAACTAAGAGCATTTAGTTGATTTCAATAAATCTTTTTTATCAGTATGGCAGACGATTTTCTTTATTGGATTTCTCTGTTGAATAGACGCTTGTGTACTTTTCTTTATGTCATGTCTCAACAGGTATTAAATCTTTCCTGTCTTCAATATACATGTATTAGACCAGGCCAGTCGAAGATTCCCCTATCCGTCTATGCTTGATGCTGTGAAAACATTTATCGAACGAATTCGTAGCTCTATGGCGTAATTAAAGTTGCCCTGACGCAAGGTTTTTAGAGATTCGATTATATAATTTCAACACAAATCACTTTTTCCAAGAAATTTACACGGCACATATTTACTTATCCATCATTTTACGATCTTCTCGCTGCCGTGTGGAGGCGAGAAATTCTTTACGAAATTTCAGTATTCAGAGGGTCGGAAAATCAAATTCAAAAAATTCTCTTATCAGAAGTCTAAATGGGAATTCTGAAACGTAACATAATTACATCGGCACAATTTTTTTTATGACAATAAGTATATGTACTTACGAAAAAATATCTACTTAACCTGGCGAAATTGACCTCAAGGAAACCTCCAAAAATCGGAAAAAATTGACGAGCAAGCAATTTTCCGATATTTTCACGAATTTTTATTCCTCATTTGTAACCTTTCGGTAAGAATTTCCATCGTGCTGAGAAAAGTTGAACGCGCCAAAAAACCATCGCGAAGTTTCTCAAGATATCGCAACTATCGCGTATTTTCGCATAATCCATAAATTGCTCAGGAAAAGGGACAGCCCCGAGCCAGGCGGGGGTGATCTCGTCTTGTCTCATTTAGCACAGACGTATATGCGTGCCAATCTGTGGACAGCCATTTATCTTTTCCGCTGAAGTGTTCGCGGACAGCACGTCTTTCTTTTTAAACGAAAAGAGACGCGAAGAATATTTGTAATAATGACATGCTAGAGGCGATCAACTTAAAATCTTGTTAAAAGAGACATTGATATTTGGTGGAATAGAGGTACTGATATATACATTGAAACAATTGAACTATTGGCAAAGAGATATTGATGTGTGTAGAAACTATTTTCATACAACTTTACTCGAAGTTATTGAAGTTTCTCGATATCGCTCGTTTTATTCACCGATACGATGAGAATGGACATACATGCAGTAATATTGAAGCCGGCCGAAATCAACAAGTGGAATCGAAGTACCTATAGAAACATGTGTAGATGCGCGCGTGTGTGTGAGTGTGTATGCACACATACATCGATAATTCATGCGTGCGGGCACGCAGACACCATACGCATATATGTGTTGTTCACAGAGTTGTGAAAATAGTAATTTTAAAATAATGCATTACTCATTACTTTAAATAATGTGTATTGGATAAGTTCTCCATTACAAATTACAAAAGTAATGTGTAATGGATGTGTGTTTCATTACAAATGAGAAAAGTAACGTGCAATGAATGCATGTGCCATTACAAATTTCAAAAAGTAATGTGTAATGGTTGCATGATCCATTACAAAGTTTAAAAAGTAGTGTGTAATGGTTGCATGATCCATTACAAATTTCAAAAAGTAATGTGCAATGGTTGCATGATCCATTACAAATTTCAAAAAGTAATGAGTAATGGATGCACGTTCCATTACAAATTTTAAAAAGTAATTTGTAATGGATGCATGTTCGATTACAAATTACAATTGATAAAAAGTAATCTGTAGTGGAGAATATTCCATTACACATAACAAAATTGCCGTGCTTGCATTAGAAATTTGCACATTTGCTAAAAGTTGCTGTCTTATTATTTAATTTCGCTCACTAAAAGTTCTTTCAAGACTAATTCATTTTTTTTGCTTGAAACTCAATAATGCAGACGAAAAACGTTCAAATTAGAAGTTCGCACATTACTTTCACCTTGCTGTTTTACACAGACAAAGCTATCTACATGAAAAAGTCGATACTTTTAAAGACATGGACGAAGTTGCAAGCAAAAGCTGGTTACAAATAATGAAAAAAACTGCATATTGAAATTGATCTGATATGATATATTGTCTTGCATGATTTTTCGAAGTTTTGAGATATATAAGAATTTTTCGAGCATTAACATTGAAAACTGGAAAACAAATTCTTTTTATCACAAAGCTTCCTCTTTAAAAAAGCAAAAATTATGTGTAATGAATGCGTGCCTCATTGAGCATTGAAAAAGTAATATACCATGAATAAATGCAAAGAGCAATTACTATTATTATTATCAATTGATAATGGATATCGATTATAAAAGCAACGTGTAACAGATTACGCGTTGCAAACTTATAAAACTCCACTTCAAATTCAAATAGATCGAAATTGTTTGGTTTACTGAACAATCCATTCAAGGAGTTATAAATTTCAAACGATCTATATAGTTATCTGAAATAATAAAATAGGTATATCATGCAGAAACTATATAAAGCGACATGTTTTGTTTCAGTAACTTGTATTCATTTTTGTTATATTACTTATATTATTATTTACATCTTTTATTATTAGCTAGGTTACGTATATTTTATTAGAATGCTTATAATTGTGTTAAGTATAATTTGTTCCGCCTATTCTGCGGATTCGTGAGATACATGAAACATCATCTTAGCCACTTTTTTCTCTTTCTCTCTATCTTTTTCTCGCTTCTGTCGTTATAATTGTAACACGAGGTTTTTTTAACGGCCATATTTATTTTTCTAATGCACAAAACTCAATTTTGACCCCGGATTCTGAAAGAGTGCACATAAAAGTATGGGAGATCATGACTTTGTATTGAGAAGTAATTTTTTTTTGATGATACAAATCTGGCTTGTATAAACCTTTTTTTTGTGTTGTCGAGTTTTATGCAGAAGAAAAGCGAATTTACTTAAAACAAATTGCAATTAGCGAAATAAAATAATGAGATAGCAATGTGCAAATTTCTAATGTGAGCACGGCAATTTTTCTATTTGTGATGGAATATTCTCCGCTACGAATTACCTTATTGTAATTTTATTTTGTAATGAAGCACTCATTAATCATACATTACTTTTTCAATTTGTAATGGAACATGCGTCCATTACACATTACCTTTTGAAATTTGTAATGGATTAGGCAACCATTACACATTACTTTTTGTAATTTGTAACGGAACATGCATTTATTGCACATTACTTTTCTTATTTGTAATGGAACACACATCCATTACACATTACTTTTGTCATTTGTAATGGAACACACATCCATTACAAATTACTTTTGTCATTTGTAATGGAACATATGTCCATTACACATTACTTTTGTAATTTATAATGGAGCGTATATCCATTACACATTACTTTTGTAATTTGTAATGGAACATATATCCATTACACATTAATTTTGTAATTTGTAATGTATACAGTAATGCACTATCAAAATAATGCATTATTCACAACTCTGGTTGTTCATTATAATTAAAAAGATACTTATTAGTTGAAATATAATTCAGTCACTTGTTTTCACGATATTCAGTCACACGTCACGATCTTTACAGTGAATTCCATTCAAATTGAAGTAATGCAATTTAAGGGGTTAGGCTACGGTAAAATTTTTGAAAATCGATTATCGCTTGACGAAACTCAAATTGAAGAGTAAACTTATTATTACAACGATGTAACTAGTAAAACTTTAAACGCGTTTTTCTCGAAACTATGTCTTTCCAAACGGTGTACACGATTTCTCGACATGCAATGTTGATTGGAAATTTAGTGTAATGGCAGTTTAGTCTTGACCGACGTTTTTCTTTTCAACATTTTATTTTCATTACCTATTTACTATAATGATGTGATTCTTTCTAGGAAAATCGGAAAAAACGCAATTTTTTTATGATTAAACCACGATAAGAAGTAAAAGCTCGGTCAAGTCTTAGCTAATATAGTCGAACGTCGGTATATCGAATCTCTAGGGAAGTACGACATATCGAGTGTTCGCTATATTGAGGTTTCGTTACATGGACATCATGTTTTTTTAAATGTTCTTTAAAAAAAAATATATTTGTATTATAAATATAGGGATATTTTTTAAAGAAAAGATGGTTTAAATTAGAGCAATTTTTACAGTCAATTAGCAATTAGAGCATAATGTATATTATTATGTCGTTGTATCAAGGTGTCGGGTGTCTATCGGAAGGGAATGGACGAGTCTTCGTTATATCGAGGATTTCGTGATATCGAGGTTCGACTGGATTTTTTTTACCTTCCATCTGTACAGGCACCTTCCCCCTTAATACATTCCCCACCATATTCCACTTTCACGAGATTCGACTGTATTATCTATTCTGAGGAAAAACTCGTTTTTTTGTTTAAGATCAACTCGGTGACTAAAATCCAGTACACCGTTGAGCCCTCACGTTCAAAGGTTCTCCAGGAGATTGTTTATAACTTCTTTAATAATCAATGTTTTTTTAATGAAATTTGGTACACAAATTTTTCAATGTACATACAAATAAATATCCAAACGATTTTTCAATAATCTTAGCTATCCCTTTAAAATTAATTTGGTTAAATAACCCCGATTTTTGGTTCGTCACAGTAGCCTAACCCTATAAAAATTCCAGACGTATTGGTCAAGATATAATTCAGTCCCTAATTTTGACGATATTCAGCCATACGTCACGATCTTCACACTAAATTTTATTCAAATTCAAGTATCGCAATTTCCATATCCACAATTCAAGTAAAGCGATTGAGATACCCACAAATCTTCAATTCTGGCACTGCACGTTCAAGTATCTTAATTTTTCAGTTATTTCTCACGGTTTTACGTTGACAAACGCCGGGACTTTCACCGGCAAATTACAAGAGGCTCCGAATTAGCCAGATTCGAAAATTTTTCGAGCTTCCAGGGTGGTCAGTGTCGCCCACGAGACAAGAATCAACAAGTTTCCACTTCGCAAACAAATCAAACCGTTTTACGTGTTTATTCATTTTGCTGTATATAAGAGGATGTCGATCTTCACGCTTAAAAAAAGTTTTTAATCACTCGGCGTCACGGCGCTGCCGCCTCTCGTGACATAATGGCTAACTTATACACGTAAATGAAACTTTTCGAAATCCAATTTCCAATTCAAGAAAAAACTTGTATTTGAATTACGTCGAAGCTGTAATTCGAATTGGCCCGTTTTCGTTACGTAAAATATTAATCCTGGAAACTTTGAAACAACAACTATTTTCCTTTTGTTGAATTGTTTTACATTCGTTTTTAACTTTGAGATACCATTTTTAAAAGAAAAATTATTCGATTACAGTTTTTCGAAAGCCGAGCTCGTTATATTTTATCATTAAGGGGCTATACCAGTGTGAAAAGCTTCAGCCTCTCAGCAGGCATTATTCGAGGAAGAGGAGGGCCCATTGTATGGGCCAGGTATAGCTGATTAGCAGTTTTCATGGTAAAGATCATTTTATCTTGCAAAAATCGATAGCTAAATCTTTAAACGCGTTTTTCTCGAAATGAGATTTTTCAAATTTGCTGACATTGTAACTCAAAGAGCAATTATCCGATTGACTTGAAATTTGAACTAAGTACTCTTGAATATATTTACGCAACAATGACGAAGGACATTTTTGATTGGATGAAAATTGACTATTTGGCATTGAAAAAATGACCATTTTATAGGTAAGAAAACTGATTTTTTTTCATAACTACGCCATTTTGTTGCATTTTGATATTTTTCGAAAATCCTACGTCATTGTACAGGAAATACCTTCCAGCTTAACGACATTTTTTCCTTTTTCGGTTTCAGCTACTCAATCGGCCGGAATCATGTCAGCAGTGGAGGAACTTTTTTTTGGCGCCTCCGAAGGCAGCGCACAAGTCGCTTAGATCTCAATATTTTTCCATGAAAAAATGATGTAATATAGGTCAAATATAGCCAAACGTATTCTTAATTTTCCGAAACATTTAATTGAGTACCATTCTTCCAAAAAAATCCCGAAAATCACCCAAGTTTTCAGCGTTCACACTGGTATAGCCCCTTAAAGTACTTTGATCCGCAGAAAATGCAGGAGACCATAATTTTCCATTTAAAAGATACCAAATGTTCGTCGTATGCTAAAAAATACAAGAAAAAATTGAAAAAGCGATCTAACAATTCGCGCCACAGATCTCTCGGTGGTTTTTCACGCGGAATGCCTTGTAGACATAGCGGCAACAATAATGGTAGATTAAGAAGGATTCAAGCGTAATTTTTATCCGAAATAGTAGCGGTTGTAAGACGAGAAACGTAAATGCAAAAATAGTAACTGCAGGCTCGTGTATTCGCAAATAGAAACGGACGAAGCAGGCGAAAGAGAGAGAGAGAGAGCGAGTGGATCTCTATTTGTCGCCATTCGCATTTACTTCTTCTCGGGTGTCTTGTTCTCGATCGCTGAGATACACCACACAGCGATAAACTGTACTAGACAGAAGTATAGGTGCAAACGAAATAACAAAAAGTCCCGTAATGTCGAAATTGACCCCATTTCTGAAGAGAATCAAATGAGCCGAGGCATAAATCATTTTTGATTAAATGAGTATATAAGTCAAGTACAAAGATTCATTAAAAAATAATCGATTGTGTGGATTATTTTTCATACGAAGATATCAAAAGTAATAAGCGTACATTTGGTCACAAATTGTCTGTAATAATGATGTCCATTTTTTAAGCGCCACAAAGTTTGATTTGTCCAATTTATTTACCAGTATGTGGATCGTTTGGGAGTGTGTGTGTATGTATTGTAGAACACCCTTGATTTTTCGGTATGTACCATCTCAACTGCACGCGTCCCACGCTCTACGTAAGCGAGACCCGGCAAGTATAAATTTCCTTGACAGTCAGACATGCCTCGAAAGATTCCAATTACGCGATTGCTTTAATCTATTCATGCACGTATACGTGCACGTGTTCAAAATAATCAATTCGCCTCTCCCATTTCGCGACGACTAATTACTTCCTTATTTGCATAATTAGCTCGATATTAATTATAAATTGATCAATAAAACAGGGAATAAAATGGTTGATACAGATTGATAGGACAGACGCAAGCACTCATTAAAAGAGACGCATACGCATGTAGGATCATTGAGAATTAATCAATAGGTAATGGATGCACAGAAAAGTTGAAAAAAAAGAACTTTCATTGAAAACTCATTAATGACAGTTTATAAACGTACAGCGTAAAATGCATCTCTCCACGACGATCACAAGGACTTGCACATATTTTATTTTCTCTTCAAGCACACGCATTTATGGAGATGGTGTTTTACAGAGTGCGACGTTATTAATCCACGTGTAATGACGAAAATACCGAGGGGAAGAAAAATATAGAGAGAAAAATATGAATATCGAAGGGAAGAAAAAACTCGACGTTATGATAAAAGCGCGGTTATAAGTTTTAGGGTCAACGTTCGGTAGCTCACTGACAGCAGCGAAAGAGACTGCGAGCCTCGATCAGAGCGAGAATCAGCGATGTGCTAGGGTGGCTTGTGCCTCATTGGTGGCAGAGCTGGCGGTGGTAGGAAGAAAGAGCTTGGGCGAGCTTGTGATAGAAACGGTGGAGGACCGAGAGCTAACCGATAGAGAGATGGAGGTGGATGGGGAGAGCACGAGCATATACGCAAACTCCAAAATTCCCCCACGGCCAGTAAGCAACGTACGTGACGAAAAACTCGCGCACGGAATCGAGGAGTTGGGGGAACAAGTTATATTTATAATGAACGAAAAAAAGAAATCGCAAGTATCGAAAGCATCGAATAAAGTGGGCCTCCTCGAACCGTGCGGAAATAATTTTAGTCTTTTCACATCGGCTATGAAAAAGTCGTTTTTTGCATACGGTGATTCGTTGGTTCAGCATTAAAGTTAATGTTACGCTGCTCGAGCTATAATAATGTTGGCGAGTTTTGGGATCCGAATAGATATGCTAATTAGAAAATTTGTGAAATTGGGAAAATTGTAAAAATTGTAGAAATTTGTGAAGTTGAAAAAAATTATCAAATTGATAAAAATGTGTAAAATTGAAAAAATTGATCAAATTAAAATAATTATAAAAATTGTAAAAAAAATCAATTATGAAAAATTGCAAAATTATAAAAGGTTGTAAAATTATTTGAAAAATTGTAAAATTATAAACATTTGAAGAATTAGAAAGATTTGTAAAATCATAAAAATTTGTAAAATTTGAGAAATTTGTTCAAATGTATAAAATTGTTAAGATTTGTAACATTGTTAAAATTTGTGAATATGTAAACATTTGAAAAAGAAATTGTAAAAGCTGTAAAATTGTAAAAAGTCAAAGTTACGCTGCTCCAGCTATAATAATGTTAGCGAGTCATTGAGATCCGAATAGATATATCAACTAGAAAATTTGTGAAATTGTAGAAATTTGTAAAAGTGTCAAAACATGTAAGAATATGTAAAAATTTGTAAAAATGTAAAAATGTAAAAATTTGTAAAAATGTAAAAATTTGTAAAAATGTAAAAATTTGTAAAAATGTAAAAATTTGTAAAAAATTGTAAAAATGTAAAAAGATTGTATAACTGTAAAAATGTGTAACATTGCAAATATTTGTAAAACCGACACTGGTGAATGGGCGGTCGGGGTTCGACTCTGGCGGTACGTCGAGTTAAGCAGTGCTACGCATGGCCAATACTCAGAGCGGTGACCGCTTAGCTGTGCACCGGCTGGCATATTACCCAGTGAGCGGAGTCCCACAATTCCGATGCTTTCGTATAGATCAGTGAATTTCAACCGGTGTGCCGCGGCACACTGGTGTGCCGTGAGTGTATTTCTTGTGTGCCGCCAAAAAATAGGCGGATGTATGTATCACGTGATAATACCCGGGCACCGATCGTGACGAGTGTCGTTTCGCGGGGCGGTCGCCGCGGGGCGAAGTCCAATACGAAGTCTCGCCGTAAGAATTTTACAGAGATTCAAGTGTGCCGCCTTATAAAAAAGGTTGACAAACACTGGTATAGATACTTGAGTTGAAGTCTGTGCACCAGAGAATCAGAAGAATATGGGGCCGTCTACACCGGTACGGGTTTACTACAGTTTCCCCGTACCCTCGGCAAATGCGGTACAGTAGCTTAAGACGGCTGTGAACGCAACAGAAGTTAGGTTAGATTAGGAAAGTGCGGGTAAGGAGTGATAAAGAGGGGTTCAATTGAGAAGGGTTATACGTAAAAACTCGCAAGGATGTACGTTGGAACTCAGGAATTAATTGAAAAAAAATATAAATATATAAAAATTTTGAAAAAAAATGTATTATGAAAATGTGTAAAATTGTAAAAATGTGTAAGATTATAAAGATTTGTAAAATGATTTAAAAAATTGTAAAATTATAATCTGTAAAGTTCCAAAAATGTGTACAATTATAAAAATGTGTAAAATGGTTTTAAAAATGATAGTACTGTAAAACCGGTAGATTCGGTAAAAGTTGTAGAATAGTACAAATTTGAAACCTACAAAAATTGTTAAGATTGTAAAAACGCGTAGATTTTAAACGTTATATAGTTTTACGAATGTTTACAATTCTAACAAAATGATAAAATTGCACTGAAGCCAGGCCAAACGTACCCCAGCCGCGAAAAACGTCGCACGAAATTGAAAAAAAAATTCCGTTAGTTTTACTACCAGCCGATACATTTTAATTGGCAACTTCATACATCAACGAACAGTTATAGATTTTATTCTAAAGCATTCAGTCCTCCACATTAACGCAGAACATTAATACTTAAATGTATTCGCCATTATTAGTTTTTCCACCGAATCGACAATAATTATCCCTTGTCTCCATTAAAGATTTAAAATTCCCCTACAAACGGTTGATCCCATTGATATCAAGAGTTGTTAATAATTATTTTAATTAATTTTATTTGTGTGACGTCGTGACTAACAACTATTAATTAATAATAGTTGTTAGTCACGGCGTTTTCCTCGCACGTTGAATGGCAGGATAATAAAATTTCGTTGGCCGCGGGTGCTTTTCCACTTCCGGATGGTTGCATATAAAAACGTATATTGATGGTCAGCACGCCAATGTCCGTTGTCTGACCGTGACAAAAGTAACACGCAGGTATCCTCGCTGACGAGGTCATTATCCTTCGACACTTGTATACCTCGTGAGTGTGTGTGTGTTTTTTGCAGGATGCATCTCTCATAGTACGTACACAAGGGATTATGGTCGATAATATCGACCGTCAAAGCGTGCGAACGAAAGAGAAGGGGATGAAAAGACCGGCGACCCCCGAGTCGCGGTCTCGAGGTTGATTCACGATTGTTCCTATGGTAACGTTTGCGCCGATCGAACTCTAGGGGTTACTTTTTACCCTAGTAGTAGTCGTCAAAAGCCGCAGAACGTTATAGATCGAGGGCGCGCGCGCGTTTCAATTTTTCACTCTCTGTCCTTATCGCGCCCTCTCTCTCTCGCGCTTTTTTTTCTTAACCCTAAAACGGATAAATCAACCTGGGCGGTTCGTTCGCGCTAGCTTTCCTCGGCCGTAGCTCGGACACTCCTCAGCAGTCTCGAATATCGATACGAGACGATATATACGACGCCGAACACAAAAAATAACAAACGTCCCCCATTCCCCCAAAGTTCTTTCGTTTTTTACCTTCCCCCAATTTCTTGCTTTTCTTTCTCGTGCCTCGGACCAACCGCATTAGTCAGTCTTCGCGACACGAGAGTCAGGGCAAAACGCGCAGCCGGAACGGTCCCGCCGAAGCGAAAAAACCTTTGAGAATACATTTTTTTTTCAACTTTTGCGTGGAAGGTTTTTCTGTTTTTGTGTTAATTTTTTTTAAAGTGCTGGAATGGTCTCGAGTCATCGGGAATGACGAGCAACGAGCTCGATATACGTACTCGTGAACATACAGTTTTTCAACCATGTCAGTTATGGAACGATTTTGTCGATGGCGATGTTCGGAGATTTTTCATCTGTAAATTGATGGGATTCATTTTTGAGACAATAGTGACGTAAAGCGAGAATTTGCCGTAGTCTATGGAGGATACGCGGTAAAACAAGAGCTTTTGTAATTATTTTTTATTTTAACACTGTTTTTGTTGCACTGATATTATAGACACGGATTTATTGACGTCATTATAAGTTGGACAAATTTATTAATAGCGGATTGTTCAATGAATACCTTCGATGATAACACAAGGGTATTTTTTTAACCACTTTTTTTCAGCGATTATTTTTTTTAACGTCTGCGACGATTATGCATAAGATATGTATATATTATGAAAAATGATTAAAGGATGTATTATTTCTCGTTACTCGATTATGTTAATGACACAAATGAGCCTGCATATAGATTTCCTACGTGTTCATATTACGCTGAGTCAATTATTCTTCTTTCTTTCCATACGGGATTTTTTTTTCCTCGATTTGCACGTTTATCGAGTGAGATCATCAGTGACCTGACTATACATTGATTTCGTGGGTGTTGCAATTCCCTTGCGAAATGCATAGAGCATATTAAACTGTTTTCCACTTGGTTCGTACGGTCAAAAAGGGGGCAGCGTGTAATTAAGTTCCGCACCAAATATTTCTTTGCTTTAATCACTTTGATGTAATATTGTACTCGAGTACCGTCGTTACATTCTTTGAATTCAGACCTCTTCTGCGGGCCCTCCGTCTTTCTCGATGTTTTAACATTCGCGGTGTCCGAGTATGCACTACATGTGCAAAGCAACGTATAGTGGGCTAAAAGGGCATTCACACTCCTCGCTTCATTCTCTGCTTTTTAAAGGATTCGGATAATTTATGTTGATATCCACATACGGGATTCATATTAAGGGGAGATATACACCTAGGAGCCGGAAAAAAGGTCATTTTTGTGAATTTTGTCAAGGAAAACTACTTGAAATTTCGGATTGGGGTTTTAATTATCTAAAAGTATATACATTCAAAAATATGTTTAATTTTCTTTAATTAAAAATATCCAGAATATACAAGGATATTGTATGGTCCTTGGAGCGTCGTAAAAAAATCTGCGTTTACGGTACCCAGCGGCGTTTTTTCAAAAATAATCTGAAAAGAAAACCAAAAAGATTATTAAATTAGATACTATAATCTAGTACTTGTCATAGCCAATTTTGAACATATCGATTTATGACAAAATGGCGGTCGTTTGAACATAAATAGTGATTTTTGGGCGAAAAATTAGTTATTGTTTTGCCTATAAAACAAAAACTAAGTAACGGAAAAAAAATCCTATAACAAGTACTAGATAATGGTGTATAGAAAAACCTCAAGGCAATCGGTTCAATGGTTTTCGAGAAATTTTGGGTACCGATTTGAAAAACGTGGTTTTGAGAAAAACGCGTTTGAAAATTTGGGAATGAATAAATCATGAAATTTGTCAACTTACATGGATTCATCGATACCCGGAATGTTCATAGCTTCTAAATCCTCGACCTCGACCATCTAGCTGTATGTCTCCCCTTAAGAATGAGCTGTCGAATAAAATAATTTTTAATTTTTTCTATAGTTATTTCAGAACAGCAAGGGCTGCAAATAATTTTCGTTTGCCCATGGCAGCTTTCGATAGTCGTTGCATTACATTAAGAATGATCTTTTTCGTTTTTTAATTTTTTATTTAATGTTCATTTAAAACTGGCAATATTAGCATTATTTTTATACGTCTCAAACACAGGAGCATCTTTTTAATTAAACATGAGTCCTTTTTCCTGTCTTCACGCCCTTTCGCTGGCGCAGAACACAAATATACATATTTTTAATATTCCATTTATTCACGCGGCTATCTCTCATCTATAATTAAGCACGAATCGTTTTTTTTAGTTCCATGTGACTCGGCCTGCTAAAAACTTTTTGTCACTTCAATTAAAAGCTCGTCCACGAAACAAGTCCAATTAAGCATATCACGATTTCTTGCTTGGTAATTAGCCTCTTTATCAGTCCCCTCATTTACGTGATAATTGTAAATCCTCTCGAGTGCTATATTTCGATAAGAAAAACCCACTTCTTCGAGATACCGACCTGTTTCTCATAAATTCCGCGATTGAAGGAATGAAAATTTAAAAATTTCGGAGAAGACAATGTCGTCGAGGATATCACTGGTCGAGCAGAAGAAACTCCAATGGGCGAAGGAAAGAGGTACTTGTGTCTGTTTGTTTAGAGTTTTGAGTATTTCAATATTCATTTGGGATCGACACTGTGGAGAAAGAAAAAATATTTTTCCACTCGTATGACATAGCTCGCACGTGAAAGATATAGACGCATTGTGTGCTCTCGCACAGAAGGGACGTGCGATTTAATATAAATTCTTTACATCACAGGAAATACCCCTATTTAAATTGTTCCCATCGCTTTCATAAAAAGACCATTTCATTACATACACACATATACACTATATATATGTACTATCAAATTAATGTGGATAAAACATCAAAAATGAAAACAAATTGATTTTGAATTTGAATTTTGAAATTCTATTCCACGACTGCGATTAAGGCGGGCACCACTGTGACGGGCCAAAAAGATCGATTTTTTTGCCTTTTCTCAAAGTATAAATACATATTCGAGAGTATGTAAAAAAACTTACAAGTTACAATATTGAAAATTAACCAGATTACCGAAGATTTAGTGAGAGCAGGCAGCGCTACGATTTACTCATACTAAAACTTTCAATCGCGTTTTTCTCGACACGACTTTTCTCGACCTGGCCGGAATCATAACGCTAGCTACAAATGTCTGATTTTCAATATTGAAAAACCCACATTTCCGTAATCATACTAGCTATCGTTGTACGTAGCCATTTTTTTTTATTTCGTATTTTTTAAACCCCCAAATATAAGTAAAAACTTCGCCGAAATTACAGTTTTTTTACACCCGCCTTTAGTGAATTTTTTTCTTCGAAAAACGGCTACCTACACCGAGAACAACATTAATATAGATTATAAAACGTTTTTATTTTTATTTTTCACACCAACCATTATCGAGTTATCGATCCGGCCGTTGATCCACATTTTCCATACAAAAGCTCTTACATACCCCAATACTGCTGTTAATTTTTTATCTTCCTTCATAAAAATGTACACAAAATAAGTTCAATGTATGCTGAATGACATACCTCTTTTCCAAATCCCAAATAAATAATCTAGTGAACAAAAAAAATCAGAAAAAATGCTCCCGTCACAGTGGCGTCCTCCCTTAATAAACATACAGCCACGAAATCGAAAAGGAAGAAAAAGAACGATTACAAATCTGTTTTTTTAGCACAATTCGTTTGACCTTATTATTTTGCAGAGGAAATGGCACGACTAAGTGGACATTCGGAGAGCCGGAAGTCCCGTCAACAGAACGCAATACACACAAACATCCGGTAAGTCGGCAGAAAGCATTCTATGGCGCCAATGGAATATTCGAAAAATAAATTGAAAAGAAAAACAACATAACAAAAGGACCTATCGAACAAACACGAGACTGTCGGCAAGGGAGGCACTGGCTACTGAAAAGAATAAGCCTCTTCGTGCCGTTGGAAATTACGGCAGCACGTCTAGCCTGCAGAGTCTCGTTGATCAACATTCAACCCATACGACCACTAGTCTCCGTTCGATTGATTTTTCAACCGGTAGTCTGATAAACTTGCTCGACGGAACCGATTTTCCCGGCGTGAGCCGACGAAGCCCTAGCTTACCACCGATTTATACGAAGGATAACCGACCACCGCCACGACACGTACATGTACGTATTACTTTTTGCGAATAAGAAGTTTATTCGCGTTCTATTTTTTTCATGAATATATTTCGATAGTTTTGACGACAATGTCTCAAAATAAATCAAAATTATTGCGTTTCTCGTTTCTCGTGTTTGGCTGCGATTAGAATTTACTTCCAGCTCGATTTTTTCCATTGGCCATCCTATTAACGATAAGACTTTTCAACTAAGCTCAAAAATGTATAAATCATCGGGAAATCGAGTATTCCTCTTTCCGTGCGTTTTTGGTTGCGGTGTTAAGGGGGGAGATACCTTTAGGCAGTGTTGGGCATTAATCAATTAAATTTTCAATCAGTTCATTAATTGACAAAAAAAGTAATTACATTTAATTTAATTGCAATTAATATTAATTGCATGTTGCAATTAATTTATTTGGATTAATCTATGTTAATTGCAACTCGCAATTAAAACAATTGCAATGAACTTTTTTAATTGGTCTAAGAAACAATTTAAACTAATAATTAACCTCATATACGTATTTCAATAACTTACACATCTGTTTTGACGGAATTCCACGCCCTATATAATCATCAGTTTTAATTGTTAGATCTTAATCAAATACATTAAAAAGAATGAAAATTGATTAGTTTCTAATTGTGGAAAATCACGATTGACAATTGGTTAATTATTTATCGTGAGTTTTCACAATTACAATTAATTAATTGTTAATATTTAGTTACGCAAGCAATTAAATTTTGCCCAACACTGCCTTCAACGAGGAAAAAATAGTTGATTTTCATGATTTTTTTATAAGGAAATATTTCTTCACCGTTTTGAGACTTAGGGTATGTTTTATTAATACTTTTGGCAGTTACATGGTATTTTTTCTATTAATCTTTCAAAATGGCGAAGGAGTGGCACGATCTTCTAAACGGGTTGCAGCGGATGTTATCAGACGACGTGACACGTAACCTCAGCGGAATTAATCTGAAAAAAAAACCAACGCCGATTTTTATTTCATTAACACTCATATGCAGAATATGAACCAAGAAAAAGTGAGAAATGTTGAAAATCGATTAAATGGTACGCTTTGAAATAAAAAGATTGAATTTTCCAAAAAAATTGCTACATTTTGCGATGAAAAAATTCTTTTTTTTTTAATTTTCAAAATATTTAGGACGATGTTCTAGACAATAAGGTTAAAAAATGTATACTAAATTTCATCGGAATCGATCAATTAGTTTTTTAACTATACGTCATGCCACCAAAAAATATCATCTAACAGCCAAAAGTAGTAATAAAACATACCCTAAGTGTCAAAATGGTGAAGATATCTTTCTTAAAAAAAAAATCATGAAAATCTGCAAACTTTTCCCCGCCTAAAGGTAACTCCCTCCCCCCTTAATACGAGTATTAAAAAAAATCTTGATCATTCCGCAGAAAGGTCAAAATCTGCAGGAATATAGGTTGTTACTTTATTTCTCGGTTTACCGAAAACTGTATTGAAGGACCAAAAAATGTACAAGCGATGTTTCAATAATATTGGGTTTCCTAAAGTTGTTCTTAAATATTGTGGACAACGTGGGGTGCAGATTCAGACACGCGATATGAGGCACATTTTCTCGATCGATTCCTTCTATATGATTTATAGTTCGTCGACCCTGCGAGTATATAGAAAAAAATCCTCATACTCGAGCCACGACGAATGTGGAGTCTATACACAGCAGTGGCCGAAGAAGTCGGTGCGATAGCTCCTTTCTTATTCCATACGACAGCTTACCTATAGTTTCAGTGAGAACGGTGGAAAGCACGAACTGAAAACGCGTCCCGCAAATACACAATTATTCAAAAAAAAAAAAACATTCATGCAACGGTTTGTCGATGGCATTGTTGGTAATTTTCGGAAATGTAATTTAAACAGTTTTATTTTTGGAACAATAGTGAAGGATACAATCATAAATCGACAGCGTGCTTCGATCAATGAAAGATACTTTGCTTTCTCTTTTATATACTGCTTTTTGAATTAATAACTTTTCGGGCAATGTTATTTGAACAAGAAATTGTTGTTTGCATTTTGCGGACATTTTTGAGATAAAAAGAGTGAGGGAGAGACTAATTGACCTCTTTATAAGCGAAGAAAAAATGTTTTGTTGCAAATTTGCAATAATACGAAAAGTTTACAGGAAAAATTTTACATAAAGAGAGAGAAAGCAGGTATAAATCAATAATTCCTTGCAGCATATATACCGTAAAACGGGGTTAAATTGACATTAAGGGTACCTTTGACAGTTTTTGGGGCTACTTTAACAGACCGCCAAAATACAGTTTTGACTAATTCTTTTTTAACTTTTTTTTCTATTGTTGCTCAAATTTGTTGTCCAAGTTTATTATAATGTTGCTCAAGTTGATTTTTATCTCAATGATAATTGTAACACTGATTAAGAGCCTATAATAGTACCCTAGGTACTTAATATTTTTATGTAAAATGTTTCCTTAATAACAATGACAATTTAATTGCAAAAAATCGTTGTTTTTCATTTAATTCTATGCATAATGCATAAAATATTTTTTTTTTATCAAAGTTATTCGAAAGTCACCCTTAATTTTAGACATCATTTTTATTTCAATGCCTTGTCACAGAATAGTTCAGTAAAAGAGACGAAAACGCAGCACTTTTTAGCGTAGAATATGAATTTTTGACTGAAGGTAGATGGTTGCATGCTAAAAGTAAGCACAATAAAATGTTTTCCCTCAACTCTCCCCAACCATAAGAAATAGGGGTTGAAAACTTAAAAATCGCCGTATTTCGATAATTAATAGCCCGATCAAAAAATGTTTCGATCAAAAGTTGTTTGAAATAATAAAATACGTATCAAGTTATCTGACGTCCAATCCCCTATCTTTGAAAATAGCGGCACAAAAACACGAGAGCACCACTGACTTAGCCCCGAATTTTCGAATCGTTTTTGTGCCGCTATTTTCAAAGATAGGGGGTTGGACGTCAGATAACTTTATACGAATTTTATTATTCCAAACAACGTTTGTTGGAAACCTCTTTTGATCGGGCTATTAATTATCGAGATACGGCGATTTTTAAGTTTTCAACCCCTATTTCTTAGGGTTGGGGCGAGTTGAGGGGCAACATTTTATTGGGGTTACTGTCAGTATGCCACCTACCTTTCACCTTCAGTCTGCCTTCATCTACCTTCAGTCAAATATTCAAATTCGACGCTAAAAGGTACTGCGTTTTCGTCTTTTGTACTGGACTAGAAACCCCACATTCGAGGTTACTCTGACACAAAAAAAATATATGTGTAAATTGCGGGGGGGGGGCTTGTCTTTCTTATACATTTGATAGCCAAAGGACACATGGTTCTATTGAAGCAA